>VWYE01026624.1:918354-1039104 GCA_013398995.1 Alaudala cheleensis
GGGGGGTGGGGGGGGCGGAATCAAGCCTTGTTTTAAATTAACCTTTCAAGGTCATATTGGGATGAAGCCATTTCAATATATATCAAAGGGGTATAGAAATGTGCAGCTTACTGAAATGTGTTCTTATACAGTAAGAATATGTCCTCTTTTTACATGATTGAATCATATACAATAAACACATTTTCAAAGGTGACCTTGAAGCTACCATCCACATTTCTTAAATATTTGTCTTACAATTTAATCTGTGCAAATGTATGTGTGAAGAGCTTAATTTTTTTCCCCTCTAAACAAATAATGCAAATAAATTCTTTGTCATAAAAGGCATAAATCAGTTTATTTCTGTTGGTTTCATTGGACCTACCGCAATTTGCTCTAGCTGAAAATCTGGCCCTGATTCTTTAATCCACAGATATACTTTGTCATTGCAGTTTATATAAACATGAGGTCAGCTAGTACTTCCAGACCCAAATGAACTCCTTGATAGTTCAAACTCAAACTTGAGTTTTAAATCTGAATTTTGCTGTCATCATTTATCTTACAACTGACCACAAGCAGACACAGAGCATTGCTGGGTTTTGTGGTATGGTTTTGTCTGGGGATTTTTAAATGTAAATAAGCACCCTGTTTTTCTCCAGGCACAAAAATTTAAGTGACCCATTAAAGTTAGCGTAGCTGAGTGTACTTTTCCTAATAAGCTTTGAAATAGCATTCAGTAATAGCCCAAACAAACCTAGCATCCAACAGATTCTCATTGTTTGAGTCAATCCACATTATAAACTGTGCTTAATGTCTTTTTAACAAATAGGACTATTTTCAAGCTATGGAAAGGCAGGAAAGGAAAAGAAATAGGTGGTTTTCTCTTTCATAATTTAAAATGCACACATGATGTTAGACAGGATATAAGTCTTCTTTTAATGTGCAAAGACCAGCCCATAAGAAATTTGAAATAAAACAGTTATTCACAAATGTGATTTCAAACACTGGTATTTTATACACAGTGTCAGTATTATTAATTTTGTCTTGCATTTCCCCAAATAATTCAAACTACTTTGTAGTCAAAACAGTCAGAAACATAAACTTGGTTCACTACTGCACAGCTACATGGGAATGAAATGCAGAGGGTATTTCATGGTGGATAGCCTTGCTGAACACATTAGAAGAAGAGAGAAATACTTAATCCTCTCAAAACTATGGGGAGAATTTCAGTTGGCAAAATGGTGATACTGGAATTTGATCATATGCTAAGAACACCTCTATGAAATGCCCTAAAATGCAGTTTCTCAGGAATGAAACAGTTGACTACTGTATTGAGAGGTGAGAGAAGTGTAAAATAATAAATAGTCTAGAAAATAATATGAGGTGAAGACTGAAAGTAGTAATGATCATACCACCCTGTACTTTCAAAGTGCTTTTTATCTGGGAATTTCAAAATAATTTTTCCATATGTAGTGCTATAAGAGACAAATATTATGCCAGTGTTACAGAGGAGTAAACTGAGGCATAGCAAATTTGCACCACTTGCTTTAGGCAAAACAGATGGTTAATAGGAATGCAGGGAATATAATTAGTAATTCTGTATTATACTCTGCTATTTTAATCACAAAACCTTCTTCCCTGTGATGTACTTCTTATGCATTTGGAAAGATTTATATGAAAAGTTGCAGGCACAAACCTATAAGGACTTTCCAAAGCCCTATGCAGATTCCGGGGAAGTCTGGGTCCTAAATCACTGTAAGCACCTGGGTCTGAGCCTTGCAAAGCCAAAATGCAATGAACAAACTCAGAACTTGTTTCCACACCTGCACATCACTGAGGTACTATCTAGTGTAAGAACACAACATTCAGTTGTGAGAACATTCTAGGTTCACTCAGTATCCATGAAATATTCTCATGCTGGAAATGAGAAAATTGTCTGAGACACAAAACACTATATTTTATATTTTCTAGAATGTGTTTTCAGCTCTATCTATGTTGTGTGAATAACTCTAGATGACCACCTTCAACAGTGGTCTGGAAGTTCCTCTGCTGCCTAGAAGCTGAAAAATGAGATCTACAGATCCCTTCAGAAACACTGCCCTTCATGGAATAATAGATGAGTTGTCATTGTGCTTTGAGATGGAAAGTTGCAGTCAGACTTGGCAGTTTTGACTCCAAAAATCAAGCTTTGAGGTTTTCCTTAATGTCGAGGCTTACAATATAAATACAAAAGCAAAGATTAAGTTTTATAGGTAGTTTACAGACTAAACATAGTTGGGAAAACTGTTGAAAAAGAAAGATTCCAAGCACAGCAGCCACATCTACAGTGAAAAAAATTAAATTTAGGAACTGCTGTCTACCAGCTCCACCACATGGCAAAGAAGTAATTTACAGCTTTCTTTCTAGAAGGAAGATAATTTCAACCCAAAATCTTAGTCTGCCTCAATTTCTTCAACAGATACTTATTCAGTAAAGGGGTCTCAGAGAGCAAAACTGTGCCAAAAGCACAAGTGATTTTAAGACATGGCCTGCCAGAGCAGATAGTCATATTTTGATGAAAAGCTGCAGGGTTGGAAACCATGTTTTCTTGCTTGTGTGTGGGATGGTAAAGATTGATTTCTTCTTGGAGTTCCAGTCCATGACCGTAGCATACATAGTTAAACCAGAAAACCCCTGGCTCCAGGGCAGACAGACAAGACCACAGGGAAACTGTGGTATTACAAGGTTACAAGTACTGCTGCTACTCCATGAGCCCACCAGTCCTTGGAGTTTCCACGTCCTGTTGTACTTTGGAATGAGAAGAAGAGTGCAAGACGGTGGACTCCAGCCATGGCCTCACTTGTGTCACTTTCCCTGGAGATAAACTTCACACCACAGAAGAAACTTGCCTCTGCATTCCAAGGTACACCCAGCCCATATCCATTACCTCTATGACAGTGGAGGTTCTTAGTGCAAAACACAGACTAATCTAACTTGCAAAAAATATTTAGAGCATTAAACCCCTTACTCAGAAGACAACAGTCTTGACTGGCCCAAGAAAAACCACCAGACAGGTGGGTGAACTACACTTCTCTTTTCTGTAAAAAAAGTGAAAGAAAAAGTGTTTCTACAATGGCACTATACTTGTGTATGTAAAGTTAGTCTTAGCTGCTGTATTCTTTGGTGTCTATATCTAGGGAAAAGTTATATTTGATTCATTTGGAAACACCACTTTGTGTCAAGAAACTAATTAGTATGTAAAGCATGTAATGAAATGGACTCAAAATGAGTGTTGTATAATCATCATAAGCAGAAACTGGAGCTGACTCACCAGCTTTTTCAAAGTTTTGCTTTTCAAAGATCTCATGGCAGCAACAGTAGCTGTCAGGTTATTGGTCAGTAGCTGCAGACTTCTGACTTGGTAAGTACAGAAGTTTCTGCAGTGCTGCTTCTGATCTGCATTCACCTGGCATTATCCAAGCTCATGAAGCATGGTATTCTTTAAAAATGTGTTTTTAAACTGAAGCACCAGTTATAGCCTGATCTTTCATGTCTTCATGTTTTTTACAAATAATTCTGCATCTTTAGTATTATTTCAGAGAGTGCATTATAAGAAATTTTTCAAATTTAGAACGAACTTTAATTGTTCAGATTTTGATGCAAGATGCTTCTCCAGCTATTTCTGGCACTAGAATATTTGTGAGACAACTCAGACAGTGTACAGAGCTGGTGTTTTAAGTAGCATGGGCTCACCAGAGAAGACAGGGAATTAGGATTCCTAGATTTATGTAATGCAAGGCAGAAAATACTGGAATTCACGTCTCCCTGAGAAAAGGTTGTATACTCATGTGCCTCCATAAAAGCATGGCAGGGTGTCTGAGAGGCAGGACATGGGGAATGTTCCAAGACTATGCAGAACACTGGGTTTTGATCATTACTCTCTTGGCTTCTAGGTGTATTAGACTTCCCTGCTCACAGTTTTTCAATTCATTCAACAGCCATCTGCTTTCTCTAGGCAGTGATTTTTCATTGCCTAATCATTCACAAGTTACCGTGAAATAAGCAGCCTCATAAACTTAGCTAATATTTGCTTTAAGATAGTGCAGGAGAACCTGCCCCATGGGGGATGAAGTAGGAAAGCACACACATTGTAGGTGGGTGTTTCCACATCTGGAGATAAGGACACAGTGATAGAAGTGGCCACAAAACACTGACATTTTTTAAACGAATAATCTGAACTTGTCAATTTAAAGAGAAGGGTAAAAATTATTCTAGTTCCACTAAAAGTTGTCTCTACTGGATCCAGATCAAATCCTGGGGTTTATTTTTTCCAAGGTGTCTTTTCATTCCAAGTTCTGTGCTTCATTTTGTGCTTTTTGCTTTCAAATCAAATTGCTTCTCTTTAGTAGTTTATTCTGAGCATCCACAAGGGGTTCCACATTGCTTTCTGTCATTTGATATTCTGTCTGCTCACTGCTTTGTAAAATAAAAAAATAATTACTGATTTCACAGTAAATTTGATCTCATAGTCTTTTTAGTGGACAATTTATTTGTGTTGGTTCTGTTTAGTCCTGTTCTGGGATGATAGAAAATCACGTGTAATGTGGAGAGTGGTTAAAAAAAGAAACTTTGTACTTTGGCCTGGCTGTCCAATTTTCAGAGTGCAGTAATCAGTATGATGGATGTGGGAAGAGAAATAATGAGCCCCTTTACTTTATTTCTTTGCAGTCCATGAGTGGAAACCATGAAGCTTTTCAGTCTAATCATTCTTCACATCCATCCTTGATAAAATTCTCAGCAGTCAGCACAGATTTAAGAAGAAAAAAAGACACTATCCTGTTTTTCAACATTTGGAAAGTTTTAAGCAATACTGCAGGTGGGAAGATGGTCCCAAATATATTTTATTTGTCATAATTTCTCTCCAGAGTTTAAAATGAAAAATGTATTTCAGGCTCTGACATCAGAAAATATTTTGGAGCCCTTAAAAACTGAAATAGTGAGACAAAACAGAGCATGTAAAATATGTTTTATTTTTGCAGAAAACATTTATGTGAAACTAGAATTTTACTTTTGATTAACTGTTTACAGGTGACTGCATCTGCAGCTCTAGAATGCCATGATATGCTGCTGAATATTGAAGAGCAAATTTAGAATATTCATAGTCTGAGTATTGAAAAAATTAGGGAACTGACACAACAAAAAGGGGAAAAATAAAAGTGGTACAGATGGGTCTATGTTTGTCACTTAACCTATCTAATTCTAAGTTGAAGAGACTCATAATTCTGATTATCATCCAGACAAAATTGTTAAAGTCTATTTCAAATAAGAACTGTTCCTGTAGCTTTTTCAGTTGGTCATCAGGTACAAGATGAGCTGACACAGGAAAAGAGAAAACTGTACTTTCAAGGTAAAGCACAACAGTGAAGGAGTTTACCTTGAAAGATTTATATATAAACACAAAAATTAAAATGCTACACTCCAAAAGAAGCACCTTATATTAAGCATTCTGAGGTATGCAACGTGCTGACAGATACTTTCCTTCCCTTGAAATTCTTTTAGTCCTTCTCCCACCAGGATGTGACAGGCTGGCATTTGGAAGGGACCTTTATCACAGGAGCCTGCTGTTACCTCCAAACCTGCTGCTGCTGCTGCTGTCAGTGACAAAGGAGGCTGGATACTCTCACAGTCAATTGCTGCAATCCGTCATGTCTGAGATTTGCAGACTGGGTTTTATTCCAGAAGATTTTGGTGCTGCCCACAAAGTCCAGCTGTGGGGCTGCCACTGTTCTGACCATGACAAAGCCTCTGCTGAAGGTAATGTCAGAGAGAGGAAGGAGGTGAGGGAAGCATCTGCAGGGGGTCTACACTGTCCCAAGGGAAGAGGCAGGCTGGGCTATCACACTCCTCACAGGTACAGCGTGGAAGATAAGAAAGGTTTCAGAATGGATTACGCTGGGGAGAGCAGAAGTTGTGGACTTCCTGGTGGTGTCCTTAGTTGCCTCAGGACTGAATGGTTATAGAGGACAGCAGGGAGAGCTTTCCAGAGTGGGCAGTGCATCATGAATAGGGCTTTCTCCTGCTTTCAGGACTCCCAGCACCACATCCCCAGCTGGCTGAACCAGCTCAGTCTCTCCCCGAGATCTGCAATGGTCACAATAAATGGTCTTGTTGGGTGTGTTTTGCCTTGTCAACATAATTATCTGTTGGTGTAAGGGGATGGGGTTTGTCTTATATTTGGAGCTAATATCAGAGCTAATATCAGAGCTAATGATTCTGTTTTAGCTAATAGAGAGGAATAAACCTTTAACAGACAATTCATTAGACCTATCTTTATGTGTAGAAGAAATTACCAGTGTAGCAGCATTAAGGGAAGTGTGGGTTGGTGTGGGCTGAGCATGGAATGCAGCTATTGGGAAAGACAGCCTGTCAGAGGAAGAGCTCTGTATGATGCTTATGTGAATCTTAGCCCCTGAATTTATTGTCAGTCCTTATTTGCTGAGGAAATTGAAATCCCTGTCAGGTGCCAACCTGCCAGCCATCCATAACAATACATTACCCCAGTTTGGTTCTGCTCCAAACTAGCGCGTTTCTGACATATAACATATCCACAAGTACAACTTCCTGAGCAGTATATGAGTAGCCACACTTCATTAGCATGCCAAGCATGGACACAGAGAGCCCTGCAGAAATGTTATTGGATGGGAGGAAATTCAGAACAAATATATCCGTAATTAACAAAACAAGAAATGCAGAGTTTGAGTGTGCTGGTCTTTGCAACACACAGAGTTTGCTGGATTGACTTCCAAAATGTTAGCTGAAACAGGCATGTGAAGAGAGATAATTTTTAGGTAAATAAGATATGAAAACATTTTGATATCACATACAGAAAAAAAAGATAATTTCTTTTTACCCAACTGTGGTTTTAATATAGGCTCGACAGATCACTCTTATCAAAGAAGTGGTGAAAACTGACTGCAGCTACATACTGGCCACATTCTCAAGCAGCATCAATCTCTGTATCTGAACATCTCACATGACTTCAAAGGAAAACATAAGCCCTTTCTCCCTTTGCATCATTTATAGGGATTTGCTTTGGGTTTTATTTTTTCAACTAAAGGCAATTATGTTGGAAGGTCCACATCAAAGAAAATGCCAACCTTAGGCCTTTTTGCACTATCCAGGACAGGGAGTGCAATGGATATTCATCTATTTAGGATATCCCATCACATGCACTGGCCAGAGTATGTTTCACAGTATTAATGGTGATGAGGTTAAAGCCTGTCGTTTCTTAGAAAACCTGGGTATCATCATAACCAGCTGTTCTGATTTGCTGACTATTTATTAACATCTTTAGTAATTATGCATGGCAGATTTCATGAGAACACAATCATACAGCTTGTGTAAATTAATGCCCTCAATAAAACTTGCCTAGGCTTATGCACTTAGCTCCTTTGTTCAAGTGTGTTTCTCCCGTTAAAATATTTAGCTATTGCAGGCATCTGCCCCCCTCTCAGGCACAGACTGTGCACATTTTCTTTGCTTGTTCTGCATGAGAAGCTCTCATTGACCCAAATAAGGGCTCAGTGCATGGGCCATATGCTAAGGCTATGGAAATCACTTTGAGAATAGGTTGATTTTCCATACCCACACCATAACTGCAGTGTGAGTGTCACTGCTGGATGGTCTTTTGCACATGGATAAAACTGCACAACTGGAGTCAGTGGAAGTTTTGTCTCTGAGTAAAATGAGATCATGTCCATTGCCCCTTGGGAAGCTCTGAGCTGCCTGTGATTCCTCTCACCAAGAGTGTTGTGCACAGTCCTGTGGACTCTTCTCAGGCCAGATGTCCCCAGGGAAAGATCTTCATCATCTCGCTGGAAGGATCCCAAAATAATGCTGGTTCACTTTGCTTGTCCGCAATTTCCTCACATTTCACAGTGGGTATATTAGGATTTAGGGGTAAGCCTTTCTTGAATGCCTGGTCAGGTACAGTCCAGGTGACATAATTAATTGCATAACAATATAGGAATTATCTCACCATTGTTCTTACTGTCTGAGGGTTGAGCACCTTGCATGCCTTAGTTGTGTAATCCTCTGTATTAAGTGAGGAGATACAAGCCCCATCACGGGATTACTCAGCCCACCTTTAGCTAAGAATAGCAGAACGTAGCAAAGAAAATTTAATCTGTATGTACAACTAGTCAATTCAGAAATTACTTCAGAACCTGCTTTAGAAAAGGCCATAGATTCACTACTAGATCTTATCCCTTTCCACTTCACCCATGCTTCCCAAATTTCAGCTTTAAAAGGCATTGTTATAGCAGAGAGGGTACTGCCTTAGTGTGGAGTGTTGAATAATATCGTTGCTTTTTCTCAAACTACACCCATGTTCTGTCTCAGAGAGGGTTGCCTTACATTAAAATAATTCCTTTTTAAACAGTTTGCTCTAAGCTCAGCAGGACTGTTACAAATTCAGCAATACACTCTGTTAATCCACTGTTGTGACATCTTGTTTCTGGCTCTGTAAACCTACACCCATGTGTACACAAACACATACACACTTAGGCACACACATTTGCAAAACGTGTTTGTGGATGTCAGTGCCAGAACATCAGCCCAGGAGAGCTGCTTTGTTTTTCCATAGATGCACTTCAGCATAGTTGCAACAAGTCAGAGCTCCCCACAAGCTGTTCCGCAGCAGACTCCTATCTCTGGCAGAGCACAGCCGTGTGGGTAAGAGGGGAGCTCCTGCTGATGTGAATTCCCAGGGCAACTCAGTGAGATGGGGACTCTGCTCACCAGGAGATGGGCAAAACCACTCTCCCATTTCACATGAGACAATGCTAAATTCCTTAGTCTTGTTATGTTATTTCAGTTTCATGTTTCTACTGACCATAGATTTTGCTTGTCATAACACTTCTGCTCAAAATGAGTCAAGGGTGCACAGAGAATACAGCAGCACATGTGTCTGCACTCCCTTTGCAATGATGCAAATGATGGTGCAAAGTGAAAGACAAGGGCAAATTATGTACCTTGGGGCAGGTTGTGAGCCTTTACAGGCAACATTGATTAATTACTGACATAAACAGCCTGATTAGCTTAGTAAGATTGTAATCGGTTCTCAAGCCTTTTGTTTGCACAACAGTAAATCAAAGGAAAGTGAAAATGTAGAAATTAGATTTGTATGTTTCTGTACGTCTGTATATACATATATAAAGATACATCTCCACAACATAGGTAGAAGGGAGGAGTAAGTATCAGCAAGGAAAGCCTGCTGTTTTTCTTTACGCTATCAAATGTGTAGACAAACCTTTGATTTATTTTCCATATTTTAGATGCAACTAGTCAATGTGTGCTGTGCAGCTGTGACATAAAACTTCTTTCAAAGACGGCTAACGCTACAGAAAGATATTGCAAATATGTGACCTGTGCTCTGGTTTTGTAAAATATTTTTCTAATTTCATCGCTCCAGGATAGAGCTTTATAACTTAAGCCAGAATAGTTGAAAAATGTTGCTGCTTTGCTACTGCAGGCAAAATCTGTACAGAATAGGATTTGTAATATATACAAACTCTCAGACAGTTCCTTTAAACCTACGGAAACTCCTATAATAGAGTTTTACTGAAGTCCAAAATAAGTCCTGGCCAAAGTTTTTGCTGAATATGTTGAATTCTAAAGCAGGCCTGGGTCTCAGCATGATTTTCCTACTGTCTCCTGAACAAAAACCACCTTATATTCCACCCAGGAGCATAACCCATAAAACACGCACAATAAGATGTATAGAAATTCATCTCTCCCAGCCTAATGAATTTAATCAAGATCAACAGTTGTGTGAGATCAGTTTTGGCAGAAACTTGTGCAGGTGCAGATTTCTATTGTTGTTCAGTCAAACCATTGAACAGGAGCTCTCTTGTGCTTGAATAACCTCTACCTTTCTTTCCGACGTTTTAATGAGTGAGCGGTGTGTGTTTTAGGCAGAATATTGTGCATGACACAAAGCACACACACCATAGGGTCCATGGGGTGGGCTTTTTGGAAAATTTTTGAAAGTCAATATACAAGCTCCTGTCATACAATTGTCTTAGCTGTAAATTCTGAATAAGAAGGATATTACCTGGGTAAAGAAGGTGTGTAGGCAGGAGAAAACACACAGAAAGGGTGTTTGTGTTACAACATTCTTCCCACAGTGAGAATGCCCTGGCCTAGGGCTGAGCATGGGGCTGGCACTGCCAGGAGATGTACCCAGCTCACAGCTGGGAACTGATCCAGAACCCACCAAAGGGAGTGGAAACTCAGTGACTCTGGTAAGGTATGGATTTTTCCCTGTTGAAAAATATTCCTGCTGTGAACTACACACAGGAAAATTCCATTTATGGAGTAGTTAAATGAAATGTTCAAATTGCTTCAATCTATGAGTAAATTGTATTTCTACTTATAATTAATTTTGCCTTATAGGCCCCAGTCCAGTAAGACACTTCAGCACCTGCATATCTTTTAGCTGATGAATAATTCTCTCAGAGACAGTGTTACCAGGTTGCTTAATCTGGGCAGAAGTGAAAGCCTTTTCAGTGAAAAATAAGGAAGGTTTATTGATTTTACTCAGAGATATATGATCTGTACAATCTTGCAGTAGCATGTGATTAAAAAAACTTGTGACATTTCCAATCATGTTTTACTGCCTGCATGCTTGGGAAATTAGCTAGCTTAGTTTTTAATATGTAAACATATCATGTTTTTTTTCTAGAAATTTCACAATCCAATATATTTTTAACTAATATTCTCTATTTGTGTCGTAGAGTTTTGTAAAAAATGTTTTTTAGATATATTACATTTTATAGCATAATCTTGCTTAATAGAATAATAAGAGAAAGTTAGAATGCAATTTTATTTTCAGCTGCTCACAGATGGCATCTTATGTTGCCAAAAATCACCTAATGTAGCTTTCGTCTGCTTGCAAAACTCTCCAGAGTTTATTTCTTGAGTTCTAAACTGCATGTAATATACATTTCTGTGCCTATATCAGCTATATCTGATAGCTGAATTTTCAGATTTAGAGATGTATCTGTCCTGTTAGCTTATTTTTGCCCTCCAAATGCAAAAGTAAACTTCAAGATCATTGCTTTGGTTAGTCCAAGTATTTGAACTTCCCAGTGGCTGCTGCTGTATGAAAACATAGATATATGCTTAAACACATACTGTACTTTCCCTGCCCCAGACAGACATCTGGCCATTTCCCATCTGCTGACTGTGACCTGAAGCATTTTTCTGTCTCTGTCTTATTAGTTTGGGCTTTTGCTGAGGTTGAGTAGCTCACACATGCTGATCCATCAGTTGTTTTTATTGGCAAACAGGTCCATCATTAACAATCAGAAACGATAGCATCTGCTAATTTAAGTAGGAACCACATCCTGTTGTACATTAAGTGTTTAGCAGTGTGGGCATTTATCAAAACAGGGATTAACTGAAGTACACGTGTGTGTAATATTATAGATATTACAGGCTATAAATAACACATTTCATTTCACTTCATCTTTAAACGCATATATGCATTTTACCATTGGGAAAAAAATTTGTCTAAATCTTTCTGGATAGTTTAGCACTGGAAACCTTAGTCAACACAATACTTGTCTGTTAAAATCATTTGCATGCCTTTTTATGCTGGGTGGGCTGCCCGTACCAGCAAACATGAAAAATCTATGGGGGTTTGAAGACTGCAGAACTGGTGTAGCATATCTCACTGGCATGCAGCCCACATGGGTTTTTGCTTCCAGCAGCTTGGAATTGCAAAGTAATGATTTAATTTCATTCAGAAACATACTTTCCATATTTTAATGGTACCAGCAACAGCACGAATTGCCTCGAACTTTAAGAAGTACCCCTAGAAGAAAGGAAACATATTTTTAAACATTAATATTTAGAGATTAAAATCACATTGCCAGATTTGGGTTGGTTAGATGTCATGGACATTTGTTACTCACAATTTCGTCTATGTACTTAAAATATACACCAAAACCATTCTGTTCAAGACTGGTGTTGAGGGTGTTCCAATCTGATGGCTTACTTACTTATTCCTAGAACAACTAGCATACAGAAGTATCAACAAGACTTGAAAAAATTCAAGATTTGAAATAAAATTTCTCCTGAACCATGAGAGCATGGGAAGCTCCAGGAAGGCAGGGTAGATGCAGAGCCTGCCAGTATCCCACCACTTTACAACACAACCACCTGGGAAAAAAACACAGCTGTCCCTGCTCCCAGGAAAGTGGCTCTGGGTAGTACCTGCATCCCTTTTAGAAGCTCATGTCTCAGGTTGTAATGGACATGTAATGCATGCCAGCTTCACCAAAACCCATCTGCATTATCAGTAAAGAAGGAAAGAATTTTAATCACAAATAACTTAAGACCAAGTGGAG
This sequence comes from Alaudala cheleensis, assembly GCA_013398995.1. NCBI lineage: Eukaryota > Metazoa > Chordata > Aves > Passeriformes > Alaudidae > Alaudala > Alaudala cheleensis. The sequence continues at coordinate 930,723 of VWYE01026624.1, forward strand.
GCTGGATGAAAAGCTTATTGAAGTCAATGGGAAGGCTCCTGCTGGCTTCACTGAGGGGTGGATTGGGTCCCAGCTTCAGACCTCTGAAACAAATGCAAAATTTGTTTAGTTTTGTGCTTTTGAACATTGCTTTGTTTTCTAAACAGAGGTCACAAATAGTTATGTGTCTGTTTCTGTGATCCTCTACTCTTATGAAGTCATTCCAGCTCTTCTATCAGTAAACTTGTTGTAATATATTTCATGCTTAGCCTTCAAAGAAATGTTAACATTCACAGATAAAAGAGTCTGTACGCTGTCCATGCCACAACTGTCACCAGAAACCCAGGAACGATGACATGAGCGGATGATAAATATCCTTACACAAAAAAACTATTTTTCACGGGAGCAATAAGCAAACCTTTGTTGCCCTCCCTATCTGTGAGCCCAGGGACGTGTCCTCCCCTGGTGCTGCCTTTGGGCCGGCTGACGCCAGGCGGCGGAGCAAAGCCCCCGCCCAGGGTCTGCTCTGCCATGGGGAGTGGGCGAGGCGAGCCAGCAGCGTGCCAGCCATTGACTCCCTGCCGAAAGCACACCGTCTCCCACATCAAAAAGGCACCAGGAGCCTTCACACAGGTCTGCACTCTATAATGGGCAGATTTTCGCCGAGGGTTCACAAGACAAATGAAGCTTTTATCAGCTTTCCAGCCTTCTGCAATGGGAGTTTATGTTAAAGCCACTTAACAGTCTGGAGTGCGGCCCTGTGGATTACCTGTTTGTGTGAATCGAGTACATTACCTGATCACATGAGCGCCGGGGATAAGTTCTCTGTAACTAGCTTTTCTTTGAAGGGATCTTCAGCTACTTCAGGATTCTCACAAAGAAGTGCCCCAAAAGAGTCAGGATTAAGAATAAGCTATACTTCACTTTGGCTTGTGTTTCTCCGGCCTCATTTATTTAGCTTTACTTACTTACTCGGTCACTTATTTGTGTGTCATAACAGAGGGATGAGGAATAAACCTTGCAAAGTACGCAGCTCCTATAACCTTTACAGCACCATGGGTTAAATATTATATAAAGAAGGGAGTGAATGTCATAAAAGGAAATAACTCTTTCTGAACTGCAATTCAAAAGACTGTTGGTAATTTTATAAGAGTTCTGAATTTCAATTGCTAGAGTTAAAAATATTATTCTACCACACCTTTTTTTTTTTAAGCCACATTAAAAATAATTAGTTCTGCAGAACATTTTAAAATTAAAATAACGATGAAGGTTGTAGAAGCTATTTAAAAACACTTTGGATGATACACCCTTTTTCAGGAAATTGCACTTGAAGGAGCAGAATTGGGGAAGTTTGAATGCGTGAGTCTGTGTTTAGGGGGTCTGGTGAACTCTCCCTCCAGGCTTTGAGCTTACCCCACACATGGTGTTGTCTTGGGATCCCCTCAAAAATTGCTCTGCCACCTCCCAATTCTTTACCCCTATTTTGCTCTGGAGGACACACCCAGCAGCATAGTTACAGCACAGTACACCAGTGATAGTGTATTGTCACCATTACAAATGGGGAGAGCTCCTGGGGGCTGAGGGCACAAGGTCCCTCTACACCACCACCTCCACTAATGCATCACTTCAGCCACTGCAGCCTGGCTACCCTTTCCCCGGAGTTGTCCAGCAGCCCACTCTCTGGGCTAGCAGCCACGCTGTATGGAGACCCACCATTTTTGCTTTGAAAATACTGGTTTTCTTTTGTTATCCAGCTGTCACAGAGTGGTTGTGGGCATTCAGAAGCCCCTGGTTGCCAGTGGGCGAGTCTATTTTTCTCTTGCTAGGAGTTTCAAGGGGAGACAAGCATTCTCAGACCCCTGAAAGATGTTTTGTTTGACAAGAGGCAATGTGATGGTGAGGAGTGGAACTGCTCATCCCAAAGTTCTAAAGACCTGTTAAAAACAAAGCATGAGAGAAAGGATTAATAGGGTCAAGCTGCCTTTCTCACCTAAAAAGCAAAAGGAGATATATACCAAATCTTTAGAGGGAACAGTTTTGAAGGAAAAAAGAGTTAATTTTTCTGATCAGCAGGTTTTCTTTCTCTAGTGATAAATTCAAGGTTACTTTATAATGTTCCTTTAAATCTGTAAGCTGTCTGCTGTCTGAAAAGTGACTCCAGCACTGTGCCCACTGCCTTGTTAACACTGAGTGGTGGGTTGCATTGTGTACAAGAACCTGTCTCTCTTGGAAAGACATTACATTTTTTTTCTTCCTTGTCGTGTTCTAATAAATTAAAAGGCCATTTTGACTGCAAGTCAGTACTTCTGTATAGAAATAACATAACTTATCACTCATCACTAGCAATAATACACTGCCTGAAGACATTCCTTTGTCAAGCCTGTTGGTGATCAGTTTATGCCCTAAAGGATTTACCTATGACTCAAGGTAATGCAATTTCAGATGATATTTTTATTCCTAAAAGTACAATCTCCCTTTGAAAGAATCTGAACTAATCACTTTAGTTACATCTTGTGACAGTGAGACACCTTCTCTTCAGAACTAAATAAAGCCAAACTTCAGATTGACAGGATGGACTGGCTGTGACAGACAGTGAGCAGGGCAGGACAGATGGAGAGAAGAAAGACTAAGGAAGCATGTTACACACCCCTTGCTTGCTGTCTGCAACATAAAATGACACTCAACTCCACTACAGTGATATATCCCTATTCTTCTGTAGATTTTTGTACTTGTGGTGAATAAAATACAAGTCTCAGTCCTGTTTTCTGCACTTCTTTCTTGTTCTTAAATTAAAAAAAAAAAACACAACCCATACAACTACTTTTTTCTTACTTGTTTATAGATGTTGCTTCCCCAGTTGTTTTTTTTTTTCCTGAGAATTATGTCTAGTCATTTGGTAGTATCTCATCAACTTAAGTAAATAAATAAACAAGAGATCTTTTCCTAGGAGACTCTGTGGTTGCATTATGTAATTAAATAGAAAACATTTGGCAGGTTTGGCTAAACAATGACTGTGCTTCCAAATGCTGATGGTGTAAATCAAACTGAAGGAAAACATGTCATGTTTGTCCATTTCATGAGGACAATGAGGGTCTTATGATGCTATTTTATGCTTGGATTTGGCCTTAATTCTCTTAATTTTGTACTAAGAGGATGACCAAGTCTGAAAAGATCTGAAAAGACTGCAGTCTTGCCAATTAAATCTGCAGAAAAGCTGAGCTGGTGGCTTCAATTTAACCGCGCGGTTGGCACTGTGCTTGTATTTCAATACTTCAGTTGCCTTTGGCAATGAGATGAGAATAAAATGTATCTCTGAACTAACAGCCAGCATCTTATTCTCAGAAATGTAACTACAGTTGTGTAAAATCTTTAGCATACATAAAAGCAAAAAGGGACTCTGCAGAGCCACGCGTCCAGTGCCCTTTGTGAGTCACTTATGCTTTGCACTGAGATGCACATGTGCTAGGTACTTGAGTTTGCAAAATTAGATGCTGACTTTGGGCCCTGTTTTGTGAAGATCAGTCCCTTAGTACAAGTTAGTATAGAAAGAGTGAAAATCTACAGACAAAACAAAGATTAAAGCTTGAAATGCACCACTTCTCCCTTCAGAAAGAGTCTGCCAGAAAGCACAGTAAATTTAGTCACAGTACAATGCCTATTACTCTCAGCGCGTGATTAAAGCTGCTTTCCCTCAGACCACACACACATGTAGTCTGTGCCTCTCTTGGGAGAAATGTCTCCTTCTGCCCACAGCCCAGATGAATTATAGTCACAACCACTTTGAAGATTTACAGAACACACAAAGGGGCAACCTGAAACAAGACTGGTATTTCCCTGAAATGCATCTCTTCTCAATGAAGGCATTTTCTTGGGAATATACAAGATGTGATTGCAGTTTACTGAGACAATGCTCATTATTATGAAGGCATTTCAGAAAGAACTTGAATTTCTCATTGCTCTAAATCCCATGACTTTATAACCTGGTGCAAAAATCCTGGGGAAAAGGTGTGGGAATCTGTGGGACCTCAGCGGTTTTCTGGCATTATGGATTTGGCTCTGTGACATGTCAGAAATCATACAGTGTCCCCACTCTGGCTGACAGTTCCCTGTCTTCACTTCCATGGCTGGATAACTACATCCATCAGGGAATTTATTCTGTGCATGATCTCTTTTCCCTGGGGAGTTACCAACAGGCTTTTAAACATGATGTTTTAGTCTGTGCTTCTACACAGAAAAATATATTCACAGAATTTGGTGTGTTCTTACCAGCTGTTCTCTAGGTACCTGAATTTTGGGCTAGCTCACCCACCCTGGGACCTGGGCTGATCCTACATTCCACTTTGACCTAGGTAGTAATTTGCCCTCTTTTCAATGAGGAAGGAGACTTTACTGTGTCAGTGTTGGCAGTCTATATTTCTCTGCAAAAGCTGCAATCCCCTGGGAAGGACTGTAGCACACAATGGCAGTGGGAAAGACCCCTGTCAGCAGACCTGGGCATATGCACCATGCAATGAGTCATGGGTCACTGGGGATGAGATGCTGCTACAAAATAAAATTTCTTCTGAGAAGACTCAGTGTGTCAAATCTGCATTCTGCTCCCCTAGCTTCCTCATTGTCCCAGGGAATATTATGGAGCAGATCCACTTGAGTGCCATAATGCAGCAAATACAGGACAACCAGGACATCAGGGTGTGTGAAAGGTGGGTCCTGCTTCACCATCCCATTCTCCTTGTTTGACCAGGTAACCTGCCTAGTGGATGAGGGAAAGGCTGTGGATGTAGTCTCTCTGGACTTTAGTAAAGCCTTCAGTACTTTCTCCTATAGCATTTTCCTGGCACCTCACTGTTCTTCTCTGGTTTATAAACATCTGGATGGCTGGGTCCAGAGGGTGATGGGAAATGGAGTTACTTCTACCTGAGGGCTGGTCACAGGTGATGTTTCTCAAGGCTCAGTGTTTGGGCCAGCCCAGTTTAATGTTTTTATTGATGATCTGGATCAAGTGCACCCTCAGTCAGTTTGCAGACAACACCAAGTTGGGCAGGAGTGTTGGTCTGCTGGAGGGCAGGAAAGCCCTGCAAGAGGGATCTGGGCATGCTGGATGAAAGGGCCAGGGCCAATTGTATGAGGTTCAGCAAGGCCNTCTTGAGTGCCATAATGCAGCACATACAGGACAACCAGGACATCAGGGTGTGTGAAAGGTGGGTCCTGCTCCACCATCCCATTCTCCTTGTTTGACCAGGTAACCTGCCTAGTGGATGAGGGAAAGGCTGTGGATGTAGTCTCTCTGGACTTTAGTAAAGCCTTCAGTACTTTCTCCTATAGCATTTTCCTGGCACCTCACTGTTCTTCTCTGGTTTATAAACATCTGGATGGCTGGGTCCAGAGGGTGATGGGAAATGGAGTTACTTCCACCTGAGGGCTGGTCACAGGTGATGTTTCTCAAGGCTCAGTGTTTGGGCCAGCCCAGTTTAATGTTTTTATTGATGATCTGGATCAAGTGCACCCTCAGGTAACAAGTGGCAGGGTGAGAGGATATAAGTTCAAATTGTGCTAGTGGAGGTTCGGGCTAGATATCAGGAAAATTTTTTGCACTGAAAAGGTGGTTAAGCATAAACTGCCTGGGGATGTGGTATAATCACCATTCTTGGAACTGTTAAAGAAACAACTGGACATGGTTCTCAGTGCCATGGTCATGCTGTTGGGGTAGTGGGCAGTCAAAGGTTGGGCTGGATGATCTTGGAGGTCTTTTCCAATCTTAATTATTCTATGATTCTGTGAATGGTGTGGTTCAGGGTAGGCATTGCTTTGGCTATGGTTTGCTTTGGGAATCTGGAAGAAGGATCTGTAAAAGCAGGATCATCTCCAACAGGTTGCCCAAGTTAAGACAAACCTGGACAGCCTCTCTGAAAGCTTTTCCTGCTGATGCATTTATGATAAAGCATCGAAGCCTAAAAGGTTCTAGTAAGTTTAATAAGATTGCTTTAAGGCAGCAGATTTTCCCAATTTTGTGTCAGACGGCTCCTCAGACATATAATAAATAATTTGTAATTTATTTCCATTGAAAAAAGGTACTTTAAGAGAAGTATTTGCTCTCCATTGAACATTTCAATACTTAATTATACCCAAATAGGAAAGGATTCCGGGTTTTGTGTAAAAAGTATAGAATACTGTTTTGCACATAATGCCACAGTGCCTCATGAGAGATGGGGTTCAGCTGCTTCAAGTCTCCACACAGTTTCAGGGGCAAGTTCCTGACCAAAGGACCTCTTTAACAATGCAGCAAGGATGACTGCTAGTAAGTTCTTGTCCCTCAGCTAGAGGCCTCCTTTACAGCATGCCCTGCTTGCAGCAGATGGTGGGTGTTTGTGGCATTATACTCACAATTCTTACAGGGTTTCACAGCAGTGTTTTCAATTCACTATTTGGCGTGTCAAAAGATTCCGGGGGAAATACAAATAGTCTCAACTTGGTCCTAGTTAAAAGTCTGACAGGTGAACTTCCCTTTATTTTCTATGTATTTGGCCTTCATATGTAATCCTTTATGAATTTTGACATGTGTTTTGACAACTGATTGAAGTCAGGCTCTCGAGCTTTTCCCAGGCATCCCAGGGGAGCAGGTGATGTGTATCAAACCCTTTCGGTCCCATTCTTGTGGGAGGTGTTTAGAGAACCCAAATCCCCAGCTGCCAGTGGGGGCATTGGGTGTTATACTGGAGACTGAACCAGGAGAATGGTGTTTTAAACAGAAAAGTTTGCCCACTCTAAACTCTGCATCAGAGTTGAGCTTAGTTTGCTGCAGAAATATTTCCACAGATCAAATATGATATTTATTTTAAATTAAACCAATTTTAATACAGGAACTGATGTAATGAATGCATTGTTAATACATTTATGATCTTTATGTTACATGTCATTGTTAAAAGTAAAATATAAGTAACATTAAAAAATCATAGTTTACTGTGGTAAATTCACTAATTTTCTGAAAAACTTGAAAAATTGAGTTTGGGTATTTCTACAAGATCTTTTTCAACTCTCATTCATTTATGATTGTGTTTCTGGTATTTTGATTATGTTTAATTTCTGTCTAAATTACTAGCCCAATAATCAGACTACATAGTAGATGGAATTATATTACATGAGTTTTTAGGAAATGCTAGTAAATTTGTAGAACTTTCATAGAAGTCTTTCGTGTAGATCAAATCTTTTCACGTGGGCTGCTTGGAAAACAGGAACTGGTATTATCAAGGGTTTCTCAGTGTTCTTGAAGTGGCAGCCCACATGGCTGGGGTTAGGGGGCCACCATGTGGTAACACAGGGAAATGTTAAACTGAATTTTCATTTTTACTTTGCTTGTAATTTTTCTGCAACTGACTTGCGGAAGTGCATACATTCATTTTCTAAAGGATATTCCTTGAATAATTTCCTCTTCATTTACAGGATTAAATAATTAAAAACTAGGCAATTTACATTGCAGTACCTGACTCACAGTACAGGAATTATCCTTGTAATGGAATTTAATCTGTCTGCATAAAAGGAAACTTTTTTAGAGAAGAAAATAATTCCTGTGTAGCTTCCAAAAACACTCATGATAAAATAGAAACACCCAGCACCCCTACATCAATTCATAGATAGAACTATGACATTGAAAAGATGTGAAAAACATATATTTGAATTTGAATGACACGATAGTTTAATAGAGAGCTGTTAGACATCTCTCAGGAGTAACAGATGGGCCCTGAAGAAGCAGAAAACAGCTTAGAAAACCTTCAGCTCCTTCAGTTCCAGAAAACAACTCCTTCATTCCTCTTGTTGTCATAAATTGAAAATCCAGTTTCTAAATTCCTTTGGATGAACACAAGTAATAATGTAAAAGATATAAATGGTGATTTTTCTTTTTTTGTACAAAGGCTAATTAATATTTCTGGTGGCATTACTATTCAACAACTGGAAATCTGATAAAGAAAGTAGATGAGGGTCCTGCAAGGATCTATGAATTGAAAGGTGAAAGCAGACACATTGTCCTTGCAGTGACTGTGGATGACCTGGTTCTCACAGCCAGCAGTACCACAAAATACATAAAATAAAATGCATCTGTCCACAGGAGGATGGAGTTTCTCTGAATGTCCAGCTAGAAATAACACCACATAGACAGACGGAATTTTGGATTGATTTTCTTGCTACTCAAGGTTTACACTGCTCCAATGATATTGCAGTGCCTCCATACAGGTGCTTAAAGTTTAGAGATCATTTTAAAAATCATATAAAAACAGCTGAATTATTCCAGCTTTATCTAGAAATACTAGGTCTGTCCTCTAAGTACAGATGGCCTTCGTTGCACCAGCAAACTTCCTCCAGGCTTTCAGTGTACTCTGAAACAAGGGGATAATATATCTGCTTTGTGTTGGCTTGTTGTTTTCTTCTTTGGTTGCAAGAAAGCGAAGAAGACATGCCCAAATTTCCATTGCCCTGAGTCTCCTGCATCCAGGGACACAGGTCCTTGAAACAGTTAATGAAAGGCCAAGGGAGAATGATTTGTATGAACTCCCAGTTAAATATTGGCAGATATCACTACAAGACACATTTATTTCATGTTAATGCTCAGCCAGCCGTAACTTGTACAGCAAATATTGACCTAAACAATGGCACTCTGGTAAAGGACTCATAAGTTGCAGTTTTGTGATATGTTCTACTCCTAAACACCTCCCATATAATTTTCTGCCAGCATATATTTTGGGATGGGATAATGTAAGACTTTTCTTTTTCCTGTGGGGAATTTTACTAAATCAGTTACTTTGCATAGACTGCATAGGTTGCCTTGGGTTACTAAAACTTCCAGATTAAGGGGTTTAGGGTAGTAGGACTAGAAAGAGCTGCTTCCGGGGTGATTCTTCTTTTTTTTTTAATTTTTTGTTCAAGTCCTTTCTAAGTGTAAGCAAGTGAAAAACCCTTCATCCAGTGAAGATAAGTATATACCTAATACTGTCCCCATTCACCAAAATACATTAAAAAATAATTGAAGAATTGAATAGAACCGAGCATGTGCTTATGTGTTTTGCTGACTCAGGCCCTTTGTAAGTAACTATCAACTCTAGAAAAGAGTGTAATTCTTAATGCTTATTCCTCTTTTCTCTACTTAGTATATAAAGGAAAGATCTTTCATTTTATTTGAAAAATAATGACACATGGAGCTATTCACTGCCTGTAGGCACTAATGCTATAAAACACCCTAAAATCCAAGAATTTATGTATACACACTCATATGTAGTTTAACATTTATTTATTTGTATGTTTATCCCATCCATTTAGCTCTGTGTAATGTTTCCCATTGATAAAGGAAATGTTGTACCTTTGTGCCTTTTGGTCAAATCTTGAGATAAGTTTGCCAGTAAACGAAGCATAGTAAAGAGAGTTCATATCACCTTTGACTAACAGACTAACCTTTCTTCTGTTTATTGAAAAATTATGAATACTTTTAAAATTTTTTATGATTAGGTGGTATGTTGCCTGTCATATATATTTATAGGCTCAGAGTGGCCTCTATTTTTGTAGTCATTTACCTAAAGTAGTAGACCAGAAAATAGGAATGACAATCAAAGGGATATTTATGCCTTACTCTGATATTGTAGCAAGCAACTTCCAGGCACAGTGATCCGGTCTTTGATGTCTTACGTCAGAAAGAATGTCCTTTGAAATTCCTGCCAGATACAGGCCTAAGCTTCAACTTGTCTTTGATATATATTCCTGTCCTGTCCTGTCCTTTCCTCTCCTCGGAGAAATTCTTTTGCAGCTCCCATTGCCGCCTGCAGTCCAGCAGATTAAATAGTTCTGCAGAGTATCCCATTCCTGGCAGCTTAAACGCCTGCTTTTTGCATCCTTGCTCTGGCAACACGTAACCCCAGGGTGCATTTTGCCTGGTAGATCAGCCGGTGCTCTGCTTCCACCAGGGAGCACTATCCCACCGCTCGCCATTCCCCTCTTCTCTCCCACGCAGCTTTAACCATGTGCTTGCAAAACGCAGTTTTGCTTGCGCCTGTTTAGTATTCTTCAGTCCGCTGTTTTTATCCTAACACAGCTCTTTTCTGAGATCTCGATTGCTGAGTAAGTTTGAACATCTTTTCAACCTTTTCGTGAGCCTTCCAAATGACTTCTGGTTTTGTCTACCAGTCCCAATAATTGATCCTAACACTTTTATAGAACAAACCACGTTCCTCACTGCTTCCTGCCCTGCTTTCACCACGGGTGACCTGGCCAGTAACACACCTGCATCCGATCCTGAGGCCAGGGAAGAAGCTCAGCACCTTTTTATATTTTCTTCACAATCTACATGCTCTTATGCATCAGTCAGATAGCAAACCATAATGAAATGCAGCTTGCCCTTGGAGGGAAAGGTCTGCAGGTAGACAGCATTCTCAAAGGCATTAAAATCCCCGAAAAGAACAAAGGTGACTGTGCAGTCACCTGCAGAGGTCCTGCTGTCCCACGACCCCCTGAGACAAGACAGGGACACGTGAGCTCATTCTGCAGCCAGAAGCCTGGAAGCAAATGCCACAACAGGGCTGGGAACGTTTCTTATGCATCTTCTTCCGTGCAGGAGACTTGACAGTCTGCAAAAGCAGCTTGGGCTCAGATTTACCACTCTCCCCAGCTCTGTCCTCCCCATCCAGCTCCTTAACACTACAACCTGAAGGCTGGAATCCACTGTTCGGTCCAGGACTCATCCTCCTTGCCCAGCCAGGTGCTACAAAAGGGGTCATACATGATGGTAAGGGAACACAAAAAAAGGGATAGTGGGCAGACTGGCTAAAACTTATACAGAAGAGTTGTTTTTGGAGAGCCCATGTAAAAACCCTGTTACTTCCAATTTTAAACAAATGAACACTACACAGAAACCTTTCTCTGAAGTTCAGATTTCTTTGCCCTGAAAAAAAAATCTAGCTGACTGCTACGATTTTAAAAGAAAAGTATTGCACACATTGGTGTAAGCATCTTTTTGTTCCAATTACAATAACTGCAGATTATAGTTTCATATCTCTTAGACAGACCTACTTCAGCTCCTAAGGATACCTTAATATTTCAATGCAGATGATGAGTCCATGTGCTTACACTCCCAAAATGAGTATTCTGTTTTGACTGTTACCGACCTGTTCTCATCCATGACTCCTCCTCAGGACAGGTTTAACACTCAGGATGGGGATTAGTGGATTGCACCTCCATTTGTCAGACCTCAGACAATTTGTAAAGCTTGAGTTAACACGTTGGAAGAAAACTGTTGTTGCCTTTGGAGATTTCAAAGCTTCAAACTAATTGTAGTTACTTGTAACACAAATAAAACTCTTCCCTGAGCAATGGAGAAGACACACTTGCAGATTTGACAGCTCATAAATGTTGCTTATTCAGCAGCCATTAAATTGCCTGAGTAAGGCTAAAAGCAGTTGCTATATTTTTTTTCTTTTTTCTTTTCTTCCTAACTCATCTTAGTGGAAGTGCATGGGAGAACTGACTATGTGGGAAATGCTTTCTACATCCAGCTCTACCCAGAACAGCTTGCTCTCTTCTGACTTAATTTTTAAATTTGAGAAATTTAGGAATTGACGGAGTTATGGAAACATGAACTTCTTGTAGCAGTTCTAAAGATTTGAAGCAAACTTATTTTTTTCATCTACTCAGTGTTTTAGCTTTACATTACGAAAGGTGTTGACACCACCTGCTTAGATCAGCATGACTAGCAAAGCTCTATTCACAACAGAAATAACTTGGCAAGTTTCACAAAACTATATTAATCTGTAGCACTAGATCAGGATCCCTATAATTTTGTTCATTTTTATATTTCTTTCAAAATTCATGCATGCCTTGCTAAGCGGTGAGACTAGCTGGGATAATGGATTTTTGGCAAGCATGTAAAAATCAGTGGGTTTTTTCTTTAAGTAGTGAAAAGTGATCTGAGGGGGATCTAACTCTAAAGATTCTGAAAACAGGTGGTACAAAAGAACTGAAAAACAATTTGAAAAACAGAAAGTGAAAACAAATCCAGTGAATTCTTATCAGTTTAAAAGAACAAGTCTGAACACATTTTCATCTGTGCTTGAAACCAAAGTTAAAAAACTGACTGTGGAAAAATGTGAAAAATACAGTCTTCTAAAATATATTTAGGGGTTTTTGTCTCTAATTCCCTTCTCATCTATTTCTAGGCTAGAAAACATTGGGTGGGGCTTTTTGTGGGAAGTAGGGAGGAGGAAGAAACAGATGTGTTACAGTTGAACCACACTTCTTCCATTGTCTTTTTCTCTTTAAAATGTATAAACCGTGCCAGTATTTTAACCAAGACTACCAAAATACATTTTTGGAACATATTATTTTGTTCTTTCAAGTCCTGTTTGTTGACAGATGTCCAAATGTCATAGAAAAGAAATCCATATATTCCAATCTTTAAACAGACATACTTTCTGGTTTGTCCCCATGATGTCCACTGGGCCTGTGCTCCTATCTGTGACAATGACACCTAAAGCATCCCAGGACTCAAAACATTTATGACAATTTTCAAATGGAGTAGTTGCTAAGGAAGAATTTCTGGAAGCCAGCAGCTGTGCTGAATGTTCCCTGTCCTTGAAAGTTGGATGTTAAGAAGACACGAAAAACCCATTTTGCAAGCAACGCAGGATTCACAGACTTATGGAGTAGCTGGTGATAGGAGACAGGTCTGAAAAATCATCCTGTCCAATCCCCTGCTCAAAGAAGGGTCATCTAGAAGAGTTTGCTCAGGGTCATGTCAAGTGAGATTTTAAAAGGTTCCAAAATGAAAATTCCACAACCTCTCTAGACAGACTATTCCTGTGTTTGACCTCTCTCACACTAGAAAGTATTTTTTTATATTTGGATAAAATTTCATATGTTTTATTTGTGTCCATTATCTCTCATCCTCTCAGCAGGCACTTACTGAGGGGAGTCAATCTCTCTTCTTTAACTTTCTTCCCTCATCAGATATTTATACATCTTGATGAGATGCCCCTGAGCCTTGTTGTCTCTAGGCTGAATGGTCTCAGCTTTCCCAGTTTATCTTCATATGTCAAGTGCTCCAATCCTTTAATCATCCCCATGTCTCTCTGTCAGATTTTCTGCCAGAAGTCCGTATCTGTCTAGCACACAGGAGCCCAGGCTTAGGCCCAGTGTTCTAGATGTGTCTCACCAGTGCTGAGAAGTGGAAAGTGTCCTCCTGATGCAAACAAGGAGGATGTTTGTCTTGTTTGCTAAAGGATGCGCTGATGGCTTTTCCCCAGATCCCCGGGGCCTTCTCTGCAAAGCTGCTTTCCAGCCAGTCAGTGCCCAGACAGTACCGGTGTATGGCCCAATTGTTCTCCACATGCAGAATTTGGCATTTCTCTTTGTTCAGCAAGAGGAGGTCTCCACTCTCCTGCCTGCTGAGGCCCCTCTGAGTGGCAGTACAGCAATCTGGTTTATCAGCTGGATGGTTCCCAGTTGTGCATCTTCTGCAAACTTGCTGAGGGTGCACTCTGTCCTGTCAGCCAAGTGATGAATGAAGATGTCAGACAGTGTTGACCACAGCACTGAACTCAAAGGTTCTTACTCTCCCTAGGACTGCATCTAATCTCTTTTATTAACAGAGTTGTAGGGGGGCCGGGGAGGTGCAGGGTGGGGAAAGAAAGAATTTAATAGAACTTATTCTACTAACTCAATATTAGAAACATCTTAACTCAGATCTGGGAAAGAAAATGATCTTTAAAACATCTAACTGCTTGTTGGGGTTTTTTTTTTTGTTTGTGTTTGGTTTTGGTTTTTTTCTTGGTTGGTTGTGTTTGGTTTTGGGGTTTTTTTGTTTGGTTGGGGTTTTTTTTGTCTTTAATTTTCCCATTCACGTGTTCCACTAGGGGCGTGAAGAGAGATAAAAACAAATAGGTTTCCTTAATAACTGAGCATCCAACACTGGCCATATCACTTATAACTTGTTTCAGTTACTACAAATTTGTATCTGTTTTTTCCCTTGGAAAAATAAAAAAATGGGAATAAATCTGGTTCTTGGAGAAAGCATTTTGTGTAACTTATACTCAGTAGGTAAGCATGGAGCTCAGATCACTGTCAGACATAGACATGGGGCAAAAAGTAAGTGAATTTCCATTTTAACAGGTAGGTTAATCTGAAGGCTAGGTTTCCTTCTTCTGCCCACATTTCTGCAAGATTTAAGGGTTAATAAATTAGGACATGTGATACTCACACTTCCACTGGAGATAGCATTCAGATTAATTCAGTTGGTGTTTCTACACCAGGCTGCTTCTCTCTGACTGATTAAACGTTTCAGCTTTAAATGAACTTGAAAGCCTCACATCAGAGACAGATGCAGGCTGTTTTATCCACTTACAGTACTTTGAATAATGCAATCAGATTGTGCAATCCCCCATATCCTTCTTGCAGTATAAAAGTCAGGACAGTTTTTCAGTATTAAAGTGATCCCTGTTTTGCCCATGCCTATCTAATGAGTTTGACTTGATCTCTGTCTCATTGAGTCATAGTGATGACATGCTGATAGAATTATTAATTTTTTGGAAAAAGAGTGGTAACCTGGATGATCTGAGCTATAATTTCAAGTTTGGGTCAGCCTTGCTGGCAATTTTTGTGGAGCTATATTTGCTATAGATTGGCTTGTAAGAACTGTGTTTGAACCAGGTTTTTGTGAGGTCAGGGTGTCAGTCTTTCCCATGTTGGATAACTTTACTCTGGAAAATTTAAAAAAAAATATGATGAAGACCTTCGTGGTGGTTTGTTTTGTTTATTTTTTTCCTGAGTAGAGTAGAAGATATTAAAAAATCCATGAAGTTTATGTTAGGAGTAGTAGTGAGAGAGTTATTTCCAATCTTCTCAATTAATCCCTGCCCCAGGAGTTTTTGTGCTTAGTTCAGAGTTGCTGTATCAATCAAAGAGAATACCATGGTTTGCTGTAAGCAATGGACACAGAAAAGGAACCTTGTAGGCCACTAAATAGCCTGGAAACCTGCACCAGCTTTTCATGCTGACAAAGTGATGAGTACAGGTGGGAAAAACAAACATTCCACATACAGTGGTGGACTGGGAAACATAAATTATATTGTAAAATTTTTATTATATCCCTTGAGGAAATACATTCGTGATTAAATATAAAGAGATTTGATAAGAAATGGATTGGGGAGAGCCCTGCTACCAAAAATAGTTCTGCAAGCAAGCTGCAAAAATGAAGCAAGAGCTGATTCCTTACATACGCTTATCCCAGCACCAGTCCTGTGGGTGCTGGCATGAGGTAGATCAGTTCAGCCTTGGATCCATCCCCCACTGCCAGGTCTGTACCAAAAGCGTCCTCTGAGCATATTCTGCAATTGTTACAAGACAATACTGCAGCATTTATCTCCTCTGCAAATTTCTCTCCCTGGTAGAGTCCTGTCCCTGGCATTCTTGCTTCCATCTAGTTTAAATGCTTTTGCAGATGGGCCTTCTTGTCCTGTGTGCCTTGGGCACAAATTACCATTGCTGTAATGTTGTAATTTCCCCTTCAACTAGGGGAAAGACATCTAAGAAAAAGGGATCTGAGAAGCATAACAGGTGCATGAAACCATGAATTCAGAATACAGAAGTGGCCAAAAGCTAATCTGCACATTAAAAACTGCTTGAAAATCTGGAGAGAAAAGTTGAGACATCCCAGTGCCACTGCTTAGGTCTGGGCTGCATCAGGTTCTTCAATAATCCTTGCAGAGCTCATCTCTTCCCATTTGGAAATTTGCTAATTGCCACTGGCTTAAATTTTAATATTTGAAATCAGGTGATGAAGAAACTACATTCCCATTCTTGACTCCCATTTTTCCCTTTTTTTTGTACATCAGCAAAACATTTAGCAAGATCTGGAAGTCAGCTAAAGTCAGGTACACAGTGTACCTCTAACCAGTTCAGATCAGAGCTGCACAGAGTATCACAAACTGTTGAAGTCCACAAATGGGATGATTCAGAGGCAAAGGCAAGAAATTTTATACTGAACAATTATGAAACAAAGTGGCAGCAAAAGAAACTCTTCCAGGACTTCATTACTTACATTTTACTTAGCCCTCTGAACCATGAATATCTATATACCTTGTACTTATAAACTGCTGGTTGGAGGAACTTGAAGTAAATCTTTCTTCTTCCCTGTCCTGATGAGCCTGTCACTAACACCATTAATAAGATCAGACTGATTTATTTGTACCCTCACAACTCTGTTTTTGCAAGCTTTTGTGAATGCTAAACAGCTTCAGACACTGGTGAACAGTGGCTGAGTGGTGACAGAAAACTAAAAAGAGTTGAAGTGGCAAATGCATATGGATGGGACAGTTCCCTGACACCAAGGCAATCAATTAGAGAACAGAGGTAGCCCATCATCTTGTGGCACACCTCCTCACTTTCCCATAAATACACTAATATAAATGTGTAAGTAGGTATGTCTTTTTCTTACCTTTGACTCTCAGTCCTTTTTTTTTGCCATTGTTTTTTCTGCACTGACTTACACTGGAAAACTCCTTCCAAAAGATTTTTCTGCTTGTAATATCCGGCTTTTCTGAGGAAGGTAAAACAAAGTAGAATCACCCATTTTCTTAAAAATCAGAAGTGGAGGAGATTGATGTGCAAGCAGAAGAGGGTTGCAGCTGGCATGTAGCCAAGAGAAAATGTCAAAGCTCCCATATGACAATTTTTTGAGGGGTTTTTGTATCTTCATCTGTCAGGAACCATGCTAGGAGCCTTCAGCACCTCTAGCACCCCAGTGCATGGCAACATCTTGCCCAAACAGTTCTTCAGTGCAGACTCGGGAGGAAATCAAAGACGAAATGTAATAACAAATGTGGAAAACTGAAAATATTTCCTATTGTAACCTTTGCCTTAAAAATGCGTGCCACACATATTTTTTTCCTTTCCTCTCCTAGTGAGGATATGGGTGACTGCTGTTAAACTGTAGCAGACTAAGCTAATCTCACAGAAATGAGAGGTTCAGGTTTTCTGAGGCAACAGGGGACTCTGCCTGAAGACTTTTCTCAGCCTAGAGGTATGTCTACTAAGGTAAAATTAAGAATAGAGAGAATAGACTGTCCTTCAAGGCTTTGCTGGCTCTCCAGCTGCAAAGCTGGTACAAGGGTTGGGCTGTGGCAGCATGCTGGGCTTACATCTGTAGTCTAACTTTTAAAGGTAACCCTTATGACTTCTTAACATACCATGGGGGCTACTTGTTGGAGATCAAGGACCTGCAATCAGCTCCCTGCTGGCTGCTCTTCCCTCTTCATTTCACCTCAGCACTCCAGTGGAGAGTCAGCCTTTATGTTTAAAGATTAATCTAGAAGGATCACTCTTGGAATTTTCATAATTAAATACTTCAAAAAGCAACAAAAACAGTCTAGAGAAAGTTGTTTTATACCTCACACTGTTCCTTTATTTTAATAGAAGAAGGAAAGTGAATAGCAGTAATTACACTTTTATTGCTTCGAAGGGTGACTAGAGTTTTGATGCTGACTTTACAGATTATATCAAAGTTCCCTCACAGGAACTTTGGCCTCCGGTGATTATTTCTGAAGTTAGTATATAATACCTGTGTTTTAACTGCAGATGGTGCTGGAGGACACACACTGTCTCCAGCCAGCCATGAATCAGTGAAGTTGCAGGTGAGATGAACCAGCCAAGAAACACCTCTATTTAATTGGTATTAAAATTTGGGCAGGAAAAAAAGCTCAGGGGTGTTGTGTCCCTTTCCTCCTCCTTTCCTCCTCACTGTAAGTATTGCAGAAAATAATTATTTCAATTGTATTACAAATTTAATTTATTTCAATTGCATTTTAAATTTAATTTTCAAAGCAAAGCTCAACAAATAAATATGTTGATATGGTTTCCTTTATTACAAGACAAATCACTTTAACAAACTGATAAACTGAAGCTGTCACTTTGGCATATAATGGTGAATCAAGTAACGAAGTCAAGCTATACCCTTAATCAGTTTTTCTTACTATCATACAACTATTTGAAACATTATATGATGTGGGAGCAAGGCAGAAAAATACAAAGTTGTGATGATGTGAGAGCAGACGGGAAAAATACATTACAGGGTTCCAACACTTATAACCTCATACTGTATTTGGAATTACATTATGGAGAAAAGAAGGCACAAAACAGCCAAGTTAAACTCCTGTTTATTGTATGCTTTGACATGTCCACATTGAGAACCACAGCTAAAAGAAAGTATGGAGTAAGTATTCACAGGAATTATTAGTATACTTGGAGTTTAATTCGTATACTTGGGGTTTTAATTCATCTGTACTCTTGTGAAACCTGTAGGGTTCCTTGTGCAGTAAAAATTTGTGAGACAATTGCCATTCATCTCCAGGTTTAGGAGTACAATTCCAAAATTATAAAAGGAATAGACTACCTTCCCAACAAAAAAAATGCCAAGAAAAAACAATTTTTTAAAGGATCTAATATTGTGTAGAAAGTTATCAGTGTTGTTGTGTAATATTTTGTGGTTTATTAGCAACAAACCACTAAAGTGACAGATTGCAAGTAAAGAGACCCATTATAGCTTGATACAGCCTTGGAACACTCCCCGCCTGAACCACAGCCAGAGAGGAATGGTACCATTCATTGTGGCTGGAGTTTCAAACACAATATCCAGTTGTATTGGGAACTATCTCCAATTGTTTTGGAAACTCCAGTAATTACTGATCTGAGGAGAGAAATTTTGCAGATAATGAATGCTAATCATCTTGCAGTCCTGTGAAGAGCAGTCCTAAGTGAGGCCCTTTGAGCTCTCCAGGACCGCAGTGCACTGCAGCAGCACTTCCCACTCTAGGGATGCCTTTCAAAGCTCCCAAACTCATTTGGGTTTGCAAAATTCAGAGACAGCAGGACCTGGGCTGATGCCCTCAACTCTTGAGACTCAGCTCTCACCTACTAAGGAACCCCAAGGCATTTGACGTGGGCATTTCACTGACACTTCAGGGGGATTTTTAACAAGTACCCTGATAAATACTTTGTGTCTGTGTGTGACCAACTGAATGGCTTCAAATACCCTCTAGCAAGTGTAGTATGAGTGTTACTATCTCAAATCTATAATTAAGTCCTGTTATAATTGTAGCAAATCCTATTAAACCACTTCATACATTAGACAAAGATTAAGTGCTGCTAAACCCTCTTGCACGTTTACCTCTGAAAATGATTCTTAATCGATTCTAATCTGATTGTGTGTGTGTGTGTTTCATCCATGTAGTAAGTATTGAACTTTGACATTGAACACAGTGGTGCTTTTACAGATTTGCATTAAACTTGCTTTTACTGATTCATTTGATGGTGAAATGGTAAACCAGTCATTCCTGACAAATTGGCATAGTCAGCCTAAATCAGGATGCACAACAGACCTCCTTAACTTTGTCATCCCAGAGGTGCTGCCACCATTGCTGATGGGCTCAGCCCTGGCCAGTGGTGGATCTGTCTTGGACCGGGCTGGCAGTGGCTCTGGCAGACACAGGAGAAGCTTCAGGCTTCTGCTAGAAATCTGCCTGTCTTGAATAATTTTTAAACTTTTCCAACCACATCTTGCATTACAAGATGAAGCCATTTAAAGCATGGGTCACTTCCTAATGCTCTGAGCAGTCTGGATACTCAAGGGTTCATCAATATGGAAATAAAATAAGGTAAAATACATGTGGGTGAGTTATATTTTGTTACTGTAGAGCCTGATTTTGCTTCTAACACGAACAGAAAAATAACTTCTGAGGTAAATCTGCCACCTGAACCGTAATTCACTATGCATGGAATTGGGCAGCAGATAGAAGTTGCAGTTCTGCACTGTGAATCGTTGGACACCTGTAGATTTGCAGGGCCATCAGGTGCATCCATCCCTGCACAGAATTCAGCCTTCCCTCTGGACAAACACCCTGCCATTACACAGCCATAACTGGCTGGTTCCTGTTGTGCTTCGGCTTGAACTCTGAATTTAATTTCATTACTTTCTCAGTCATTTAATGTTATTTGACCATAATTTTTCTGTTTCTTAATTGACTTCACTTTTAATGACAAAATTTAAAAGAAAATGGGGAAGCTGTGTCGGTACTACTGTCACACCACTCTATCAGAGGCCCTTTCAGGCACATTATCACATCAGTAGAGGTGCTGAGATCTGGTGGTATCATTAAGCGCAAAATGTATGAAGTTCTACTATGATATTATGAATCTGCGTCTTATTTGACTGACCTCTTGAAACTGTAGCATAATAATTTTCCAGATATGGCAACACAACCATGGTAGAAATTAATTTACAAAACTTTTGCAAGTATAGATCCTCTGAAAAATAGAGAAAGTAGGAACACAGAAAGGTATTTACTACCATTTGCAGCCTAGTTATTTCTAGAAAAAGAACTTGCTTTATCTGGACTTTTTGGCTTGTGGGAAGCCATTTGACATTTTCAGTTATCTCTTATTTTCTGTTTGACATTTTCAGGAATCTCATTTTTTGTGATGGGCAACCACAGATGAGACTGAATACTTACTGCTGACCTGAAAGGGTAAGGTTTTGTTGACAAAATATTCACTGTTTTCTTAAGTCTCCTTGGCTGTGAATTAATAAACTTGTGTTCCTTCTCATTCACCTATTTCCAAAGTCCAGGAGAAGTTATCGGATCTTTACACAAAATATCTTTGCGTTTAACAGTTTCCAGAAACCAAAAGGGTTCAGAGCTTTGAAAACGTGATAGATGCAGACCCTTTGATAAACTTTGGTAAGAGCGTTTTGAGCAGCAAAGCTGGTGAAGTATCTAGAGAGCAAGCATTATGAAAAGCATATGAGGGAACTGGGGTTGTTTAGCCCAGAAAAAGGAGGCTGAGGGAACACCTTCTCATTCTTTACAATCACCTGAAAGAAGGCTGTAGTGAGATGGGGTTTGGACTCTTCTCCCAGATCAATTAGACAAGAGGAAAAGGCCTCAAATTGACATCAGGGAGGTTTAAATTGGATGTTAGGAAAAGATTTCTTCATTGAAATGGTTCCTAAGTGCTGAAAGAGGCTGCCTGAGGAAGAGATGGAGGTCACCATCCCTGTAGGTATCTAAAAGTCTTGAAGATGTGGCATTTGTGGCCATGGTTTAGTGGTGGACATGGCAGTGCTGGATTAATTGGACTCAATTACCTTAGAAGTCTTTTCCATTGTAAACAATACTATGATACAGTTTTAGGTTGATCATTAGGAAAAGCTTCATAGGAACAGGGAAAGGGAAGCAACAGATGGGACTGTCTGAGGAGGAGCCTCTATTAGTAGAGATGTTTTAAATGGCCTGATCAAATATCTACCAGGGATGGTTGATGTTTAATTGTTGATGTCCTCCTTGGGTGAGATGTCTTGTCATGCCCTTTCTGACTGTATTTTCTGTTATTATAAAGAGAAGAAGAGAGTTAGGGTTTTTTAGTAAGCCTAATCAATTAACAGGATAAAGATACCTGAGGTGTATATGATCTTGGTTTAACACCAGCAAGGTGAAACAGCCATGCAGTTGCACAAACTTTTTTTCTGTTCTTGTTTCTTCTGTGTTCTTGATTAGGGCTACCTGTGTACTTCTAATCAAGCTGTTAAAGATCCACACTGTCTGTTCTTCTCATTTGGATGCATTTTGGTTGGAACTGCATTAAGTTTTACATTTAACACTGACTTTCTAGCACAAAAGTTAAATATTCTTGCAGTCTTTGATATTTTTGATACCCTGATTCATTAATCTACTTTTTATTCATTCATTTCCTGGCCAAAGAGCAATTTTAAAAGAGCATATATTTTTCATGGTGCATCCTTATTAGTATCTCCTAGCAACAAAAAAACCTCTCAAACAGCTGCTGATCATCTCTACAAAATCCACATAATCTCTGGAGTTATAGCAAACATCTCATAAAAAAAGCCCCAAGTTGCTTCCTCATTTTCTCCACTAACTCCACTCTTCTAGAAACACAAACTAGAAATGGAATCTTAAATAAAAACATAGACTATTTTTATTTGACCAAAAAAAGACATTAAAGATGCCCTCATAAACAAATTAAAAAATTTACTTTATCAGTCTATGTCTCAACCACCCATAATACTAAAAAGGAATGCTCATAAACCATAGGGATCTGCAAAAAATATGGAACTGAAACTAAGAAGAAGGAGTGGAATATGAGGATAAAAATCTCATAGTAAATCATACAGCATGATATATGGAACTTAGGAACATCAGGTTGATGGGAGGATGAACAGGACATCAGCCAAGACCCAGGACTGGTTCTTCAGCTAGAAGGACACAGGAACATTCATTATTATTCAGGGGTCTGTCAGTCCAGAGATCCTCTGCAAGATGTACTTTGAAGGTGCTCTCTCTTGACAAATGAGCACAGATGCAAAGTGGGCCTGGTGATGCAGAGAAATGGTCTAAAGCAGAGATAAGAGTTGGCCACCTAAAAGTTGGCAGTATTTCTTTCTGCATGTGTTGATTTTTTACAGCTTGTTACTAAAACAAACAAATGGTACTTACAATGTTACTAAATGGTACAACAACAGACACCTGTTCTCTCAAAGGGATTTTTTCCTGGTTTTAGGCAATTATGGTTTTTTGTACTCTTTATTTACTCATGGTAGGTTTTTAGTCTGAAGAATTCAGTGTGTGGGCTCACAGAAGGAGTCAGAGAAAAAGAGATGTTAAATCATCCCATCCATCCCCTTGAGAGAGCAGACCTGGCTCTATGGCAGCAGGAGACAGTGCCTATTACTCAGTGAAAGGCAAAGCAGCAGAGGAGCAAACCACAGGCTCCAGAAGTCAGAGGGCAGCTGTTACATGGCCAGGAAAGCGCAGTCTGCCCCTCCTCCCAGCTTCCACTTCATCCACTAAGTGGGAATCCTCAGGCTTTGCTGTGCAGAGAGCCACTGCTGCAGCTTGCTGTGCTTCATGAACAGTCATGACAACTTTCTGTAAGTAATGTAAGGCATGAGCATGTATTTTTAATTCTTCAATTCTTCCCAAAGAATTGAAATAGAATGAGAAACTTCCTTGTAACACATCCAGGTTACAGTCCAGGCTCCTTACCAGTTACAAGCCCTCAGTTCCAGGGGATTAAAGACACGATTTCACCATTAATGTTGGCACTATCCTAACACTTGCCTTGCATCAGCCTTCCTAAATGCTGATGTACTGATGTCTTCCAAATCATGTCCTTGCCCTGCTCCCACCCAACACACACAGAAATGTCATATCAACAGAGTTTGCCCACTGTGTCTGTAATCCCAGACATCTCTTCAAGCAAACCTTCATTTTATGCTTTTCAGGTCTGCATCTGCATCTGAATATTCTGAGGAAGAGGCCTCTTAACACCACTTCCTTAAGTCCTTCAACCTTGTCCCAATCCTATGGAGTTGATGAAAGAGAACTCCTGTGAGGAGGATTTTTTTTTTCTGTAAAAATGGAGATGTGGCAAAAGGAAGAAGTAGGATTTACATAAAGCAGTCATATACTTTAAATCCAGATAGAAGAACTACGATCGATTTTATCTCCTACTGCTATTATTTTTTGGATCAATGGGTTAACATCTGACAAGAAAAGTGTGTGTAATTAAAAAATTACAGGCTCATGCATCTACATCTGAAAGTTAGTGATCTCCTGCTCAAAGGTGACAAATTTACCCTTAGGTGAGGCTAGGGCTGCTTTTGTCAAGCTTTCTAATACCTGTCTTGCAGTGTGCAGCCAGCTCACTTAGTAAATGGGTATTCCTGTTCAGTTTGCTCCAGGCTTTTTCCTTCAGCTTTCTTTTGTTCCTCTGCTTTTAGCCTGAGGCAGGATTTGGACCCAGTGTGCTAGGGGATGCACAGGACAGGGGCTATCATCCTAACACAAAATGTATGTGGCAGATGTGTGAATAACCAGAAGGTGCTGCAGAGGGGAAGGGCCACAGCTGCTGCAGTACTTTTTTGGTCTGTTCACTGGATCAGCTCACACTACCTGGAATATCCCTCATGCCCTTTGGTCAGGTTCTGCTCCTCTTGCTCATTTTAAATAGCCTCTGGACCTGCAATCATGATTATTGGATAAGACTGCAGGAAAACTGAGGTGCTACCATAGAAAGATGCAAGACAAAATAGACCAAAGGGGTGTCCTTGTTTTCTGGTGTCCTCGTAGATAGCTTTCCCTCTCTATAGCTGCCTGATATCACTGGGGAAAAAAATGAAAGCCAAACCAAAAAAATGCCAAAACAACAACTCAGAAATAAAGAACAAAGCAAAAACAATATCAAAATAAATGGGGAAAAAAAAACCCAAAAAAAAACCACCTACACCAAAAATCTCAATACAAATTTAAAGTGAAAATCAGTGTGGCATTTCTCCTTCTAACCACAGATCAGATCTAAAAGGGTTATTTTGGGCCAAGTAAAGTTTAGGAGCTTTATTTGTCTCTGCCCAGCAGAGTCAATAGGATCTGTGCTTTGCTGTGATCAAGCCTACTTACTTGACAGTTTAGAATAAACCTAAAATCAATATCTTTATTGTGTCATGTGGAAATGTATATATTTGCTAGATAAAGCCTTGCAGTTATAGCAATGTGAGAGACATAAATATAGGGCTTTGAACTTTTGGGGAATTGATTTTAAGAATAATGTATTTTGTATAGCAGAGGCACTACTGATAGCAGAGACCCAACTAATGGGTCATACATTAAGAAGTCAAAAGTGTATATTCCTTAAATTGTGAAAAATTGGGTATTGTGACTCTTCCAGATGAATTTTTAATGAGAAGCACAGTATTTGAATATCAGAGTTTAATCTGACCACTTGAGGTAATTATCTGACTCGATTCAATTATCACCTAATATTCCTGAAACTGCACCATGATTGTATCTGATCTTGCATTAATTCAGCCTGTGATAAGACTGGTCCATGATTATGGCATACTTTAGCCTCATCTGGAACAACTTCTTTCTAATTCTAGCACAACTCCTAGGAATAACATTTTGACAGTGGTACATTTTCCCAAGCCTTAGAGCTATTCAAGGGTAACAAAACTTAAAGGTCAACTTTCTGTCTCACTGTGAATTCAAATTTCAGCTGTAACCAATTAACATTTAGATTTTCTGGCTGATTCCAAGTCTTACAAGCCACTGCTACCTCAGACAGAACTGTTTAGCCAAACAACAAAAATGTAATAACTTTCAAAAGGCAAACAAGCTGTGGGAGGTGTTTTTTTTAGCAATTGTCAGTTATATTCATCAGGAGAGAAAAGTGTAGCATTGAGTGTTCTGTATGTGTTGATCTCTGCAGTTTGATGCCCTCCCTAAAGCAGAAAGAAGTCAATGCCTGGTTCACAAAGAAGTTTGTGGTGGCTTGTGTGCACCTGCTCAAGCTGGGTTTGCTCTGCAGTGAGACACTGATTATAAACCAATTTTCAAAACCTAATTTGTGGGTTTCATCTCATATACCTTTATGTAAGGTTGACAGAGAATGTGGAAAATCCCTATGTGTCCTTTCTTCTCCAAGAGCTCCAGAGAAGAGAGAAGCCTCTAACAGTGCTCAGGTTCCTTCTGGCAGAAAAAAAGGAAAATATATGGACATGCCTGAATCATAGATATTTAGCCTAGTTTCAGGTTTGAGCAATTGTTTATAGCTTGTGGTAGGCTTCCACATTTTCATGGTATCTCTGCCAAAAGGAAGCAATATACTAAAGTAAGAGAAAGTTTGTAATGAAAACACTGCATGGAAATATATATCAGTAATCTCTGTGTAACTCGAGAGTGCAAAGATTAGAGAAATAGGAGCAGAAACTTTTATGTATTTCAAGTTCCAAGCAAAGGTGTGGGAAGAAATAAAGCTGCTTATGAGTTTCTTGTTAGCCAGATCAGTGTCCCATGCTGCACACACTTGGAGCTGAAGGGACAAAGGCTGCTGGAACAGCTGGTGGTGCAGGCAGGGGTCAGGGGGGCCTGGCAGCATGAGGACTCCTGCAAGGCACAGTCAGAAAGGTGAGGAGCAACTAAAGCAAAAAGAGCAGACTTGCTGACCATCTTCAATTAGGCCTTTTTATGTGATGAGATGTGAACCATAACTCAATAGCAGCTATTGCTGAATTCTTTTGACCACAAATAAATTATGGGACCCATTTTGCTGGCAAAGTGTATTAGCTAACTGTGAAAACAGTGAGGATCTTGGAAGCTTAGATGTGATGCAAATTAACCAGTGGCAACTTCCATTATCACATTCTGTTAGTTATACTAGGGAAATAGCTAATTACATAGCAAGTATCTTCAAAATAAAAGTGGGTGACCTGAAAATGGAAATTATAACCTTGCAAACTGTGATGGTACAATTAAAGGTAAGGCTTGCTAAGCCAGACTATTGATCATTAGTAGTTGAAAATGGAAACACATGTTTTTGACTACAGATGGACTTTCAGCTGTGAAAAAAGTGAAATCAAATTTAAGGTCAAAATCTAGAGACAAAGATCAGGATGACAGGGGCATGTTGATGTTCTGGACTTGTCAAAAGCCTTTTAACAGGCTTTCATTATTTAAAGAGCCACTGTATAATATTTTCAGTTTTCCACCTTTCTCTAATACATTTGGGTTTTTTTTTTCAGAAGTGGAGGGATGAGTGGTTAATGGAGGGGTTATAATGATGGCTATATAATGTGTATTCATTAGATGCCTTGGACTCCTGGCAAAAATAATTATAGCAAACATGATTCCAGAGTGTATCAAGCATGTGTACACTGCATTGAGCAAAACTCAATTCTCTCAAATTAACAAGCAAATAAATCCCACCAAACAGCCAAAAACCCAAACCAAACAGCAAGAAAAAACATATAAGCATTAAACCTCAAGAACAAAGAAAATTGAGGCAAAAATACATTATGCTTAGGACAGAAAGCAATTTTAGGTAATCATAAGACCAAAGATAGAGAAGCATAATAAATATACAAATGATAAATAACACTTTTTAAAACTACAGAGCTAAAGCATAATTCCCCTAAACTTAGAAATCTTTCCTGGAAGTTTGATGTATAGGTAGTCCTTGAGGTCATGCTTTTGCCTGGGCAATACTCCTTTTCCATCTCTAGGCCAGTCTCTTCTGCCAAAAATAGGAATGCCTAATCTGAGACCTCAGACTAGACAGTGACTTTGGAGGCCAGGATACCTTTGAAGGGTCCTAAACCACGTGTTATCCACCGAGCTTCAGTCAGCCAGCAATTGTTCAAAGATCAAGGAAGACAGAATGTGGAAACAGTAAATGAAATTCAGTCAATTGCTGGAAAGTGAATATTTCTCTGAAAACATTTTCCACTTAATAGAGATTAGGGACATTTTGCAAACATTTAGAAGGCAAGAAAAGACTTCTTTAATAAAGATACAGATACCTATGTTCTAGCACCATAGTGGAAGCTGAAACTGACAGTTTTTTAAACTGATGAGTCTCAGTCCTTTGTTTTGTGATATCCACTGGGAAAGGCACTAGACTAGGTATGCTTTTTATTGTCCTTTGACACTATTTTCATTCCATGTAATTTCTTCCAGCTCCCAGTTAAGATTCAAGAGATCCCCTTGGTACTGGCAATGATTTTAAAAAATGTGATGTCCCCACAGACAATTTTTATTCAATTGGTTGCAAAACTACTACCTCTCCATGGATTTCACATAGAATGCTTTCAATAGAACCAATCTACGGCATCTGACCTGAACAGCTCAGGCAATACCAGGGAAAACTTCATTCTTTTCTTATCAACCTTCAAGAGCTTTTAGAGCTGACAGCAAATATGAAACTATGGTTGCTCTGTCATTCTCAGAAATCTCAGGAAACAGATCTGTTTGGTTTGTATTCATACATAAATACAAATCAGATCTCAAACCAACCATGATGTGAATTAGCAGAGTGACCTGAGTACAGTTACTAAGACACACTGGGAAAATAGGATGTATTCTGGAAAGTGCTTGCACTTTTACACCTGCTTTCTGAAATTCATCTTCAAAACTTTATCAAAAATACCAGTAAATGTCACTCCTAGAGGCAACATATATGATAGGAAAGTTAGGTATAGAGATTAAAAAAAAAAAAAGCAAATATTTTTTCTCTGGAAGACTATATATATAGCTTATATTAGGTTATAGAAAGTTATAGCTGTATCTTCTTGTTATTTCCAGCATATATTAGTCCTTTTTTCAGGCTGTTAGAATGGATGAAGGGAAAAGTGAAGTGGTTCAGAGAACAAAAAATAAATGCTTGACTTAAAATCTTCTATAAAGAGTAAAAAACTAAAGTCAGATATTTAATTAAGGTGTGTTCATTTGGAGTCAATTTGCCTAAAAAAAGATGGTTTGGTAGGTCAAGGAAAAGTTTTTTATCAAATATGGCTAAGTTAGTAGAACTGCAATTTCAAAACAGTGAAGCATCTTTATCTGTACTGTTCTAGTAAATCTGTTCCTATGCAGTTTTATTACTGTAAAGCTTACTGATTAGCGAAAATGCCACTGAAAGTGAAAAGTTGCAAAGAAATTATTCAGAAAAAGAAAACTCATAAACAATATTTATGCTTTCAAAAGGAGGCTTGAATATATTAAGAGATATTTTAGTTACAATTAACTTTATAATGATGTAAAACATCATCTATATTTTTTTCCTTGTAAATTTTCTATAGGAGAAAAGTGAGTATTCAACATCAGGTTTTGACTGAAGAGTCTCTGATTTCCTTCCTTCCACGTTTTTGCAGTGCCTAGGACCCCCATCAAGTATAAATCATAGTTACCTCAACAAAGGGAGACAACTGATGCCATTTTGTATTCTGTAAGTTTTTTTGGTCCTTGGTTGACTACTTAGGCCTCCCTTTCTCTCTTCAATACTTTTTTTTTTGTGTGTTTGTTTTATTGCCTCTTTGGTTCACATGGAGAACTGTAAAGGTCCCCATATTCATCATTGTTTTCCAAATCAACTTGCTGTAACAGTGGAATAGTATCCTGGTCTCAGTCAACCAGCATATTTAATAACAAAACAAAACAAAACAAACAAACAAAAAACCCACCACTAAACAAAAACAAACAAAAAAGTCTAAGGTACCTAATATGAGATAAAAGACTAGTGGTGGGAGGACAGTATTTAAGTTTTAGCACATAGTATTAAAGAAAATTTAACCTCTAAAATTTAGCTTCATAACTAAAACTCCATTGCTATTAATAAGTTTTCAATTCAAGTATAGAATGCAAGGCTTCCTTAAAAATTATGTTTTTTATAAGCTGTCTCTGTTTACTCTTTCCCCTTCCTTTTCTTGGTCTGAGTCAGAATAAAACTGAAATCTGAAACACTTTGTTGTGTCTGTGTCACAACTGTGTATGCCAGTCAGGTAGCTCATGTGGATAATCTCCTGTTTAAATCTTCCAAAAAATGTAGGTATGAATAATCTGAATACTTGAACATACAGCATCTGCCTCCTGTATCCTCTATGATCTAACCCTAAGGTACCTGCAGTCCACAAGCAGTTCACTTTCCTGCCTCAAAGCCACAGCAACAATTTCGGTGTCTGGGATACAGAGCAGCAATGCTGAAAGTCAAAGATTATTTCAGGCGTAAATGTGCATCGGGAAAAAAAATGAGAGTAATTCAGAGCTGCTAGAAAGGGTGTGTCTGAGCATTACATATTCAATAATGCTCTGAAAACTGAACTGAGAAAAACCTTGGAAAAATGGGAAGGTATCAGAAAAGAGTGAATGGGGACACAATCACCAGGCTGTATCCCTGAACATGCAGAAAGACAAAACAGATTCCTATGTGAAGAAATTCAAAGTAATATTCTTGAGGTGAGGAAAACAATCTCAAACACTGACACTAGGAAAGAAGCATGCAGAAGCTTCCATCATTACTGGACTTTAGGAAAGGTTAAAATCACTGCTGAGTTATTTATAGTGATCATGTCTCAGGTACAATTGTGAAAAGGAGACTTTTACCATGAAGCAACTGGGAGAAAGCCCAGTGCTGCTTTAGACATCCACAGCAAGTGACAGACCTTTTCTGATGGGAGTCAGCTATTGCACCCTCTGAGGCACAGATGCACTCTGTTTTGTAGCCCTAGGAAGAACACATCTTGTGTTTCCAGCTTCCACACCTGAGGCAGAAATAAGGAGGGCAGTGCTATGGTGGCAGATGTCTGCCTACATGGATCTGCCATGAGGTCACATGTTCTTACAGAAAACCTGTTCCAGTGTGGGCTCCTCTTTCCACAGGTTTGCATGTCCTGCCAGAAGACTGCTCCAGCATGGATTTGCCATGGAGTCACAACCTTATTTGACCATCCATCTCTTCTGGCATAGGCTCCTCCAGGGACTGCAGTTATCTACTCCCTCCCGAACCTCAGTGGATTGCAGGGTCACAGCTGCCTTACCATGAGTTGCAAGGGAATTGCATCTCTGGTACCTGGAGCACTTCCTGCCCCTCCTTCTTCTGTGGTCTTGGTGTCTGAAGAGCTGTACCTCTCACATATTCTCACACCTCTCTTTGGCTGGAGTTGTGTAGCTTTTTCTCCCCTTCTCCTAAGTGGCTACCACCACCACTGATGGGCTCAGCCTTGGCCAGCAGTGGGTCCATCTTGGAGCCTCTTCTCACTGGCCCTACCAGACCCAGGAGGAAGCTTCTAGCAACTTCTCACAGAAGTCACCCCTATAAAAACCTCCTCTCTGCCCCTACCAAGACCTTGCCATGCAAAACCAATACTGACTGAAGCAATATTTCCGTGGATGTATACCCAGTCAGCATGGGTTGGCTTTCACCAGCCTTGACAAGTACCACAAAGAGGATGGAGGCTTTGGGAGAGGCCTGTAATTAGCAGAAATGCATTGCAAAAGAATTGTGCTTCATCTAAATGGGTAGGTCCTGGTGGTGGGAGGGTACAGGTCTCTTCTCAAAGGTGTTTTCCATTTGCAGTGGAGTACTCACATTTTTCTGTCTACATACTCTAAGCACACCACACCAAAGAAACAGAAGTTGTAATGTACACACTAGATCAGTATCTGGTCCAGCTCTTTGGATGACTTACTTGCTCTTCTCCTTGTGCAGGGAGGCACAAGGTCGGTCTTGGGATATGGCTGTCCTCCTGCAGTCTGTGGGAGTCTCATGAACACAGGAGGTTATTTTGTCTGCGGTTCTTTCATTGGACTACTGAGAATGAGCCCAGTCCAGATTCTTTCAAACATTTTTGCATAAGGATGCAAGTGTGCCTTGAAGGGGACAACAGAGCGGTGTCTCCCAGAAATTCTAGGCACTGACATGGATGTGGGTTTTGGGGTTTTTGTCCACACAAATACTGAAGAGGCTACATCACTGCCAGGCCAAGGCAGGAGCCCACACTGAGGGCCAGGAGTATATGAGGTGGAAATGGACCTGAAAGTCACACTATAGAGATGTGAAAATAAGTAGGTGCAACATGCAGTGGGATAGGAGCTGAGCCAGCATCTGCTTCAAGGGCTGAGCACTGCAGTGGGGCCCTGGGCAGCACCCATGAGCCTGCACCCCACAGCTGGAAGCCAGGGATGCCTCCCTGGGTCAAATACACACACTTCAGGAGATCAGGCACAGCCATGGCTGTGATATATGTTGTCTACTTCTCCTCTCATCAGTGAACAAGTGACAACAAAAGTGCCTTACGTAAGTAAGATAATAATCTTACCTTCACTCTTCCTAACAGATAATACTGTTTAAACCTCTTACTGCTCCTGTTGGTTTCCTCCAGACCCTTGAATTTGTGATCATCCATTATGTAAGGTGCCCACACCAGGCAGACCAGCATCACCTGCATCCTCATCACAGCCAAATAGAGCAGAATAATTACCTCCAATGTCTCTCATATGACACTGCTATTAATACTTCCCAGAATCTGATTTTCTTTTCTGGCAAGTGTGCCTTATTGTTGACTCCTATTGGGTCTGACTCATCATTTAGTCATGTTCAATTAGCTATTCCAATCAGAGTGATTTCAAGCAACCTAATCAAAAGACCGGAGCAAGTCCTTCCAGAAAAAGCCCATTCTAAAAAAGAAAAAAAAAAAACAGGAATTATTTCAAATTATTTCAAATTATTTTATTACTTTGCCATTCTAATTTTAAAGAAAATAGAGAATATTTGTCCATTGAGTCTGAAGAAATTGATTTT
Organism: Alaudala cheleensis; assembly: GCA_013398995.1. Classification (NCBI taxonomy): domain Eukaryota; kingdom Metazoa; phylum Chordata; class Aves; order Passeriformes; family Alaudidae; genus Alaudala; species Alaudala cheleensis. Next base: position 962,865 of record VWYE01026624.1, read on the forward strand.
ATGAAGGATTTTCAATCTGTACACCATCCAGTCTTGGGAGCATGGATTATTTCTGAAAGGTCTGCAAAATGTAGCTAAAAAAATGAAAGCCTGTTTTCAGTAAGACTAACTTATCTTCATGGGTGTGTATCCTCTCAGGCAGCATATATTGACTGTCCAATTAAAAAGGCTGAAATTGTTGCTTTGAGTAAATTGATGAGTATGTTTACTAGGTGATTCACATGTTCTAGCTAATCACTGTCATTTAAATCATCATGTTTTCTTCTTAAGACAATGAAATACAGATGGAAAAAATTTCAAATGTGCCTATCATGTCTGCTGAGCTGTAGTGAAGAGTGTGTCTACATATGCAATAAATGTATTTAAAGAAGAGGAACAGCATATTCACCAAGTTTCATGCAAGGATGCAGAGCTTTATAGATATAGGAGGTACTAGGATAGGTTGGAAAGACAAACCATGTCGCACTGATAGCAAAAGGATAAAAACCACACTGACACGGAGGGATGAAAGGGAAAGGAAAAGGGCCATTTATTTGCGTCTCGACTACTTATACTTCTACTTGGAGGTTTTTTATAGGATAAGAGAAAAAGTATTTCTACACACACATTGGCTACTATATATGCTTGTCAAAGAAATCTGTCTCACTAGAAAGAATGAAAACATCCGAGATGTTTAGGAAACTATCCTGTTGTTTACATAAAATGTCCATGGGAAAACTGACTCCAAACTACAGCTTATCAGAAGGCTTAGAAATTCAGGGTGACAAAACCAAATTGTTTAAAAATCTGCTCTAGGCAAGCTGCTAACTATTGTAAATGTTCACTTTATCATTTCCTTAACCACAGTCACAGTTCTCATTTGCAGTAGTGTTTATTAGGAAAATAGATTAAGAAAATCATAGAATCATAGAATGATTTGGGTTCTAAGGGACTTTATAAAAAATCATCTCATCCTAACCTCCCTGCCATGGGCAGGGGCACCTTCCACTAGACCAGGTTGCTTAAAAGTCCCATCCAGCCTGGCAACTTCCAGGGATGGGGCATTCATGGCTTCTCTGAGAAACCTGTTCCAATACTTCACTCTGAATAAAGAATTTCTTCATATCATCCAGTCTGTTCCCCCGGTTCTATCACTACCTGCCTGTGTAAAAATTTGCTCTCCCAGGTACTGAAAAACTGAAATAAACTCACCCAGGAGCCATCTCTTTTCCAGGATGAACAACAACTCCAGCTCTCTCAGACTATTTTTGTAGGAGAGGGACCCCATGGTTCTGCTCATCTTAGTGTAGATGATGAATAAGAAGATTGTCTATGCAAATGAATAAATAACAACCCTGAAACTGTAAAGGCTAAAATGCAGAAAAGTGTCAGGACAATCAATATCTAATTAACACCTCTACAATACATATAGTGGAAGAGAAGCTTCTGACACGTATTAGCTACCAATCCAGCTTTACCAGTTGAGTTAGCATGAACACTTCACCTAAGGAACCTAGGCTAAATATGAATTGTGTGAAAATGAGGATAAAAAGAAGACTAAAGTGGGGTGAAATCTTATGTTTCCAGCCCTAAAAATTGAGCCAGATAATTACTTTTGAGAGAGACTGAAAAGAGGATAAGGCAAGCAAACTTGCAGGCAAAATCTGGGTTTTCTACTGTGTAAATTATACTTTCAAATTCTAGGTTTTCTCCTGAGCATATTAATTTGCAAAGTGGAACTGAAAAGGCAGCAAGAAATAGATATTTAATGAAGAAATGCTGCTTTGTCTATAAAGACTCCATGTTATTATCACGTGCTGCTTTCTAGGATGGTTGTGTTAGGCTTTTTCTTTTAAGTATCAGAAATCACTAGGTGTGAGTTTTTAAATTGTAATTACTACTCTTATTCATTATATTTCATTAATGGAAAACTCTAGTTATATAACACCAGTGGGATGTGGCAAATTGAGAGGAAATAATGCAGTTTTTCACAGTATCCCACTACAGCTAATTGATGTACTCAAAACACTCCCACACTAACTGAAGTTAGTGGAAACACTCCTAATTATTTCCTTGGCCAGTGGAGAAGTCACAAAAAAAGTGTGTGAAAAACAAGAAAATGTAAATGATTATTCTCTTGCACCTACTTAGGAAGGTTTGGGATGCTGTCAAACATAAAGATTTGGTGGCCAAAGTGCCTGAAAGCCTGCATGCACTTCCCAAAACCTAAAGTAAATTAGGGTTTTCTGCTTAGTGAAAGATCAGATTTGTACATAGTATTGTCACACTAGTTTCAGTTTCAAGAACAGGAAATATAATTTTGCTTTAAGTTTGGCTCTGAATTAAGGCTTAATATAGACACACTCTTGGGTGTTACTGGGGTTACTACTCTTAGAGTACTAAACTTGCACTTTTCTTCACTTTGTTGGCTCAGTTTTCCACCCAGCTCTCAAAGATGCTTTTATACTCACACCAAACAGTCTCTTCTCACAGCAAAAGTGTAAGAGGAGACTATACAAACCAGCCAAATACAAAGCAAAGTAGTTTTAAAATATAACCAGAGATGGAAGAAGTGCTTTTTGAAATTAGAACCTCATTTTGAAATTTTTGCTACAATAGGGGTTACATAAAGCAACTGGTCTGGACATGTTGGGGAGTAGCTCCATACTCTTGCAGGTTCAGGTTCAGTGCTGGGGTAATGTGACAAGTCTAGCCCTCCAGAGCTTCAGTATCTTTAAACCAATAAACATTTTATATTGCTTTTCAATAATCTTGCTTTCCTCTTTTCACGTTGTGGATTTTTAATCAACTGCTTTTGGGATGTTCCCATGGCCAGGTACTCTTTGTGCAATCTCTTATTTGCTGCTAGCTCTATCCTAGCTGCTTTCTGGCTGGGATATTTTTTGACCTTTGTTACTCTATTGTTTGATTGTTGCTTTCTTTGTAATCCAAAATCTTTATACTACTTTTTCCTCTGCAGCAAGGGTTTACCACATTGCATTCATGTAGTTCCTGGTCCTTGTTTAAATGATTTTTTTCCTCCATGAGAAAAATATTTGGTGTATTTGCTCCTTTAATTGGAATTCACTCTCTGATTATGCCACCACCTTCCTCTTATGAGTCTGTGTCTAAAGAAAATTACATAGAAAAATGTCAAGTCTATCAACATGAGAAATTTAAGCATTGAACCATTTAGCAATCAGTTCAGATATTCAGATAAATCACCCTCAAACATCCTCAGCTGCTGCTTTTGGCCACACTTTTTAAAAGACGGCAAGAACTGACATTTAAGAGCATCCAGAAGAACAAGAAAAATATATCTGCGTCCTCATCTGTACTTAGGGCAATATATAAGGCAAAAGGAACATGAAATTTAGAGAAGACTTTCTGACCAAGCAGATTATACAGAGTAATTCATTCTATTAATTCAGCTTTTTCAGCACCTTCAAAAGCACAAGCTGTCACATTCTTCAGTTGTTCACATTTGGCCTACATTGTATACATATATCATTACACAGGTACATTTCAACAGCACTCCTTATGTCAAGATTGATCATACTTGTCACATAAAATCACATTTGTTCTACCAAAGTGAGTGCTACAGGAATTCCAGCACAAACTCTTGCAGTTGAAAAAAGAATCAAAAATGTATTCATAATCTCAGGTTAATGTATCTCTTTCAAACACAATCTTTCATAAGCATTTTGTGTCTCATACAGTCTGTCACACCACCTCTGTTCGCCAGTTTCTGAACTTGAGAGTGTAGTATTCCAGTGAAGTTGATATTAAATTTTGAACAAGTTATTTTTTACAGTAGCTGTCTTCAGTCCTTTACTATGCACCACTGATGATCACAATGTTTAGGACATTTTTTCATGCATGTAGGTGAATTCACTGATGCCACACAAAAAGAACCCATTTAATTCATGTGTTTTTCTGCCTTGCATGCATTGCCAACCTACTGGTAATACACTAAAGAAGGCCCCTTTTGCAAACAAACCTGGGAGGCCTAAAGCTATCAATTAGTAGCATCCCATTATTCCAAACTTTTGAAAAAAAATAGGCTTTTTAGTGACTTGCCTTAAACTGTGATCATTACAAATTATTAGTATTATTTTCATTACATGAATGGCCTTATCTTAAAAAATTCCCTCCACTTTTTAATAGCAAAGCTACAGGAAGATGCCAGTGCTGATTGATCAGAAGTGTTTATAGTAGAGTCCAGCAGGATCTGTTATTGCAGTAGTCAAAGAACACAGCAGGCAATGCACTCGAGCAGTAAATACAACCCCAAAACCCTGCTGGGGAAATGAGCCTTTACCTGCAATAGCTCAGATTGTCCATTCTCAGTAGTGCACTATTAGTTTTTATCATCTCTTTAGCTGTCTTACCAGCAAAGTTTTTAGTCTGTTGAAAAAATATCAGCATATATATATATATATTTGTATGTATAACATTTTGTTTTAAGTTTTTATGCACAATGGTGCAACAACATCTCATAGTTTTAGACCAGATCTAAAGAATTCTGATCATAGTTGAAGAATTCTGTAAACTGATTTAGAGTACACTCACTTAAGCTATTGACTGAAATTATATCCTTTGATATTACTATATGTCTTCACATAGTAATATATATTTTGGTATTATTATGTGTCTTCAGATTACCTGTTTATAAACATAGTAGCTCCCAGAGACCAGAAAATAAGTCTCCAGTGGCTGGAACATAGGAACTGCCACAGCAAATTTTTAGAAAGGGTAAAAAGGAGGCTTCTGGGAACCAGCAACCAGTCAGCCTCACCTCCATGCCCAGTAAAATAATGGAAGAGATCATCTTGGAAGATACGTGGAAAGACATTGAAGATAGGGAGGTGATTAGACAGCCAACAGGGCTTTGCCAAGGGCAAATTGTTCCCAAACAAAGTTATGGCCTCCTTTGATGGAGTGACTGCATTAGTGGACAGAGAAGAGCTGTGGACTTTATCTACCTTGACTTCTGTAAGGCCTTTGATACAGTCCCTCCCAGCACTCTTGCCAATAAATTGGAGATATCTTATATTTGATATCTTTGATATCTTATGTTTGATAGATAGACTGTTAGATGCATAAAAAATTGGCTGGATGGTCACATCCAAAGATTTATAGTCAATGGATCAACATCCAAGTGGAAACCACTAACAAGTGGTGTCCTTCAAAAGTCCCTACTGGGGCAAATATTATTTAAAATGTTCATCAGTGGCATAGTAGGATTGAGGGCCACTTCAGCAAGGCTGCACATGACAGCGGGCTGCAGAGGGCAGTTGGTTCACATGACAGAAGGGAGCCTGCTCCAACACACAGTTCCCACGGAGTCGCAGCCTCCTTTGGGCACTCACCTGAGCTGGTGTGGGGTCCTTCAGAGACTGCAGGTGGATATCTGGCCCACCATGGGTCTCCACGGGCTGTAAGGGGGCATCCTGTCTCACCATGGTCTTCACCATGGGCTGCAGAGGAATCTTTGCTCTTGCACCTGAAGCACATCCTCCTCCTCCTTCACTGGCCTTGGTGTCTGCAGGACTGTTCCTCTCACACATTCTCACTCTCCTCTCCATCTACATCCTCCCCTCACTCCCCTCTTCTTAAATCTGTGATTCCTGTGGTGCTACCAGCAACACTGATTGACTTGGCCAGGGGCTTGGTCAGTCCTGGAGTCACTGGCTTTGGCTCTATCTGACACAGGGGGAGCTCCTGGCCTCTTCTTCAGTCCCCTGCAACCAAAACCACATCATACAAACTAAATACACAACTGTTCAAACATCTTCAAATATGAATGTGTCCTATGCTGAACTCACTGGAATATGACACATTTTTACAAGCTTAAAATAAATCATGTATCATCCACAGAAAGAAATGGTTATTTTTTTTAGTAAAAACTTATTTTTAAGCATTAGAAGATACTTTCAGTGTAAAAGTCTCATATCCTAGCTGAAACGAGGACCTTGGCAGACACATAAGTTAGGGAGAAATAATTTCTTAACAACACTGCTATTGAATTGCTTCCTTAGGTCCCCCTGGAAACATGAAGACGAAACCTCACTGAATGTATTCGAGGGGGATGTGTACACATTCTCCACCCAAGTCCCTGTGCATTTGCAGGAGATTGATGCTAAATGAGCTGATTTACAGGACAAGTGCACATGGACTAGTGCTGCCAATAAGCTTGATCATATGAAGGTTACCCCATTTCACAGCTTTATCTTGGAAACCATTTAAGAAAAAAAGCTAAACTGGAGGGCTAGAGCAAGGGCCAGCAGCGGAAAGAGAGATCTGTTAATCCTCTCAGTGGTGAGTTCAGGCTGCAGGCTGTACTTGCTGGAGTCTCTAGACTAGAAAGCAATTTGATTATTTCACTGCTGAAGGCAAAAGAGGGAGTCAGTTCACTTAATGCCTGAAGGACTCCACAGATCCATCCCCTAGTCCACGAAATTGTGTCTCTGCCACTGTCAAAAAGTGAGGAAGCCTGTTAACAGCAAAAGATTTGACAGACTTCTGATGGTGATCGTTCTCTGCAAATACTTAGGTGAATGGCCATAGGTCCCTTGAACAGCCATAGGATCTGCAAAACCTATACTTGGATAAGTATCATCACAAGTCCCTTGTCAGAGTCTTCAAGCCCTGTCCTATGGGTCCACAGTGTTTGGGCACCTATTGTCCCCTAAATCCAGTCAATTTTGCTGGGTCTTGTGGGATAGGCCTTGACAGGTGTGAGCAGGAGGACAGGTTCAGCTGGGTTCCCTCTTACTTGTGTGGATTCTCAAAAGGGGTCCACGGGACACCTTCCAACCTGTTGGCTGCCCCTGGCAGCACAAGAGCAGAGTTTAGCCGCACTTGGTGGCCTCCTACCCTCTCATGCTCTCAGGTAGGCCAGGTTCTCCTTTGGGTGGGTTGTTTCCTGACAAGACAAATATGCCCAGTTTGAGGAAGTGCCTCTTCTCAGCACACACTGTAAGTGCATTATAAGGATCATCCCACTAGGGAGAATGTTCTCATCCTTGGTGAGTTGAGTTCTCCTCTATGCCCACCAGCTGTTTGTTTTGGAGTCAGAAGACTTCTCTCCTGGTGGGTAAGGATGTGTCTGCTGCCTTCCCTCCAGTCCCTAGACCTGGAGCAGGTGTTTGATAGGATAAATCTTGGCTAACTCTTGTATAATGTTTCTGGCCTCAGCCCTCCTCCAAGAAATTCCTTCAGGCTCTTGTCCCTGTTGCATAAAGCTCAGTCAGGCTCAGCCAGGCCATGCCTAAACCTTTGTAGGGCATTAGACCTCTTCTGAGGTTCTTCTACTTCTTCTATCAGGTTCCTCCAGGCTTCATACAAGCTTCTAACTACATCTTTCTTTTTCCTTGCTTCTCTCTGCTCTCCTTATGAGATGCAGAAATACTGATTTGTGTCTCTTTGGACCTCCCTAAGGTCACTCCACTAGTCTTTTGCCTGTAGGTAGCTTCAGTGTGAAATAACACATTCACGGTTTCCTCATTTTTTATCTGTTCTTTCAGTCTTTTCTTTTTCTACTGCTTCAATTTAAGAACCGTTATGACCCATCATTCTCTGCTATGTTCTAGATCTGCTCCTCAGCTTCAAAATCAAGGACAGCCTTTTGCTTCAACCTATAATCTCTATGAGGAAATCAGGAATGACAATGTCTAGCTTAGAGAAGAGAAATCTCTAACAAGTCTGTAGAGGAGAAAGCTTGCCATTAGAAACCTTTGTAGCCTTTGTCAGAGCTCTACAAAGTACTGCAGTGAGTTATTCCCTCTACCTGGTTGTGTTTCACACCCACTTACAAAAACATTCTCCATAAATTTGTCTGCTCTCTTTTTGAATCAATTTAAATTTTGGACTGGCCACTGTTCTTTGACAGCAGTCCCTGTAAGTTAGCAATGTGTTCTATGAAAACACTTTGGGTTTTGACCTCATATCATAGCAATTCACTGAGCTCCTCCGCTGTAATGAATAAACATTACCTATTCACCTTTTCCATAACATAAAAGATTTTATAGACTGCAAATGGACTCACTGCTTTCCTATAGAAACCATTCCATATATTTTTATTGTACTGGGCCAAACCAACTCTTCCTCTCTAATCACTTATGGACCTCAGAATGCACAAAATCTGGATAAATATAGCACATACAATGCAGGACCAGAAAGAACCTATCTCCTGTGGAGACGAGACATTTCATGAATATTCACTTGCCCAGAAAGAGTGTCCTTCTTCACTCTCTCTTGCATTTCAGCAGTGCCTGTCTGCTGTCATTAATTTGCATTCTATTTTTCCCTCTCGTTTTTCTTCAGTTAGAGATTTTCGTTAATTTTCTAATTCCCTTTGTACATCTTCTGAGTAACACATGCAAGATAAAATTTAAAAAAATGTTTTTTCTGGTCAGTGGCTTGGGGAAGGAGTTATGCATAAATTGCCTGGCAACTCCAGTAATTGTTATGAGACCATCTGCTGGTAAACACATATATAGAATCACCCTGGACAACGGGCCAGTAGTAAAGATATATGGATAATCTTTCCAAGTAGTACACAGGCTGGCACTAAATGGATAACCAAGGGGAGGGGAGAGTGGCCATTTAGCTACTAGTCAAGAGATGTGATTCCTCACCATCCTGTGTTTCATTAGAATAATTTACAATTTGATTACCTGTTGGAAGCTCAGAGTAAAGCTTATTATATTTATTGCCAGACTTTGCTTTTCCTGGTGAGGATTGCTTTAGCCTACAATGATTATTTATGATAGAAATAATGCTATTGCCCAGGTCTGAGGGAACTGTTTGGTTTCTTCAGAGAAAAGGCCCAGATTTTTAAATTTCCATTCTAAGGTTAGCATCATGTTCCAGAAAGTGTACAAAGGAGAGCACTTCATAAATCAATACTTACATATCTGACAGAATACGATGTGTGACAGTTTTTAAATTACATCCTTTAGTCTATGAGCTCTTCTAAAACAGAAAGCTATTTTTTCAGAAATGAAAACCACAAATATGCTACTGAAAGAGCAAAATGCTTGAATTTTCATACCAAATTTCCATTAGCATTCGATGTCCTATAAAAGTGCTTAATGGCCTCTTGAACACTGTACTAATTTGAGTCCATTAGTGTAATAGGCAGGGATTAAAAGCAGAAACAAAGAGATCATTAACCATGAAAGTTAAACACATCTGTTCATACTCCATCATTAAAATGACAAATATTTAATCAAAAAAGAAGCATAGATCTTAGTATAGGAAGATTCAGTATAAAAATCAACTCAACATAATGTTCTGCCAAACTTAACACATTGCTCCGAGGAGGAATTTTATAACATCTTCCACCTTAGATGCCAAGCAAAAGTCCTAGTACAGTTTCACCTAGTGGATACCACAAAACAAAACAGAGGTACACAGTACTTTGGAAATGAAACCACGAGTTCAGAAGAGTGGGTTCAGCCAATGCATCCTCTTGCTGTGTTGACAAAGAAAAAGATTAGACTAAGAAAAAGCTGACATCCTGTTTACAGTCCCTGAAGCTTCTTGTTTGCAATACAAAACATTGATGTGCTTGTGATTTGGAGGAGCCTATTGCACTGATCTAACCTCTGGGATCAGCAGCTCCTAAACTTTCAGCTTGGGAGAAACAGTCCATCCCAGCCTCTGGGAACACCCAAAACTTTCACAGCAATGAAGCACCAAAAAATACTCTTAATTTTGCTTGAGGATGGTGTACTCCATGCTTATCCTTGGAACTATATGTAAATGGATGAATTTGTAGAAAACAATAAATCAAGGCTTCTGTAGCAAAACTGAAGGCTTGTGCTTCATCTCAAAACTGCAATCAATGCTACAAAATGGAAAATATCATACAATGTCTTATCAGGTCCTCTCTAAAGCTAGAGCACAATTCTTTTCTGCTGAAACAAAAAATAATTGTGTTCTAGCTTTAGAGAGGACCTAATAAGACATTTGTTTGTGTCACAACAACTACTACTGAGAGTCCAAGCAACATCTCAGCATCACTTCCCAGAACCAGCTCTTTTATGGTTTAGTTTCTCTGTCATTAGTTAGTCAGTCCTGTGTCTTAATTGCTCCTTTTTCCCATCAGTCTTCTCCTTACAGCTATTTATAAAACTTTTTTAACACTCTTCCTCCATCCATATTTTCTATTATCTAGTGGGAATCTGTATCTATAGGATTAATTAAGTAATTACTGATCAACTAATATATAGAAATTAATATCTGTATTTATTTTCCCTGTAAACTTTGGAGCTAAACTCCATTCATGTCCAACGCCTTGGTAGCTTTAATGATTAATCTTTCATTGTAAATAGAGAAGACCAGCAGTTTGGAAGCAGTGTGTTAATTAAGAATACAACATTGTTAAGACTGTTAAAATCACAGGTTAAACAAATACTTTTTGGAGTCCTTAAAGTCATTTTAATCCATGACCACATTAGCAGGACATCAGCTTTGTGACACAGACTCAAGAAAAGTTTCTGAAAGTCTGGAACTCTCTCGTATTTCATTTCTTTACCTTCACCTTAGAGCAATATTAGGGGACTTTATTACAGAATGGGAGAGTCATATTCATTAAAATTAGTCCAAACACTAGATTTATTCATTCTAATTTAAATTCTGAAGGACTTTTCCCATTGCATAAAGTGCTTTACAAATGTTAAAGAGTGCAATAGAATAAAGCCTGTTTACTGTATTTAGCTCAAAGCAATCACTCCTGCATTCCTAACGTGACCAGCTGCACCTTTCAAGCCTGAGTGAATGAAACACAGCTCATCACATATCTGGGCAAAAAAGTTCAAAGCTGGAAACCTTCTGCCATTGTCCTCTTGGATGAAGTGTCATCCACAGCATGGGAATCCATCTGTCCACAGTGAAGAGTAATCCTCACTTTTAAAGTCATGCCTCTTTCTTCAGGAAGCAGGTATCTGAATAAATGCCATTTTGTCTACACTGAATGTATGAGGAGCTCGCAGTCTCTCACTGAGATGTGGGAATCCTTTCATTAGATATCTGAAATTTCATTTCCAGCTGAGTGGTGACAGTTGTCCTGACCTCTCTTCCTTGGGCAGCATACCTTTGGAAAGAGGTAATTGCCTGACATTGGTTTGCCAGGTGATTAAAGATGCTAAGAGAGAAGTACCATCCACATTAAACAGCCTCATCATTTTGTTGGCTGCTGGAATGAGTGATGTGCATTAAAAAATGCCATTTAAAAGGTGATGTGGCTCCATTTTAAAACAGATTGTGACTAAGAAATGTGTTAGATAGACAATGAGAATTTCAACCTTTACAAAGCTCACAAGGAACAGCTCACTTTTGTTCACCACTCTTCTGACTATCTCTGGTCACCCTTGCTCCCAGATAAACACGGAATATCTTCTTTCTGGAAACAAAAAGCATCTGAAATCTTATTAGATTATGTTTACATGAATTTTCCAGTCCAGTAATGCATATCCAAGTGACTTGGATAATTCAGATAAGTGTACATACTAAAATCTAAATTAAAACAAAGCTAAAATTGCTTTGAAGGGTTATCTATCATTAGAGAGGCACGTAACCAAAGGAAATAACATAGAAAGCCATAATAAATACAAATATCCACTGGGTTTTTTAATTGTATTTCTGTTCTTTTTAGCCAGATAACTCTGGAGTAGTCTGATGTGCAACATCTGTATTATTTTCTGTCATCTCTCTGCAACATCAATAGCACAAAATGGTTAACAGCTGAAACTGCAGAAGGCAAACCCCTTTCAGGAAGAGGTTTACAGAGTTTTTTTCCTTTTCTTTAAAACATAAATCCACAAGACACTTTCCCAATATTGAGGAAGGCTTGGTTTATGATTTTAAAATACCTGTCCCTTTAGAAACAAAACTATACACTGATGTGGAGGATAGGACCCAAAAGGATCTTGTGGCACAATCCCAGTTATCATAAAATCATAGAACCATAGAATGGATAAAGTTGGAAAGGACTTTTAAGATCATCTAGATCCAACATCTTTGCCATGGGCAGGGACACCTTCCACTAGACCAGGTTGCTCAGAGTCCCATCCAACCTGGTCTTGAACACTTCCAGGGATGGGACATCCACAGCTTCTCTGGGAAACCTGTCCTGTCACCACCCTCAGAATGGAGGATTTCTTCCTAATACCTAAACCCACCTTCCTTCCATTTAAAGACATTCCCCCTTGTCCTGTCACTCCATGCCCTTACAAAACTCTTCAGCTCTTTTGTAGGCCCCCTTTAGGTGCTGGAAAGCTGCCCTACAGTCACCTTGAAGCCTTCTCTCCAGGCTGAACAGCTTCAGCTCTCTCAGACTGTCTTCAGAAGAAAGGTGCTCCAGCCCTCTGATCCTCTGGACTCAATCCAATAGGTCCATGCCTTTTCTATGCTGGGGCCCCCAGAACAGAAGAGCACCCAGACATCTCTCTAAATAGCCTCTCCCAAGCTCCTCAAATTATCATATGAAAGTAACTCCACTGCTGACTAGAAATCTCCAATCATTTCCACCCTGATCATGTTTATGACCAGTTACTTTTTACTCCAGTCCTGCTCTTTAACTTTAGGGGACAGTTCTTCTTTTCCACATATATTTCCCAATGTATTTTAAGACCACATTCCAGTTTGCCATGCTGCTTAATCCATGCTCTTTCTGTCTCTTGGCTTCCTAAAGTTTTCCACTCCACCTTTTTGTCACAGTATATCTTGTCTATACTAATTCAAATGTGAATTGAGCTTTTGGGAAGGAGCTGAGAATTTACCTAGAAGTCCAGGTACAGTCTCACCAACAGCATTGAGTCTTCCACAGATTAATTTTACTCTCCAGATTGTGATTTGCAAATAATATATGTTGTAGTCTTTGGCTTCCTCAGTCACTTCTAAATAAAGACCTAATTGTTAGCCTAATTGTTAATTTTCTTGGTATTAATCCTCAGATATTTTTCCTTAAAACTATTTTTTTCTTTGACCCCTCTTCTGGCATTCCTGCAGTCACAGAGGCTGTCTATATCTTTATTCATTTGGTGTCTCAATCTCCTTCTGTTTTTACAATACTTGGTTTTAAGTCAAGGTCAATAAAAAATTTGTCCAAAAATTAATCCTTGAGAAAGCCCAAGAGTAGATTCCCTTCAATCTGGAGTCTAGTTTTCTGACACTATCATCTACTGTCTCCCTTTAGTCATGGTGACACATTTATATTTTCATTAGCAGTAGAAATGTGCATGATATTTTATTATAATCTAGATATTGAAAAGAAAAATATGGAATTTCCCAGTGTTTCTTCTCAAGAAATGTGATTACCTTTTCAAAGAAATTTTCTTAATTTGGTCTCATCTATATTTAGTGGGTAGTGCTCCCTTCTAGGGAGCTCAGATCAGGTGTTGTGATTATGGTGGAAGATGTCTCTTAGAAAAACCTGTGCATGTGGGTAAATGTGCACCTACCACAATGATGAAGGGAGTGGCACTTCTGTAGGTGCTTTTCTCGCTGAATTCCAGCTGAATTCATTCAGTGTTGATTCTGTTTGGCTGCAGGGTCCGTTGAACACTATCATGTCTGAATATTTTTAGAAGTGTTTTCTTTCTTACTTCAACTGCTACAAGAAAATCAAGGTAAGTTATGGAAAATTAAAACATTAGTAATATGTAGGAAGGCTTCAGCAATCAAATTGAAATGTTGTGGCATCTGTAATTATTTTGCTGCAGAAAAAACCCTGATATTTGGGTTAGAATTTAAATCCTTTTAGTCATGTTGCTCTTCATCCGTTCTCAGACGGTGATTTGTTACCTAAGGAGACATCCTTCAGAAAACAGTGTTTTCCTTTGCTCTAGAAATGGCATCTTCCTAGATCATTTGTTCCAACTTTGGCCTTCATTTGTCTAACTCAAGGACAGAGAGAGTGTCTCCTTGGAAATCATTATTCTTTATCCATTTATCATCATGCAAATATTTTTCAGAGTAAAACAAAATGGACAATTTAAATGCTGTCTGCTTAAATAGGACATTGTGTTTCTCTCCAAATGAGCATTACACTGCAATAACATGAACAATAAAACTGTAATTTCTAACTAGTTCCTAAATGTCAACTTTCCTTTGGAAAACAAATGAGAAATTTAATTTTTCAAGGCCAACTTGGACAAAACTTGAGGAAAAAGAACTATCTCTATGGGCTGTAAGATGTGAATTTTATTAAAATCAATTATTTGATATACTAAAATACATTAAAATCACTAGGCAGATGGCAAAACACCTGAGTTTTACTCAGAGTTTGAAATAGACTATTTTGCCTACTTCTGAAACTACTTAAAGAACCCAAAGCTCAAGAAAGGAACTTAACCTTTTGTAATATTCATTTTAGATATCTTGTTCATTAATCTTTCAACTCAGTTTTCTGCCTTCCTCCCACCCCTAGATTTCTCCCCAGCACTCCATTACTCAAGAAAGGAGGCCTCCACGGTTTTGCAATGCCAGCATGAATGAGGTAATTCATGACATCACATGTGTGCCTGGGGCTGGAATACATTACTGTCACTGGGACTCTTATAATATAATATTTCTTATAGTTAATTCTCTAAAAGACTAGCACATACTATAAAGGAGGGTATGCAGACCTCAACTAGAGCTCAGACATGCTTGGCATCTGAGTTTTGCCCTTTATATCAGTTTGACTACAACCAACTCTTATTATAGTAAGAACATGCAGGTTTTGTTCTAATATCTCATATCTCTGCTAAAGTCCTCCAGCTTCTAATGAATATGCTCAGGTACTTGAAATTCTGTGGTGATAATAGAGAGTGCACCTTTTCCACTCAAGTACCCTTTTCCCTGTGAAAAGATGTGAAAAAATCCTCTTGACCTATACAAAGAAAATTGGGCCACTAAATGTTAAATGGAAGTATATTGAAAGTTCATGAGGAAATAAGCATTCTTCAGCTGTTAGAAATTACTACTTGGAAATTTCTATGAAGTTTATAATGTATGAGATGGTTAAAAATAAGATAAATGATTGGCATATGCATTTATTACTTTTTCCTATTTCAGCCTTCTCCCTAAGCCAATGCAAATTTAGTATGGCACTGTTTTATTGTACAAGTCATAAAAGAACACAGACATTATGTAAATAGTTTCAGTGGAGAAATGAAGTGGAAAAACTCATTTTGCCATAAAAAGAATAAGTGGTATTACTTATCATTCCATGGGGCTTAAAACTACTGAGCTTTAGAAATGTCTGATAATTTCCCTAAGCTTTAAAGGTAAAATAAGAAGCAATGAATTTTAGCCAGTCCCTTCCTGGACACAGCACCCCTCCCCTTAGGAAGAGAAAGCAGGTGGGGTAAGTTGGCTTCAGCTCCTGGTACCTGTAATATACATGAAGACAAAGAAAACAACCCTCTTCAGAACTTTTCTAGGTTTTCACCTGAGTGAATAGAATAGAATAGAATAGAATAGAATAGAATAGAATAGAATAGAATAGAATAGAATAGAATAGAATAGAATAGAATAGAATAGAATAGAATAGAATAGAATAGCAATCCCGTTGAGCAGTCTGACTACTCCCAGGCTGAAGAAAAATTGAAGTATGTTGCTAAGTGCATTGTCCAAATACTTCTTAAACATTGTCAGGGTTGGGGCATCCACCATCTCTTTAGGAATCCTGTTACAATATCTGACCCCCTCTCTTGGTAAAGAAATGCTTCCTAATCTTCAATCTGAACCTATCCTGGCACAGCTTTGAGTTATTCCCACACATCCTGGCACTGGATACCAAGGAGAAGAGCTCAGAACTTCTCTCTCCCTGCCCCCTCCTCAGAAAGCTGTAATTGAGAACAAAGACCTGATTCCAGTACTATTTGAAGTTTATGTGTGCTAAATGCTGAACTTTTTAAGAAGTTTTTGTACAAATTTGTACTGATTTGAAATAAGGTCTCTTTTAAGACCTCTTTTCTTTTTTGCCTTTGGAATGTCAACGTTCATAAGAGTTATCAATAAACAGTTAAGTATTTGCAAACATTTGGATTTTTTTCAAGGTCTGGTAGACCCCTTGTATGTAATCTGGGGTGATTTTCATTGAAAATATTGGATTTTGGACTAAGTCTGAGTGGAAATACTGGTGGAATTCATTACTGACAGTACAATTATTGAAAAACACAGGTGTGAATGAGCAGCTGGTACCACGTGATAGAATCGTACTATTCCCATCAAAACAAAAGGAAAGTTAAAGAATCTTAGCTAGGATGCACAGCTGGCTTGAGGTACCAGCACCAGTTATAACATCAGTGCCTCTTGGCCACTTCTGGCTTCAGTTCAAGGGGGTTTCTGTCAGCTGGGGATTTCTATTCTGTGAATATGTGGCCAATTTTCCACTTGATAAAAATTTGTTGTGATAACACTGACACCTAATTGGAGTTGCAATCAATATTAGAAGGAAAATGCCTATGTAAAAAATGTAGTCTGAAAGATGTCCTCATGCGGAAAGTAGTTCCATCAGTTTTAAAAAAATCTAGGATTGCAGTTAGTATGATTCAATAATTTAGTCTCCACTCATTTTATCATTGTACTGATATTTTCTTAAAATTTCTCAATTAGTATTAAAGACAGTCAGTAGGAAAATTCATTCCACACAGGTAAAAAAAAAATCATACAGCGGAGTGATTATTTTTGTTATGTTTCCACTTCTAAGGTGCAATTATTTTCACATTATTTTCCATGTACAGCTTATTTTAAAATCAAGTACTTACAATTATTCCATAAACTGGTGTTACAGTCACATCAATCAAAAAATCAGACATAAACAAAGCTAAGGAAAACTGGATGGAGTATGGAAAGAAGTATGAGAGGCAAAAAAGATGAAAGAAAATAAAATAAGAGGTGCTAATAATTGCTAAGATAATTCAGTGCCCTGCCTGAAGTAACTTCTACCTTGAATTATACAAATAAAAGCAATTCTTCAATTGAAAACTAAGGAAAATAAAGAATAACATAAGAAAAGTCACCTGAATTTTCACTGATAACATCCCAAAAAGCACTTTAATTTTATTTCTTTTCAATATCTATTCTTTCTCAAACAAACATAATCGTTTGCCGTCAGAGGACTGATTTTTTAGTGACAGAACTAAGGACCAACTTGGCCAGCTGCTGTTAGAAAGAAAAAGTGCCTATTTTTAATTTAAAATTAAAGGAACTTGCAAAATAGTGAGCATATAATAAAAATTAATGTCAGAAAAACCTCTCCTCTAACCTTTCAGACTCTCTTTAATTACACTGAAAATTTTCATATGCTCCATGCAAAGGACAGGGAATTTGGGTATAAGTTCTCCTGACCTATATTTGCACTTGGTTTGCTTATCAGAAAGGAGTCAAGGAGGTGGGACTCATTATAAGGAGCATTGTCAGGATATGAATTACTAAATAAAACATAAGATGTCCAGCTTCTCAAAAGGGATTGAGAATTTTCTGAGTTATCCAAGAAATTAGGAATTAATAATAGAAATTGTACAATCACTTGTAAGACACCCTAGACAATTTAGACAGTTCAGTGGTTGAAAATAGGATTTAGCAACACAAAAAATATGAAGGGGAAGGTACATGTTTGTAGTGCTTTCTCTTGTTTATCTATCATCCAAAGATTTTTTGCTTCTTAGAAAGAATAAAAATAGAGCTGATAAAACACAACATAGTATGACCATTATGCATCACAGTTGTGACCTGTAAGAAAGGTAAAGAAAATAATGGTCTAGGGATTTTTGAGTCTCCTGGGAGAATTCATGGTGTCAAATCAACAAATCACCTTTACTAATCCAGCACTATTTTATTCCTATATGGAAATTATACTTACACAAATTAAAGTGTTCCAGATTCCCTCATACCACATTGGCAGTGTAAAAAGGTTTAAAGCTGGTTTAACTGTGCTGTACCTCCATGTCAAAACCCCTAAGTAATGCCAGCAATAGGTGAAATATCTCCAGTGCAATATCTTTCACTGGGAAGCTGCACTCTCTGTCCCATTCCCTGAGGAGTTAAGCTTTTCCTCAGAGCAATAGGAATTGAACATACCCAATGTTTTACAGGATCAGACTTTACCTAAGGTGAATTCTAGAAGGTTTACATCAATTCTGCAGACAATTCAATAATACAAGATTCAATGATGCCCAAAGATAATCAGGTATGCGAAAATTAAAATACTCAGAGCTAACTTCCATTTCAATTCCTTGGGGATGGTGTCTAATATATGTTAAATCCAATCAGTGCCTTTTAGCTTTCTTCCCTGTCACAGGGTTTCAGTTTACTAATTATAAATGTTCAGCTGCAATTCCTTTACATCACTTTCTCACAGGGTAGAATTCAACACCCTCTGAGAATCAAAAAAGGTTGCACCACCATTTGTCAAGGTCACAGCAAGAAAGGTTTTTCATTAATTTTAGATTGGCAAAGAATAAGAAATACTGTAATTGCTGCACTTAAACCATTCACTGCACTGACTCTCTTTCTACTTCACAGCCAGCCAATTAGGGACTTTATTTAAAATGTATGAATTGCACAACTGTCATTAAAGCTATGATTCTGAAGAGCTTATTTCTTTCTTTGATGAAAGTATTACAGAAATGCAATCATTTTTCAGGACAGTGACCCACTCATTCAACATTTGGTAAATAAAAATGGTTCTCAATAGATTTGACCACAGGTGAAGCCTCCATCAAAATGAGTGCTTTGAAGGTCCATTTCTGCAAGGCTGTGGCTGGCCACAATGCCAGCACTGACCATCTGTCTCCTCAGTTTGACCTGGAAAACTCTCCAAAATGTTATACTTTAGTGGAAGCAAAAAAAAAAAAAAACCCCAAAAAAAACCCAAAGAAACCCCACCACAATCTGGACAAGATGATTTGTGAAAGCTGCATCTCCAAGCAATGTTGCTGGTTAGTGCAGCAAAACTGTGACTCACTTTCAACCAAGCCAGAGCCAGAGCAGTGAGGAGACCATTGGGCTTTCCCAAAGATGGTTTCAACTGTCTCTAGTATCCTGTATGATTTCTTGAATTAATGTCCTTCTCACAACAAACAGCTACACTTCACATATTCTATGTTTTGGACTTTTATTGCAAATTAGAATCATGGTTTTATATGGATTTGTTTCCCTCCTTTCCTTTTTGTGAGCCTTGTCTCAAAAACTGTGAAATGTTAGAGTCTGAGTGGCATGACACAGTATTCTGTTGCATCTTTTTCATGGTTTTTCATCAGTAAATGCATTTCTCAGGTGGGAATGCTGCTGTGAACTGCAGAAGATAAACAAAAAGTTTATATTCCTGAAGATTGTAGGACTTTGCATTGGAGACATAATTTTCTGTCCTTATTTTGCCAAGAAAGATTTGCTTTCTCATGTGATAATATGGTGATCCTCAAGCTTTCCTTAGGATACACAAAATCATCCATCATTTTATTTCCTCATTGAAAATATTTTTGTCTATGGCTTTGTTTTCTTTTCGAGAACAAAAAATAAACCCCTTTGTCCTATTTGCAATGTTAGCCATATATTAATCAAACCACATGGACACCATCTGCTCTCATAACAAAGTAAATGTGTTTTTCCTGATTTCCAAAACCAGATGTGTAAATAAGAAGCTTTCTTATCACCTCATCTCTCTCCTCTTCTCTGGTCATTAGGACTACAGGATGAGATATTCAAAACACAAAAGAGAGCATGGGAAAGATTAGCTATTTCTTTCTCCCTCCACCTGTTTCAGATGAATTTTGTTTTCCAATGTAAACCTGTAGAAAACACAGATACTCAAAAATCTAGTGTGAACAAAAGAAATTGCATACATATGCATCAATTAAAAATTTTTATTGCAATTCACTATTGGGCCTCTTCTGTTACTAGATATAGAACAAGGTTCATTTCGAGAACATTGTGGCCTTTTTGGATTAGCATCTGATACTGCATACAAAGGAGCTATGTTAATAGGATAACTGAATTTCCAGGTCCATGTTCATCAGTCTATATCCAAACTCCACACTGAGTAGAAGTTCAGATGCAACAGAAGGTATCACTGGCTGCATTACCTCTGGTGTCACTTCTCAGGGATTTAAACTGGATATTCAGAGGACAAAGGGACCTATGCAAGTGTTGGAATGGTCCCTGACCAGAATGAGCATGTACAGGGGTTGCAGCAGTGTGCTATTATCTCCCTCCAGTCAGCTTCAGCACAGCTGAGACAATCCAGTAACAGCAGCAACAGACTGGCATGAACAGAGGGGAAGTGGTGCCCAAACAACCTGAAAACCTTCTGTCATGGGTTGGCTGGCTTGGCAAATGGGGGGAGAGCAGTGGACATTGCCTATCAGGACTTCAGAGTTCACTGAAAACAAGCCAGTAAAGAATATAGACCGGAAAATGAGCACTGCTACTGTAAGATCCCCACAGAGAGGCTGCTAAGGAGGTTGGTGATCTGTGGCACAAACTTTGGTTGGAGGTCAGTAACTAGCAGTGCACTCCAGGGCTCATTACTGGGTACAGTCCTGTTTAACATCTTCAAGATGACTGGACAAGATGACCTTCAAATTGCCTGATTTTTTTTTACTATTTTGTGAACAGTATAGGATCCCAGTGGGACCCAGGATCCAGCAGGAGGGGGAATCCTACTGTGCTTTAAAGGACATGGGACAAAATTACCAGTAGAGTACTTTAATGCAAGTAGAAAGCCGTGAAACTTTAGGAAAATTTAAAATCTCTTAGACTAAAAATCAAAATTCAGAATCATAAAATATAAAAAAATTGCCTGATTTTTTTTTTTTATCTCACTGCCTTAGGCTGTGATGAAAGGACATACCCAAGGTTTTTTAACATTTAAGCTAACAAGACTGATATAGGAAGTCTTTTTCTGACAAGCTTCTGCACACCTAACAAAATCACCCCTCATTGTCCCCTGTATGCACTATTATACAATTAAACTGATAATCACTATCATAATTGTCAGATATTGTGAAACAAATGATCCCTAAGTCAGTTAATGGAATGCAGAGCATGAAAATTAGGACAATTTTAATAACTTTTGCCTTTCACAGCCTTGGTGACTAAAACTTTCCTAAAAGAAGGTAAAAGTACAAGATAGTTGATCTAGGTGTGACCTTGGGGAAGACTGTCCTACTGTCTCCCACCAAGGTCCTGACAACCCTGTCAATAAGCAAAAGAAGACTGAATCACAGAGGCAGCAGTACTGAGAAAAGAAGCTGTGATACCTCCCAGGAGAGGGGGTCTGAGGAGGCAAGAGAAGCCTGAGGCAGTCATGGATGGAAAGCTCAGACTGCTGTCCTGGGGCAGAGTGGTTTCATGCCCTCAGTTCTGAAGACAACAGAAGGGGAAATGAGTGCTTGCAAGGAAGGGAGGACATTTTACCCATTGCCCAAGATTAGGCTAATTGTGAATGCTGCTGACCATAGCACTGGCTGCCAGGGACACTATTTTTAGAGTAAGAGCATGTCTCAGAGACTATGCTCCTTCTCAGCACAGGAATTCCTATTTTTGATGACTTCTTTTGACGATGAAATCTCACCCACACTACTCAAATTACAACCTATCCTGAGTAGCTTTTAGAAACACCACTTGTCTTATTTTGGTTTTCCTAAACATAGTTACTCACTTGATTAGGCTATTCTTGCAGGAGCAGTAGTGGCAAAGTAAAACATACACACATGCAACTTTTCTTCCAGGATGTGACTGACATCAGCAAAGTCAGGGTTAGATTGAAGGGGATTGCAAATAACACACCAGGGGTAGTCTCTCTGTGGAACATTGTGCAAATTAAACTAGCTAAAATTACTTTCCCCTTTCTCAAACAGGACTTGACTGGATTTACAAATGGTATTTTAGGCATGAAAAATAAGGTAGAAAAATAGGGCAACCTTAATAGGTAATTTAAAATATATAGAATAGAATAGAATAGAATAGAATAGAATAGAATAGAATAGAATGATTTCACTATAGGAAGGGACCTATAGGGATTTTCTAGAACGCTTCAAGGCTGACCAAGAGTTAAAAAATGTTGTTAAGTGCATTGTCCAAATGCCTTTTAAACATTGACAGTCTTGGAGCATCCACCACCTTTCTAGGACTCTCCCAGCATTTGGCCTTCTCAGTAAGGAAATATTTCCTAATGTCCAGGTTGTACCTACTCTGGTGCAGATTTTAACCACTCCCACATGTTCTGCCATGGAGTCCCAGGAAGAGAGCTCAGCATTCCCATGTCTACCTTCCCTCCTAAGGAAGCTGAGCAACGAGGTCACCCCCAGGCCTCCTTTACATCAAATAAGTTCAAAGTCACACCACATTCTTTCCAGCCAATTCCACCAGCTTTGCTGCCCTCCTCTAGATGCATTCAAAGTCCTTCTTCAACTGCAGGGCCCAGAAATGCACATAGTTTCTTGAGGTGATGCCACAACAGCACTGAATACAGCAGAACAATCTCCTCTTTTGCACAGCTGGTGATGCACAGGACAGGGCTCAGACTTGCTTCTGACTCACACTGAGCCACTCCCCAGCAGCACCCACAGATTCCTCTGTGCAGGGCTGCTCTCCAGCCATTCCTCTCTAAGTATTTGCTTGTGCCTGGTGTTACTCTGCCCTCAGAACAGAGTCCAACACTTGGACTTGTTAAATTTCATTCCAGTAATCATTGCCCAAGGCAAAGCTGTAAGAATTGCATGGGAGGGCTCTGTGCTCACAGACAAATGTCACTACCTGCCATGTGGGAATGCTCATTTCTCCTTGCTTTGGTCCTGTGGGCCTCTTTTTGGTACATCCTGCTCTGCTACCTCCTGGATTAACTTGATTGATTTGAGTGCTTGACAAGCATGCTTATGTCACTGAGGGTTTGTGCAGGGCTTGCATAAAGAAGATCCTGAAACAGCCTAATATTTTTTACAGATGACAGATAACTCTGGTTTTAGTCTTAGGCTATAGTTTTTGGACCTAAGTGCTGGTGGCTGCAATCACCCATGGGAGATTCATTTAAGCAAAGGTAGCTGATGTGAATTTCCTTGAGCTATTGCAATAAGAAATCTTTCTAGTCTTATGTTTCCTTTAACAGAAATGTCTCTCAGATAACAAAGCTGAACATGCTTTATGTCTAGCAGGATTCCCTTTCATTTTTCCTCCATTCCGCAATGTTTTTGTAGGCTGCCCAGCCATGCATGAACAGAATGGAAATGTTTCACTCTTGCTTTAAGCCTAGGCAACTAAACTTAACATAAAGATCTGAAAAGCAGTAAAAAAAATTTAGCAGCTCTGTAAGGAATTAAGACTTAGGCCATTTCTGAGTAATGTCTTTTCTTAAGACTCCTGAAAGACTCCTTCTGCTTTTCAGCTAACAGAGACAGTGTGGGTCAATGCTGTGAGCAAAATAATACTGCTTTAGCTGGCCAAAGGTATCTATTCATTGCACCTGCAAAAGAAATGGAAAGAAAGAAGCAACTGTTTTGCCCTTTGGTCAAGTTAAAGTACCCGACAGAAGTTTTTGATTTCTACTTTCTACTTTTTAAAAACAAATTTGACAGAGAAAAAAGATTAAAATGTGGAATCTCAGTGAGGTGTATTTCTGCTCTAAGCTACTTTGTTGTGAGTGATGAGTAACAATTACTACTTGAGTAAATAGCATCACTTACATCAGAATCAGGTCTCAGTTATTTCAATACACTCCCAGTAATGTATATCTTCAAAGTTCAAATGAGTCCAGTGAACTGAATAATATTCTGTTCAACTTCTATAAAAATGCATACACTGCTCCTGCTTGCTATCAAGACCTGAAGGGTACAAGTATTTGACTTTAGAGGTTGTTGTTACAAAAAATTGTGTGATGAATTTCTGAGTCTTCCAGGTAGAACACCTTATCTCCTCTACTGCTTATTTTAAAGGTGTGCTAAATATGGCAGATGGCTCTGGGCGTAGCTAACAAATTCTTATGCTACCAACAAGTATTAGGGATTATTGCCTTGCATTATAAAATATTTCTATGGAAGTTTTCTAGCCATCTCTACAAGGAAGTATTAAGAAATAAAATATCTAATTAGTTAAGAGGATTTTAGTTTTGAGTGGTGCCTCCACTGACTTTTTGATATTGGTTACATTTTTTTAGAATTAAAAAGATATATTTAACATTATATCTATTGCATTTTATATAGATACACCAAAAAAACCCCTTTAATTTTGCAAGATATATTCACTTCTCATGCTCAACACTCTAAAAATATACCTCTCAGTTTGCTTTCACAGGCTGTTTGTTGCTCAGGTAGAAAAGGGAGAGACAGCAGTATGGATCACAGTATTCTTGAAATCCATATCCATTACTCTTATCTACAGGTATGTTGTTAGTATCACTACAGATTTTGAAATAACCTATTTTTCCCTATGAACATACAGCATTTCATTCATTCTACTGAGATAGATGAGTATTCTTAAATACTCTTAAGGCAGCTTCTTTTACATGATGTTGCAAATTTTTAGGACATGAACATTTGGCTTCCACTTCCCAATAGGATCATTTTAAAAGATTTCTTGTGTGGGAGGCTTAAAAGATGTTTTATGTTTGCTGGGATTTTGTGCAACCTTAAAACCCAAGATTTAATGTATGTGATACAGAAAGGTGTTTATGATGTCAACACTCATATAAATGCCTTCTGCTTTTATTTTTTCTATGAGAAAAACAAAATGTACTTAAAGTACCTCTTTCCTTTCTTTATAGGGGAAAAATAAAAAAAAAAATACTCAAATGCTACAGTCTGAGCAGGAAGAGCACATACTCCTAAAAATGTAGATCATACTTATCTCACCAATGACAGTACCATTTCTTCTAACCTGTATGTAATTTGTGTTCATTGCTGCTTGTGCCCAGGAGCAATATGCTATTTAAAACAATAGTGTGATTCCATGACAACTGGCAGGTGCCTTATAAAGCCTTTCTTTGTTCAAAATGTGCAGGTGAGTTGTTATACTTAAAAATAGGAGAAAACAGAGCTCTGGTGGATTTTACTCAGTGCATGAGCAACCTGCAAATAAAGTCAAATATTTTTATACCTACCTATAGGCTTCACAAAGACCAATTGCAACAGCTGCAATGGAAAGTCAAATAAAACACACTGCCCCACACGCTGCTGTATAAATATAACAAGCTCAAATTTTTAGCCAAACTGCTTTCTTCTTTTAGATGTTGCTGACTACAGCAGAATCATGAGTCTGTGTACTGTCCTTTTCCCTTTGCTAACAAGTCAGGGAAACTTTTTTTGAAAAGCAGAAGAAAACTAACTTGCAGGCACTTTTCTCTCCTTTTCCATTTAGCTAGTTCATATTTTTTAAACTGTCACATTTGCTAAATAGTGAAAAATCACTTGGTGTTATTAGAGATTTGAACGCTTATGATATCTAATTTTCCAATTAGCAGGAATAACTCAGAGACTGTCTCGTGCTTGTCTGACTCCTGGGATTACTGGAACAAATTGATGTCCATGTTGCCGTGTGCTCCCTCTCAGGAGCACAAAAAACAGTGGCAATATCTTAAATTAGCATCTATTTCAGCTTCTGAAGCACAGCATCTGTTTCCACTCAAACAGCTGAAAATGTAGCCCACAACAAGACTGGATTCTACATATGCAGAAAGCCTAATTTCTATAGATCTCAGAAAGAAATTGTGATCTTTTGCTACCTGAAGTATCAGATCTGTGTGTAGTACCATCCTCCTTGGCTGTAAGAATTTAATGCTTGATCTAGTGCTCTCTGAAGCCAGTGGAAAGACTCTTATTGTCTTTGGCTAACTTTGGATCACACCAGAAACTCATGGTCTGATTCTGCAAGCCAGAAAAACTAAAGCATTCCAGTATTACCTTTTACTTCCTGTGAATGCTGGTCAAGCTTGGAAAGTAAGAGAGAAATGACAAATTGGCCAGATGATGAAAATGAAAAAAAAAAAAGAAACAGCTTCTTTTGATCTCCCCATTTAAATTTTGCAGCACAAAAGAAAGTTTATTTTTATCACTGAAATGTTGATGTATTTTTACAAAGACTTCACCTGTCTGAAGTTGAACAGACACCATGATTTTAAGTGAGCAGTTCAAAAGTTTCTCAGCAAAAATCAGAAGGATGGAAGAGCTTGATCTCTCCGTATATTGATAAGGGCTGTCATAAATGGGAGCAGTTTCTTAGCTCCTGCTCATGTCTGATAAGGATAGTCTCATCACCTGCTAGCAATAACCTGGGTTTTCATAAGCTGTATTAGCACTGCTTCTGTGTTTATTCACTTTGTGACTCCACAAGGATGCCACTGCCTTTGAAAATACGTGTTGACATTGGGAACATTTCTGTAATTGTGTTTTCAGATCTCTCTGTTAGTGCCCTACCTACATCCTGCTGAGAAGGTTCAGTCATCTGGCACAAAATAGCTTAGTCATTACTGGACACCAGTGTCTCTGTGCAGGAAACCACACAGGTTAATCATGGGCAGAGACCCCTTTGCTTTGAACAAGAAATCTGTAGCAGCTCCTCTTACATGAGCACAGAAAGCCATCAGAGGTTGGGGCTTCAGCTTGTTTATCATGAGACATGCAGGGATGTTTTGCCTCCTTGCAACAGCAAGAAGCCTTAGATTGTACTCAGATTGAGAAGGGAGGGCCTCAGCTTCATTGCCACTTTGCAAACACCGTGGTTCTTTCCTTGTTCTTTAGGGAAAGCTTGTGTGATCCTATTCTAGCTCTGCTTGTCTGCCTTGCCTCCCAAATAACTTATCTCCCTCAAAACCAGTGGCCAGTGGCACCCAAAATAGTGGAAGTTTTCCGGTTTCTAATGCAATCTGCTTCTTACTAGTGCCAAGCAAAAAAAAAAGGCACCTGAGGCAGCCCATTAAGGACCTGCACTGATGAAATTGGAGGTTTAACCTTGATTAGACATCAGAGGATCCACGTGGCTTGAGCCATTATTAACATTGTCAAGCAGTGAAAAGCTTCATTCATAGATCTTACCTGCTTAGACATCAAAGCCAACCAACCTCAAAAGAAATCTGTGGGGAATCAGGCATCCTTAGTTCTCATATTGATCTTACTACTCGTTCTGGAAGTTTCATCCAAGCTCTGGCAGTGCTTGACCTTGCAGAGGGAACATGATGTACAAACAATACAAAAGCCTGTGCTTGTTTTCTTGTTCCTAAAGTAAACACCAGATAAAGATATCAAATAATATATTCTGTAAATCATCTCATTTTCTGCAAATAATGTCCTTAAAAATTACATTATATTAAAAATTATATTAAATTTTGTAATATAAATCACAAAATCTTAGGTTAATAATTTCTGTGTCTTGCAAAACATTCAGTGTCTGCTGTTCAGATATCAGAATAAAGCTTTTTAGCTGGGCACAAGGTATAAGTTTGTTCATTATGGAAAACAAATACAATATGAGCATGGATCCAACCAAAGTAAATGTTTTAATTCAAATGAATCTTCCAGGTAGTTTCTAGGCAATATATTCCCAGATCTTATCACAGCCTAAAAAAGGAGAATGCTTAGATGATACCATCTTTCTCTTCAAGGTAGTCTGTCCCAGATGGTATCTGTCAGAGGAGGCATTTACTTTGTTTGTGGAATTCCTATGGATATTACTGGGAATTCTTGCAAAGGGAGGGAGAACAAATCATAAAATGAAATTATCCATTGCAGTCATTTAACTACACCAGATAATTTAAAAATTATATTATATTTTCATAAAGGTTGAGATAGGGTTTTCCATCAACTGTTTTTGGGGAGAGGAATTATTTTCAAAGAACCGATTCCAGCTGGATAAAGGACAAAATGCAGAACAGGGAAATATCATGTGAAACATGCACTTCTATTTTTTTAAATTCTACCCAAAGTTTTGATCCTAAAATTCAAAGCTGAGAACATACTGATAGCATAGGAAAATAAATAGAAAATATTTTTTTTGTATTCAATGTCTTTTATACATGCTAATATTTAAAAATTACCCAGAAGGAATCTTTACATTGTTTTAAGATACTGACTTAAATAAATAAATAGAGGTGGCTTCTCCACCTGAGGAGACAAAAAACAGCTGCTCCAGGCAGGAATCTTTTGACCAGCAGATCTGTGTTTAGATGCTGGTCAGGCAGTGACTCATTACTTTCAGAGGACACTGACCTTTCTCACGCAGAGCACTGGGCAAGTGCCTCCTGCTCCAGAACAGGAGCAGCGCACTGTGCATTTGGCTTTAAGTCACAAAAGATAGAGGTGGGAAATTTATAGAAGCACAGGGCTGTGACCTTATCCATTTGTGCTTTTATGAGGCACCTAACTTGGTATTTACAAGATGGTAATTGTATTAATTTAATGTCTCTGGCAAATGTTTACAAGAATGTAACTATTTGATTAAATATAAAGTGAGAGATTAAATAGCCCGTTTGCTGTAACCTAAATGCCTAATTAAATAGCAAGAGAATATTCATTGGATATTATGGTTTAACAAATGTGTGAGCATTATATATTAATACTTTAAAATACAATATTGATGTTGTACCTCATTAGTCAAACAGTCCCTCTGTTACTATGGTTTAACAAATATGTGAGCATTATATATTAATACTTTAAAGTACACTATTGATGTTGTACCTCATTAGTTGAACAGTCCCTCTGTTAATAGCACATTGGAAGTGCTTACACTGTCAACAGTCCTGATTCCTAATTTATATTACCTCAGTGCTGGTTTATGTTTTCCTGTTTACATATCCCCAGACATTTACTCAAAAACCCAACAAAATACAACATTCAGTTCCCAGCTGTCTAACTTTGTGGATGTAAAATGCAAAATCATTCTTTTTACGGGCTTTTGAATTTACAGTCTGAGATACAAAAGCTCCTCTTGAAGTTACCTGAAAATTTGCAGTAAGAATAAATATGGAATATTAGAATCTAATTGAAGTCTAATAAAAACACTTCTTTGGGATCCAAATTTTTCTAAAATAAGTTCTGCCTTACTACTCATTAAAAACGTTTTTAAAAGATTTTTTTAATTCTTTGTTCTAGAATATTACTGGAAAGAAAAGGAGGAAATCCTTGATGCTCCCATTTTTATATAGCAAGCCTTGGCATGAGTTAGGCAATTACTACATTCATATCTGCAATACATGGTGCTTATATCTTTGGAATAAATGAGAGCCACAAATATCATATGTCCTTACCTCCCCCCCATCATCATACTTTTAAGCGATACTTGAGGTCTCAAAAAAATCTCTTTCTTAATACCTTGAATAATATATCTTAATAAACCTCTAGCACTTTTTGTTAAAAATGTTGTGAAAAGAAATGGTAGCAGTTACAAATGTGAAATATGAGGCATTTAAGTAGTTCAATAGTATGTTTTTTTCTTTCCCATTAACCATAAGATGTTTTTATGAGTTAGGATTTCCTTTTCTGCCCTGTGACAGATTTCCAAGGTGATGATTCTTGCACAGATTATTTTCATATGAGAACACCATTTTGCAGAATATCTTTTCCAGTAGAGGAAGAAAAGCAAAGAAGCTTTGCTGGTGTTTTTATACAAGTCTGCTTGTATGAGGCTTCTTGACCATCTGATTGACGTTTTTCTGAAGAACTATGGCACTAGGCCTTTACATCTTCTCATGTCCACCACAGTTTTACCCCTGACATTCAGTTAACAATCAGAACATTTACTCCTGAGAATAAGTTACTGATAATGTATCAATACTAAATATTTATTTCTGGGAAAGTATTCAGTCCATGTGCTGAAAATGGTGCCATATTTCTTTTTCTTTGATAAATTTTCATTATTAAAATCCCTAAAGGTGTTGATGAAAACACTGTCACTCTAAGGCATTTCTCTTGTTTGCATTTGAACAAATCCTACCTCTCCAGATCTTTTCAGGTTTAGTAAGTTCTAATATCACTAGGGAAAATTTCATTTTTGACTTCTTTTGCACATTCCCCTTCTGTCTTAATTCTACCCTGAAGCAGTTCCCTCTTGTCACTTGTGGTCTTAATTTCCTAGTGTCAAAATTTCCTTCTGTTTTATCATGTCTGCCTCAACAGCCAAGCTATGTAAATATTGCTGGCATTCCTGCTTATTTCAGTGCTGTTAAATTATCAGTTTAGCATTGCCTACAAGCCAGAGCGTACAGAACTTTCCTCCTGCCACTAATGCTGTGCTTACCAAACACTGTATTTCCAACAACATAATGTTGTTACCTCAGCACCTGGTAATTGGCCTGATGTTCCTCTTTTATCTCCATTCTTTGTGGGAACCAATCATCCAGTTAATTGCAATTTCAGTCTTGTCATGAATTTTCACCCTTCTTTCCCTGGAGGGTATACATGTTGTACAAAGAATTGTGAGTTCTGTCATATCTTCCTCCAGAAACAACCCAAACACAACAAGCCCACAAAAAACCAACCCTGATAATTTAATCTATTCATGGCAAATATACCCTGTCTGGTGAGTGACTAAGTTGATGATATAGTAATATTTGCATTTTTAAAAGTTTCCCGGTGTCTTAGGTCACTCCCCCTCAGAAAATCATGAGAAAAGAGTGGAGAAAAGATAAAGCCTGAGATTTTTTCATCACATTCATAAAGACCAATAAACCATGCTCTAAACCAGAAATCCTTGGGTGTGGTGGGAGAGTCCCACACTAATTTCATAAGCTAATTTTCTTGACAGATGACAGCTCCTGGATCCCACACTTACCAGCTATCAGAAGAAACTGTGGGATGGCCATGTGTCACCTCCACAGAGGAAAGGTTTTTTATTTCTCTACCCTCTCCTATACTCTTGAGTTTATACTTGAGATTTGGCCTTAATATCCATGTTTACAGAATGCTATACTAAAAATAAAACTTAATTGGGATAATTCATTTACTCAGTGCCTGCTCATTTTTCTTGTCTAAGAAATAAACCAGCCACTTACCAAGCCCAAGTCTACCCAGATGATCAAAATTAATTCTTACCAGAGGAGGACCTTCACATTTAGTACAGCCATATGTTCAACGAGCATTAGTCCTTATTTGTCTGGTCAAGTCCAACAGGGTAAGCTCCAGAGGAGTCTGCTGCCCTAGGCAAACTGCCCAGCCCAACCAGTCTTGCTGAATGCCCAGTCAACCTTGCCAGCTCGTGGAAATCATACCTGTGCAATTGTGTTGCCCCTGGAGACTGGCTGCCCCAAGCAGCCCCCTGTTCTCTCCCTGTGGAGAGTTCTTGCTCCCAGACCAAATGTAATTTGGCAGTATTGTGAAAGTCTCTGGGTGAAAAAAACTGCATCTTCTCAGGACTCATTAACTATTTTGCAAATGGGAAACACAACAAAGTAAGACCAGCAAGCAATCACTGTATAACTCGTTTGTCCCAATAAATGTTTCCAGATAAAATTATATCCTAGCAGATTCTCAAAATGTCAATGCAGATGAGCACCAACACTAATTATATGACAGGCTGTGGAAAGGATTAGTCCTACAAAACATATCATGCTGGGAAAACAAAGGACCACAAAGAACAGTAATTTTATCTAACCACAGAAATCTATGTGGGCTAATGAGCCTTGTATCAAAAAACCAAAACAAATCAACAGTCACAAGAAGTGTGAGAATTAACTTTTACACAAAGTTATAGAGGGACTTGCTGCACAGTCCACAATATTTTTAATTAGTTTTTGTTTTCCTTCTGTTACATAAACTGGTTTCATCATTCTGATGTAACCATTTAAATTACATTTCTTATTCATTTAAAGTACTTTGAGTGCTACAATTGTCAGTAGTTTGTGCTACTTACCAGACTTCTGTGTCCAACATAATTAGATGCTGTTATCCTACAAATTATTTTCTAGATTTGCTTCAAGCACTCCAATTATGCTCAGTGCACTGCATTACAAGGAAAACCATTGTCACTTCAGTGTCTAGAGTACTGTTCATGGATAAAATCACCTGCACTGACGGTGCTTAACTGCAGATTCAAGAAAGTGACTGCACAATAAATTCTCCGAAGCTGAAACAGAGAAAATTAACTTCTTTTAAAAAAATTACTGTTATTTTTTAGCAAGATAAAGAATTCAAACAAATTTGTGATAACTAACTGACCGGCTAACTAAGTCTGGCCATTTTCTTATGTGTGTCTTGTTCCAGATATTTTCAAAAGAAATGCCAAATTAGCCCACTGCTCCCCAAAATTTTATAAAGGTGGTGTCACATCTCTCTGCCTCTCCTCTATTTGCACTGGAAAGTAGGAATATCTTTTTAACATCAAACTGCTGAAAAATTGGTTGTGCATTTCCTATCATTGGAAGTTTTCAAAGTTGGCCTGTGCAGACATTTGAGCAACCTGTTCTAGTTGAAGATGCTCCTGCCTGTAGCAGGGGGATGAACTAGATTATCTTAGAATTGTAGAGTGGCTTGGGCTGGAAGGGACCTTAAAGATCAACTTGTTCCAACCCCCCTGCTATGAGCAGGGACACCTCCCACTAGACCAGATTGCTCAGAGCTTCATCCAACCTGGCCTTGAACATTCTGGGGATGGAACAACCACAGCTTCTCTGGGCAATGTGTTCCAATGTGTCTCACTGCCATCACAGTAAAGAATTTCTTCCTAATATCTAATCTAAACCTACATTCTTTCTGTTTGAAGCCATTCCCCTTTGTTCTGTGACTACAAGGTCTCTCTGTAAATAGTCTTTCTTCATCTTGTGGGCTCCCTAAAGGTACCAGAAGGATCCAACCCTAAACCCATTCTATGTTTGTATGAAAGTCAAGCTTCACCATTTTTTCTCCATTTATTTAAATGTTGCCCATAAATCCGTCAGTATCTCTGGTCCCATCTCCCCATATATCTCTCAAACTTCTCTGAGTATTCTACTAGCCAACAGTTACATTTTTAGCCTATCTCTCATGCAGGTTGTCATGAATAGACAATAACAAAATTGCAGACACTTCAGCTGTCCTCATTAGTGACAAAGTAGTTGATAGGAGCTATTTTAATTCTTTTTATACTCTCTGGGTGGGATTCTCACTTTGCTGTCCAAAGAGTAGCTGTCTGGATTCAAACTAATCATCCTTTATAGCCAGCCAAAAGAAAGAGGTACTTCCAGGGTAGCCTTTATCTGACCTATTTTAAAGGTCTTTTTCAAGGAAGAAGTGTTCCATGCCTTAGAACTGTCTATTTCTTGTTCAGATAAATCATACCTTCTGCATCTAATCAAGTTCTCACTGCCACCAGTGACCTTGTTTTTCTAATGCTTCTAACATTTATCTCCAAAGTAACAAGACTAGAAGTCCTGGAACAGGTTGTTCAAATGTGTTCAAAGTAAATCTATGCAAAAGATCTTCAAAACTAGACCTGGGTCTATCAGGTTGAGCTTTCCATCCTGGGAGGTTTTGAGAACTTTATCTCTAAAGAAATAGAACAAAAAAGTTGAAATGTTGACATTTTACCTGACTCGACTATATTAAAAGAACAATAAAGCTCAGCTACAAAATAGTCGATCTTAATATATTTTCCCTCTACCGAAAAAAAACCCCTTCAAACCTTCAGGAAAGTATTATATAAAATTTGGAAATGTATTGAAATTTTATTTTAAAAGTTGAAAGGGCATCTTTCAACCATGTCAGTGTGACATCAGAAGGCTTCAAAGCCCACTCCACTCTCCTACTGAGTTTTGCTTTTGGCAGATAATTATTTTCTACCTCAGAGTACCACCTGAAAATTCCTGATGGAATGCAGGTAAAGCAAATTTAAATTTAAAAAAAAAGTTTTAACATAGATCAAGGTAGGCAAAGCCCACATTTTATATTAGTCCTAGCATGTCTGTATTTATTTCATCCAAATTTTCACTTACTGTAGTAAAACTGAGCAACTCAGCTTGGTTAGCAGTTATCACAGATGTTTCCAAATTGAGGTGTTAGGAGCTTGGTACAAAGCCAAAACTCACTTCAAAGGCATGCTGGAGTAAAGCCATCTGTCTTTCTAAGGCCAGCACCTGTTCCAGGCAGCTTTCTAAACTTCACAAGATTGCCTGAATAAATGTGCCCCTCAGAGGCCCCTAATGGCACAGGACAAACACATTGTGCAGGACAAACACTTGCTTTGTGGTGCCCTGGTGGCTGGACACCCACAGACATCACACATCTTGGAAGTGCCATGGTGCATCTAGGAAAACCTAGTCGTAGAGAATGTGATCTTGTTGTTGCATATTGAGCAGTGTTGGGACCTAATCTGGTTTTATTCTGCACTGTCTCAAATGAGTTCAGAAATATAAAAGTAATTACTTCCCATTTCAGTTTGGCAAAAGTTTTAATAATTTCAACAGGACTCACCTGGCCATCTGTATCTTCCTCAGCTTTCATTCTCGAGAAATGTCAGGGCACAGACCCTGCTAAATCTAACCCATTCTAGACTACAAAAGATCTGAGGGACTAACAGGCCAACTTCTTCTGTTATTCTAGAAATTACAGCTCTTAAATTACTACAGAAAGACTTCACTACCAGAAAATTAGGTCATCTGCTTTCCACCATATCAACATTTTTTTCACTGATTTTAAACTCAAGAGTATATCTTCAGTGGTTCAAAAACACCTATGTGGTCAATTTGGGTAAATGCCTTTGTTCACTCTGTCCTATAAATTTTCACTGTTGAATTAATTTCCTGATCCCATCAGCTACAGGCTGGTCTTGTGCTTCTGGAAATGTCTTTCTTGCAGTGCCACTATTTCAAACTAAAAACTCCTTCCTGAATCAAAATATCTTTAGGCTTAAGTTTCTCATGTTTTCACTTGGTTCAAATAACAGGTTTGGAAATATTAGTCAATTCCATTTGACTGCTTGAGATAGAGGAAAAAAAATCTCTTTCCTGTTTGAAGAGCTTTCAGATGCTATATTTATATCGTGGAGTTATATAGTGAATAATTGAAAGCTAGCATCTGCACAAGCACATATACCATTCTCTTTAACTGTGGACTTAATCTTGTTAAATTTGATTACAGTTCATTATTAAAAGGAAAAATAAAAGTGTAAGTGCCAAAATTCTAAAGGCTTTAGAATATGCAACTACAGTCTGAAAAATAATATTTGTTAATTGGATCCAGGTGTTCTTTATGCTACAGTAGAAGCAGCTATTGCCTCCTTGTATTGGTATTGTCATTCAAGAGTAAACAACTCTATCATTTCTACAGTCAGATGATGTTCACCGGAGAACTTCTTGTTGATATTTAGATCAAAGTAAAGCCAGAATTGCTGGTAAAAGCTGGGAGCTGCCTGCAGGATGCTCTGTCACGATAAACTGGAGCAGTTCCTCCCCCAGCCCAGGGATTTGGCAGCCCAGCACAGGGCTAAAAGCTGTGGGTGTGCTCAGATAACTTCTTTGTGCACCTTAAACTGTTCCATGTCTTCTGGTCAGGATCACTACAACAGGGTAAGACAAAGCCTTGTTTTGTCACTTACCTGCAGTTTCCACAGATGTTTCTGTGTTTCAAAGGCAGAGAAATGACAGAAGAAATTCACACTCTTTTAAGATAATACATAACACAGTTGGGATGAATCACACTGAGGAGATATCTCCTGCAAACAGGACTGAGGCTACCAGCTTGTATTAAACACCCCGTGTCTACACAGAGGGAGATAGGCTTGATGAATGTCATGTCACATGTCAAACACTTGAACCAAAATTAGAGTAAAGCTGTGGAGAAACCTGCAGAAATTTGGATCTAACGATGGCATGGCAGTGCAGCAATAATGGTGTTTGCTCTTCCCAAAACCTTACAGGTTTTGAGTGACTGTCAAACACTACCAATTGCATACTAACTGTGACTTCGTATATCCTTACAGTTCTTTAAACAGGTCTCTGTGTGTTAAAACAGAGAAAAGATAGGCTAAAAAGAAAGAACCAGCATGACCTCCAGTATGAGAGCAGAGAAAAAAAGAGAGCAAAGTAACCAGCACAACTTGGAGATACTTTGTCCCTAACACAGGTGTCACCATAGGTAGGAAATTTCCCTCTTCTGTAATGCAAAAGAAGTAGTTCACACATCCAGGCATAATGGCTAGAAAGTTATACCTCATCAATCTTCATCCATTTAGAGTTCATTTAGATATTACCTTATTTTCTTTTCCTTTGCTTTTTCCTTTTTTTTTTTTTTACTTGAAGAGGCTGCAGTAGAGGCAGCAGAAGAGGCAGGGATTGGAACTAAGTGAGAATGTTCTAAGTGTTCTAATGTTACAGTCCAGCCATATTCATGCATATTTCATGTATGCATACACACAAAAATCCCCAAAACCCTTTGCCAATAAGGGCTAGTTGTATTAAACATCCAAAGGCTTTCAGGGCTTGTAGATACATTGAATGCAAGTATCTCCTTTTTTTAAAGGTATGGCTTCTAATTAGCAGTATTAAAGGAAAGAAAACACTGGCAACACTAATATATCCTTACTTAAATTGTGTCACTATTTTTCAAGGGATGTGAAAGAGACTTTTCAGTGGACACTTATTGTTTTAGAAACAAAACCAACATTTATCAAATGTATATTTTTAAAAGCAATATGTTTAAGAAAAAGATATAATTGGTCTTATTAATAGGGAGTTTTGTCAGTTATTAGCAACAATAAAGTACACGCCAAATTTAAGAAAAAGTCTTAAATTAAGTGCTTCTTTGAATTATTGCAACACCCTGGAAAAATCATGTCTATAAAAGGACTTCAGCTGTGAATCATTTTATTTAAAAAATACAGGAAATAAAAATATATAGATAATGAAGAATTTAACTTTTTTTCATACGTCAATTAATTGTTCCTACTAGAGAAATAAAAATATTTAATTTATAAACACCATATATTTATTCCATACTAGCTTCTAAATCTGTTAATGCAGAGGTGGTAAAGATCCCACTATTTTAGCATTCTTGAATCACATTGCTGTGGAAGTGAGATCACATGTTTAAGAAGCTCAATCTTCTCCAGGATTGAGATTCACTTGCAAAAACTAGAGGACATTGCTTCCAAATAAATCATAAGAAGAGAAAGAAGAGAAGATCTTCTAAAGGGTGTCATAAAACAGGCTTTGACAGTCAGCTGATAAACAGAGCTGAAGAAAAGTGAAAACTAGGACACAAGATAAAATGTGTAAGGGGTTCACAGGAATACTGATGCAAAACATATATTGAGAAGTCACTTAATACTGGAAGGAAACAGCATATGATGACAGAAACCATTAGAAAAGCCCTTAGGCATACAAAACATTTTCTGAATAAGGAAATTAAATTTGCAAGTTATTGATGTTAAAGCCTAAAACAACTCAGGAACTATCTCTGAATTTATATACAAAACCAACTGCTAAGGGTTATTTACGATCTCTAACAGAGTATATGTTACTTTTGCAACTTTTTTATGAAGAAAATTCTATACACCATTCCTCTAAGAAATAAGAAAAAAATTCTAGAAATAGCAAACTTGCTAAAGCAATGTGAAACTTGGAAAGAAGTAGCACAAAAGAAGCTCTCCTGAGTAAGACTAAGTATTCCTCTAGCCCAGCTTCTTGTCCCTGGCAATGACTAATGGTGAATGCCTAGGAAAGAGCAAAAAAGAGGACAAGAAAATACTGATAACTCCTGTATATATTCTTCTCACATCCAAGAATAATGGATTAGAGTTTTCCTGAGCCAAAAGTTTGACATATTTTATTGCTGTTTTTATTTAATAGTCCTGTGTAACTTTTTCTTCTGTGCATTTGTCTCACCAGTTTTCTTTACTCAGTGTAAACCTCTGCAAGTTGTGTTCCACTCTTTCTTGCACCAGAGGAGTTTCACAGCTTTACTATTGCTGTGTGAACAAACACTTCACTCTTGCAATAATCCCCTTCTGATTTCACTTCACTTTTCTTCAAAAATGCAGCAAATATTTTTTCTCTGTTTTTCTCATCTTTGCCACTCAAGATTTGAAAGAATCTAACTGTATTTTAACTTGGCCAAACTTTTCCCGAGGGGTAGAGTCTTTGTCAGTGTTGTTCCCTCTGTACAAGCTTCTCTGTAACTTTGATCATCCTTGTTTCCTCCTCTATGCTTTTACTAACAGTAATTATTAACTTGAATCAAACATGTTAGCAATGGGCTAACCAAGAAAACCTTGAGGGAAGATTCTATACAAAGCCTGGTAAAACTCCAGAAATCTGTTTATTTTCTAAGTACATTTTAAGGTCTTCTAAGTAAAACTTAGAATATAAATGGGTTTAATGGTATTATACTAGCAAAAACCAATTATCATGAGAACCTACTGTTTTGGACCCCTCAAGCTACTGGGAAAAGCCTGAGACACTACTTGAAAAGGTCATTTAATTAATCTCTCTGTTCAAAGACAAGGTGACATAACTTGGGATAGGAGATTTTTGTATGATCAATCATATCAAGTATACCAAGGCATCTCATCAGGTCCTACTGTTGTTTGATTGCAAAAGAAAAGGTTACTGTACCTATTGGTTAGTCTGGAATTTCTCTAGCCTGATTTAAATCATGTTCTCAGGGTGCAGAAACCATGACTAAATCAAAATCATGAGGAGCAGAAAAGATGAAATCACATTCAATGACTATCGGAAACTTGCAAAATGATAGACCAAATAGAAATAATATTTAGTTTAATAAATGAAGAAGCAATTTTTAAGAAGAGGATTTTGTCAAGGACATTTTTTGCATTTACAGTCTCTTCACAATTATTCCAGATAAAGTAAAGGATGCCATTGGGCTGCTTAAAGAAAGACTGACACTGACTGAATAAAGAAGAGGATTTAAATATTATCTGACATTATCAGATCAACCCCTTTAAAGCAATAGTGAACTGAAAGTACTTTAATCCATCTCTAAATTTACAAGAAGAGAAAGAACAACCATTACTTGTATTATGAATTTTATTTTTTTTAAATGGATACTTCTAATGTATCAACACTTTATTAGACAAAAGTTATCTTTTCAATGTCAGCAAGAAATAGAGAGAAGAGGTATTATTCCAAGTGATTTACCTCAAGTTATAATCCCAGTATTTAAAAATGAGGGCAGGCCATTGCATGGCATGGGTTTGTGAGCAGTTCCAGGAGGAATATTGGGAACAAAACAAGTAGTTGTATTGTGGCAGACAGGAGCCATTTTGCTATTGTTAGACATTTTTTGCTATTCCCTGTCCTTGTCTGAGTTTCTGAGATCTGTCTCAGTAGTCAGACTTCTCTTGGCATGGCCAACATAAGGAAAAGAGAACCATCTCCTAGCCCTTGACTGATGCAGGACACCTAGGCATTTCCCTTCAGTCTCACACCGTATGATCAGTTAATTGCAGTTGATGTTGCTGTACCTGGTAGAACTCAGCCTGTGCTTGGCCACAACATGTTCTCCTGAGATGACAGAGGTTCAACAGTGTTTAACAGGGTCATGGGAAAACTCTGGCCTTTCAGTTTACATCTGCTTCTTTTCAGTGTGTCACTGTCACCCAGCTTGGGGCCCGGGGTTTGACTGTGCCAAGTCTGTACCTGGCTGCTCTTGGTGGCCTGCCCCACACCAAGGTCATAATTTCACTCTGCCTACTTGGTCCTTTAGAAGCCTCTTTTGTGTAATACCAAAGCAACTAGTTCCACAGGAAGAGAAACAAGTCACAGAAATAATGCAGGTGGTTCTCAGTTCAGTATTCACCTGTTATGGGGCAAAATAACATAGCCTATTCATGTAATTGGATCACCACTGTTCTTGAGGTTGAGGTCAATAAATTGCTGGGGCAGATAAGCTCAACATCAGTGAAAGATGTACCCATTTGTGTCAGCAACAAATTTTGCTCACAATCTAGGGAGACAAAAGTGGATCCAGCAAATAACTGATAAGAAATGAAGAGAAAAAGCTATCTATCAACAGAACAACCAAGAAATTAGTATGGAGGAGTTACATTATACTGCACCAGCTATTCAGCCTGATCTTCTATTATGCTGGGGTTCTCAATTACTATTCACTTCAGTAAGAGTCTTGTAGCATATTCACAGCTCACAAAATCAGGATTGTGGTACTGTGACTGGTATGCAAATCAGTAATGTGTGAGTATATTAAAGATAAATTAAATTGTAAGGGGTTTAATCTTTGATTTGGAAGTGCAATGAGTGGGACCACTTATTAATAGAGGTATAATTCTTCTCAGATACATACATGTATGCAAATTCCTTTTTTCTTTTCCTTGCCTTGAGCCAATATATGATTAAAAAATTCTATTAACCATTTCATTTTCCTGGAAGAGAGCAGGAGGAAGACATCCGAAGCGCCATCTTCTCATCAAGCTTCTGAAGGGTTTCAGTAGGATTCCATGCAGGACAATGGGTAGTGCTTGTCTTGTTATGGACTGGTGCTGCTATTCCCCACATGCATTCTGAGGATGTAATGCCCAGCCTTTTCAGTCAACATTATTGCAACATTTCCACACGAGAAGAAAACCTATGAATAATACTTTGGAATTAAGATAGATTTCAGAAAGATTGTTTATGGCTCATGTGATTCAGAACATAAAGTGCTCACAAAATTAAAGTCTATTGCTCTTGTGAGCTTCAGTGGACCTGACATTTCAAGCTCTAAGATGAAGAAGAACTTTCTTGCCAGTTTTCAGTTTATTGAGCATAATGTGTTTTATTTCCTGGTGTAGCTATTTTGGTAGACACCCAAGTGGGCTTGTTAGAACAAATTCTGATAGGATGGAGATAACATCCATTCAAATTCCAGTGAGATCAGACTGAAAGGGTTACAGCTAATTGAGTCCTAATCCAGCTGGGTGTCCTAGAGTGTTCTTGTCCTTAAGGCTTAGGAGCATGGACAGAGGTGACTTTTTCTGGTTGTGTGAGTGCCCTGGATTAGGAATTCTCTTAAGAAAGTCCTGGAGAAGGGCTTGTCTTAAGGCCAGACCATCTTTCTTAGCCACCTGGTCTACTGGTGCAAGTATCAGTGCTGTACTAAGACCACATCACTTAATGGGTCTTCCATATTTAACTGCAGTCACCCCCAGTTTTACATCTTTCTGTTGCAGAAAAACTGACAGTTTTGGCTGTTCATTTATCTTAGTGTAAATGTGAACTTTAAAGTATTACAGCTGTGAATATGGAAATAAATATACACATCACCCAGAGCTTTAAATTTTCTAGACCTTCAGCTACCAGCCAGCAAGGCTGTTCCGTAGGTTTAAAGTGATATTATAGAGTAATACCAGCCCATTCTACTGGAACAACCATTTCTTTGAGGAATCTTAGCTGTGTTACTGGTTTGCATTAAATATGTTCAGTATTTAATTTCTACTGTATATTGCATCAGTGCTTAAACTATAAAACAAATCTTTGAGGAATGATGTTTATATTTTCTCTGTATCCATATGTACAAGAAGAATAATCTTGACTTAAAGTTTTTCCAGAATTCTGACAGGCAAAAAGCAGAGTTACAAGCACTACAAGATTATTTACAAGGTAATACCCATATTTTTCCTGTTGTCTTTCAAAAATACCCTCATTTAGTATTGAGAGTAAAATAGCAAAATCTTAAATCAAGGAAGTAGCAGCAGCAGCAGCTGTACTTCTCTTTCTCCTTACTCCCTGTCCTTAGGCTTTTGTAGCCAACATGCCTGAATCACCTCCACTGCCTTTCCAACACTGCAGGTCTGCCTATAGCCCCTGGCATCAGAGCCTAGGCTGGCACTTGAGCTTGTTTTGTAGTCCAGCCACCACACTGCACTTGCATACTCTCATGGTACCTCCCATCAGTGAACACACACAACTGCACAGAAATGCAGCACAGATGTGGCACTAGAAAAAA
This sequence comes from Alaudala cheleensis, assembly GCA_013398995.1. Lineage (NCBI taxonomy): Eukaryota > Metazoa > Chordata > Aves > Passeriformes > Alaudidae > Alaudala > Alaudala cheleensis. The sequence goes on from VWYE01026624.1 coordinate 1,004,693, forward strand.
ATTCACCAAACCACTCTTCCTATAAAGAAAAAACATATACCTACTGTCCTGGTAATACGGCTGTGCTGAAGTAAAAGATAAAAGGCAAATGCAAGACAAAACCAGTTTAATGTGAAGCCCCAAAAATAGCACCAGTGTCCTCTGAAGTGACACAAAAAAAACCACCAGAGATGTTCTCAGAGGAAGCAGTTCCATCCACCTGGGAATGATTTTTCAATATTAAGAAGAGACGGAGGCATAGAAATCAAGAGAGAAAATACAGAAATATGCAGGGGGGCTTTGCTGCAAATCATTTAAAAAGGGGAAAAAAAGCTTTAAGAATTGGCATGGCTTTATCTCAAGGAAATGTGGAGGTTGTAAATACATTGACTGGAAAAATACCCTGAATAAATCTACTTTTCCTGCTATTCTGGCTTGCTGAGAGTGACAAATCTCTTGATATAACCCTTGTTCAATTTAATACACCTTGAAGAACCTAATAAAGTCTTTTAAGCAGAGGAGACGCTTTGAAACCTTTTCTTCAATTTTAGGGGAGGATGCCCCTATTATGCTAAGAGATGAGCTGAACAAGTTTAAATTCCATTTATGGTTAAGGAAAATACATGGATATGTTGCTGCATGGAGACTTAAAGTCTCCTGTATATCACAATGGCATATTTATGAGCAACACAGTGTGATGCTCTCATTCACTCACACAGAGAATGGCATAGACAAGCCAACAGCAATCACAAATCCCAGAGGAATCATACACTACTTCACCTTCCAGTTTAGTGAAAATAAATTATTTTAATCTGTAGCAAGTCCTGCAAAAATTTAAATAAGTGAACGATAAATACATAATAATAGGACTAATTATTCTTTTTCTCTGCTAATATTCTCAGTCATGATAGAATTTAATGAGGCTTTTAAAATAAAACTGTACTAAATACTTACTACCATAAATTTCCTTGAAAAAAACTAAAAAATAAAGAGTAGTAAAGTCCACAGTGAAAATAAATGGGCCAGATACTATCTTCTATTCCATTCCTTTATACAATCCTGTCAGTGTTATAAGCCTTGCCACCTGTGGAGGTAGGAGTCCTTGTTCCCACATGATTCACTTTATCTGCTCTAGAGGATTTCCTCAAACATCCCTTTCCTTAAACACCTCCACCCCCCAAGCTGCATTTCCTGCGCTCGCGCTCTCATGAGAAGCAGCAGAGAATTTAATTCAATGTTTCTTTGCTCCCTGACTCCTGATGAGAATAGGATTGATGACCCAATCAGCACTTTCCCCACTTCCCCCTACTATCAATAATTTAATAAGTTACAATCTGGACAAAGGTCAGAATCGGCAAAGCTCACCCCAGCCAGGAGCTGATAGTCTGCCCTGGTGGGGCTTGCTGATGAGCAGCTCTTCAGGGCTCTGTCACCTTGTTCCTGTCCTCAGACGAGTACAGCTCCTCCATTGGGTGGTTTCATTGTGAGCTGGTTTCACAATTTAAATTCCCTTCTATAACATACATCCTCAAAGTAATAGATTTTACAATGGAAATGGCACTTGTAGGCATCCTAACAGAATGCTCTATTTTTGATATGATTGCTCTGGAGGACACCGGTGGATATGGGAAATGGAAAGAAATACAATTCTCAAAAAAGCGGTGAACTTCTGAAATCTTTTACCTTCTCTTTGGAAATAAATTTCTTTGGAAAACTTGTCAAAGCCATTGTTTTTTAAAACTCATTTTCCATTTCTGTATCCTTGAAGCACTTTAAAAATGTTTACTTCATTAAAAACTGACCACTCAACCTTGTCAAATGCTTTTCCTGCATGTAAAGACAAAGGAATGCATTGAGCTAGTAAATTATAATAATCCCATAATCCTAAAAGCATGTTTACAGAGTTTTCATATTCCTAATTGCCAAGGGAGTTGGCATTTAATTACTTTCTACAATCTTCACACAATATTTCTCTTTTGTCCTAGTTTTTTGGAATATGCAGTTACTCTTTTTCTCAAATTACCTGAAAGACCCTAAACAACAAAAGAATTTTGTTTGTCCAGTGTGATGAAAGATTTTATTTATCTGCCATATCTGAAATTTAAATACAGTTTTAATTTATTTTACATGTTGAGATTTCATATGAGTTTGCTCTTTGACAATCTTGTTATTTATTTTGTATTCATTTTGTTTTCTTTCAAATTTATGCAAGATTATTAAATATATCTCTCACAGTATTGGCAGCTTTCCAGATAATTTTATTAATTTTCATTCTTACATTCCATAATAGCAGAAAGTTCATCTTTTCTTTCTTCCTTCCTCCTTGGACCCTTGCCCAAATTCATATTCAAACCGATCTCACATTAAAGTTAAGAAAGAATTGCTGGAATAAAATTTTAAAGATGAGGTCAAAATTCTTCAAGACATAAATAAGCTGTCTGCACCAATATTGCTTCTCTGTTTACACATTTATTTCAAAATTAATGCTATGAAATATCTTCACATACAATACGAGAAATATAAGAAAGTGCTTAAATGGCTTAAAGGGAAAATGAAGCCACAACACTGCATGAAAAGGTGTTCCCTGCACCATTTTGGAACATTATATTCTGAAAAGCTGGAATTTAAAAGTAAACAAAGTAACTTTGCTGATGAAAAAGATAGTATTTTATTTTCCAAAATAATGTTTGTGACATTTAATGAAAAAACAAACAAACAAAAAAACCCAAAACCACCAAAGCACCTTTCCATGTAGGGTCATACCAAGGAAACAAATCTACTGTAAGGAACTAATTCCTTAAAAGCCTGTGCTCTGTGTGAAGATTTTTATGATTTTACAAAGTGCTCAACAGATCTTGGCAAAGCATTTGTTTGAAGTACACAACTCATAATTGTGTACAATTGTACGAAGAGTAATTAAAACGGCTCATGCTACAAGTAGTAGTTGTTTCATATTTTCAGATTAAAAAAAAAATAGATACTTTGAAAAATATTTTTGCTATAATGTTTCTAATTTTGAAATCAACCTGACTAAGAAATTCTTTAAAGGCAAGAATTTCAGGCTGAAGATTTTACTTCAGCTCCTGACACAAAATATTTTTTGTCTGTTCGTTCGTTTCTTTGGAGGGGGTTGTTCTTTTGTTGTTTTTTGTTGTTTTCTTTGGTCACAGAACTGCAAATTCTTTTGTCTGCACAGCTCAACTGGCCACACGTTGCATAAATCAGTAGGGAATCTTCAAGAAAAGCCAGCAGTGTTTCCAATTCAGAATACTTTCGGTTTGATCTGCAGTGGATAGGGCACATCTTTGATTAAAAACCCACATGGCAGAAGTTAGTAAGATTCAGTCACTAGGGAATATACATTATTCTCTTCAGAGAGTCTTCAAAAACTGTAGAAGTTAAATTAAAATGAAATATAAAATTTTTATTCCATAATTTAACCCTCAATTAATTTCAATAATCTTTAATGCATTCATGGTTGGTGGGTGAATGTTCACAATTAGCTATTAATCTAATTTTGGGGGGCAGGTACATGCATAAACAGTTAACCCAAAATTTTTAATTGATCTTCTTAAAAGCAGTTTTTCCAAATGGTAATCAAAATAGTATCCCTTCTTGCTATGATGTCATTTGGAAAAAAAATTTATGCAACTGCCTCATCACTGAACACTGCAATGAACAATTCTCAGACAAATTCGAATTAAAATTCCTTTTAAACTTTAGTAACAGCCTTCTTAGCATGTTGAGCTTCAGCTGGCCAGTTCCTCAGTCCTGGGCAGTTCCTATCATCTTTACCTTGGAGCAAAGCAGAGTCATTGTGTATCATGGCAGTACCTGTGGCACTGATGTGACCCTTTGTCTCCATCATCAGGGATGAGGGCCAACTTTATGAGCTAATAATTTTTGAGTGAGACATACCATTTTCATAAAGAGGAGGTGAAGGCTTGAGTGCTTCTTCCCTTGTGCATTGCTGCAGGGATGAGATGCTGCTGGGGCAGCCCCTGCATCCACTGCATCTCTTCACTGCAAGGATGGAAGAGAGATGAAGCCATCATCTTCCAATATTTCCTTAGAAGTCTGATTTATTGATCTGTAATGATTTTCTGCTTCACAGGAGGTCAGAGCTGACAGCAATAACAGCTGTTGTTGTACCAGATCACCAGAGATTTACAGAGTTCCTTATTTCCAAGGAGTCTTGCTGGGGTGTGGAGGTCACAGTCCTGACAGAGAACTGGCACACGATGCTATATGGCTTTCATTGCTGTGAAACTTCGAATCCAAACAAATAAATATGTCCAATGCAATATAGTTCTGTTTTATGTCCTGGGCAAGTCTTCAGTTTCCATGGTTACAAAGGGCCAGCATAGCAAAGAAACAACGCACTTTTTCTTTCAATAGATTTTTTTTGGGACTATCCTCTTGAAAAATTGTACAGAATAAATCAGTTGTAACATATATACATATCTTTTGAATTTGCTGTTTATTTAGAAATTTATGCAAAAATCAATTGCACAATTTAAAACATATTAGACAGGGCAACTTTGGCATTCCTCATTGAAAACCAACATGTCTTAAATTTGCATAGCCTTTATTTTCATGGTTTAGTGTGTCATTTCTTCTAGATTTTTTTTTAAATTACTGTTGGTTAGTTCATATTATTTTTAAATGATTTTAATAAATCAAAACCACACCTTCAGAAATATTTCTGTCTAACAAGCTCTATCTTTCTCTGGAAGATAAAAGTAATTACAAGTGCCCCCCACTCCTTTTTTTCTTAGCTTTTAGTGCTGGGCAAATGTCATAAGTTGTATAACATACATAAGTACTTTGGGTCCTAAGATTGGACTTTGGGCTCACTATCCCATATCTGTTTAACAATCATGATGAATCAGAACCTCACTATACCAATACCAACAATAATGGTAATAGTGATGATGCAGTATGTTCATTTTGCAAACACCAGGTATTGACATTAAATGTTTGCATCAAAGATTATCAACAGCATTCAAAAATGTAATTTCAAAATAGCAACATTTCACTGTTTCACTGTTGCATCTGATCTCTCCAGATTGTTTGGAAATCTCAAACTGGGTTTTAGTCACATGTAAGTCCCAGTTTTTACTTCCCAACATATATTTTCCTTTTCATATTTACTACTTCTCTTTTTTCTCAGATGCCCATTTTAAAAAACCTTTTCCTTCCTCTGCTCAGAGTGCTTCCCAGTGCTCAGAGAGTTGTTGAGGGATTACCAGGAAAGAAAACCTCAGATTCTACCTCAACCCCATCCTAGTTCTTGCAATTCAGAGCAGCAGAAATGTCCCCCATCAGATGAGAGCTGGTCTCACTAGGTTAAGCAGTTTGTAGCAAGGCATCCCAGATCTCTGGGCCAAACAGTGAAATCTCACACAGTCCCTGACACCTTCCTTAACTCCCCCTAGTGGGAAAGGTGCTGGGCCCTCTGCAACGCCATGTGCCATATTCAGCTGTCCAGCCTGGGGAAACTACTACCTGTGTCAGGTGCATGGAACTGGAAAATGAATTAATACTGTGCAAGAACCCAAAGGTATATTTGCTATATGCAGCTGTCTGTAGCCCTTAAAAAGCCACATGCCCAGGTTCACATGGCTGACAGTGACCACACGTGGCTTTACTCCGCTGAGCCCTGACCTAACACAGCACTGCAGACCCTGCCTCAGTAACCACCTGGCCAGAAAGAGCATAGGGAGGTCTTTCAGCAACTCCTGTTGTAACAGTCTTTCCTCACAATTGTTTCTGAATTGATTTTTTTTTTTCTTTATTCGTTTAAAGAAAGCCTCTAAAACAAAGGCAGAACTCCAGGAACTGCTCTTATTGAGCTGAGAAGTATGAGACCATCACCAGCTTACTGCAGGCTTAATGCAGCTGCAGTTTTCATCTATTTTCTTGCTATATTGTGTTACAAATTAACATATCATTTGATGCCCTCTATTTCCTCTGCTTTTCATGTTTCTCTCATATTGACTATCACATACAATTTTCAAGCAGATCTGTTAGCTCACTTTTCTCTAATAAGAATTCTAAATTTTCATTTACTGAATATATTAATGCTTCTGTATTCTCATGTCATTTTTGCTTTCTTCTCTAAAAGTAAGAAAAGCTTAGATTGGTATCATCTTCACATTTAATTAATGAGATTTCTATTCCCTGAATGAGCTTCCCTGGCATATCTGCAGTTGATGCAAACTATACTCACACATTATCATTAATGTACTAAGTAACCATATACTATTTTAATAATAGTAATAATAATTATTACACTGTTTGCTGCCTACACAAACACGGGTATACAGAATAATGTATTCAGTGTTCCTGAGTCTTTAATACTGCCCAAAATATATCTTCTTCTTTGCTTCTGAGAATTATCAGCTTTGGCTGTTTTATCTTCATTATAATTGTCACTTTTAGCTAAACCAAGAACACTTTTACTCAAATGCTCTGGTATCTACTTTTGAACTGTGAATCCTATTAGGTGGAGAATATGAAGTTTAATTTTAAAGAAATCAAACCATTACTAAGTATCTAGTTGGAAGGATCTTATTGCCACTGTTGACTTCATGGAAGTAAAAGATTGATTTTAATATTATAATGAACACCTAATGATGCAGTAAAAATAGACCCAACAAATATGCTCACAAATTTAAATGCCAAAATTTCTATTATCTCGTTTTGAGGGCTCAGATATGTGATACTGCTTTGAAACTTTTTCAGCCACTTTGAAATATCACCATTCCCTTCTTCCTGCCAGGAAAGCAGCTGAATAAACTGCCAGGTAAACACTCCAACCAAAGGGTATTTCCAGCATGTCTGGCAACATAACACATACTGCTTCATATTTTCATCTGGATATTCACTTCCTTTTCTTTCTTGTGAAAACACAGAATGTACACAGCACTGACATCTGTAGAATACCAATTGCTTTCTGATCACTGAAGAAAGCTACTATACTTCCTTTCTTCCTGGAGTTTGTCAACTTTCAAATCAAGACTAATTTCAAGAGATAAGGAACTACTACTTATTAAAAGGGCCCCAAATGAGTGTCTTCTGTTGGTGTCCAAGCCACTTCCAAAATTATATAAGTATTCTGGGGTTTTGTGTCACCTTTTTGGACGTGATCCCCACACAACATTTTGAAGTAGAGGACACTTGACTATACTTTGTCTTTGAGTGGGGTCAGCTGCAAGGGGGATCCTAGGGATACAGGACCCTCTGGAGAGTGTCTGTGTGCCTTTGGACAGCCTCACATCCTTCAGTTCTCCCATGAAGTAGGAGCTGGCTTAGCTCAGGGCTCCACTAGGGAAATGGCCATGGGGATCCAAGACATCTGCAAGGCTTGAAATTACTTGCATATGTCACTTTCCAAGCAGTTATTTGAGGACATAAATGTCAGAGTTTAGATGTGGTGCAACTCCCAGTCTGTGATCCACAGAACAAAAGGTAAATTACACCTTCAAATTATAGAAGACAGCATCTACTTTTCTTTCTAACGATTAATATTTAATATTATGTGTGAATACAATTAAAGGCCAAGCCATGGCCCCATGGTATATTAGTTTATGAGTTCATTTATAAACAGCCTTATGTATTTAGATCTGTGTAAAGATTTCAGGGTAAAATGTTTCTCTACTGACAGACACAGCAGTAAGAAGAGACACTATTTGGGATCCTCCCTTCAGCAAATGAAATCAACCCTTTTGAAATTATGTTCACAGCTTTTCATGAGCAACTTATTGCACATAAAGAGTAAGTAGCAGAGAGTCTCTCAAAGATTTCTCAAAATGCCCTGTAAAATCTGAGATGGGACAAACTCTGGCTATTCCACTTGGATAAAATATCTAGAGCAGTGGGAGCACAATTTCCAAGTATTTTAACTGTCACCCTGAATTTTAAGCCTTCTGACAAGTTGTAACTTGGAGTCAGTTTCTCACGCTTCTTATGTAAACAACAGGTGCTGTTTACATCTGTCCTGAAATTCTTTTAGTGGGATGGTTTTTCTTTGACATGCATGTGTATTGGCCAATGTGTGTGTAGATATGTTACTTCTCTCAACCTATCAAATCCTTTTCCCTACTCTCTATATATATGACTGAAAATTTCATTAAACTCTCTTTTTTTCCCGTTTCCTCGCTTGTCGGTGAGTTGTGCAACCTTGTTGGGTATCAGTGCGACATTTAACTATAGCAATTTTTGTGAGATTCACCCAATATCCTACTGAATTTAAAAAATATATATTTTATTCTGCTGATTTTGAGAGGAAACCTGGAGAAAAGAAGCCTAGGAGTGGCCTTATCAATGTGTACTGATACCTGTTGGGTGGGAATTAAGATAAGGGAGCTGGAATCTCAGTAGTGCCCAGTGCCATCTCACTCTGTAGAGATATTCAAAACCCAACAAGGCACAGTTCTGGGCAACCTAATTTAGCTAACTCTGTTTGAGCAGGTGAGGATGGACTAGACAATCTCAGGACGTCCCTTCTCTGTCCTCTATAATTTTGTGATTTTCTGAAACCAATCTTTGGAATAAGCATCTTCTCCTAAGCTACCTCTCCTTATTCTGTTCTGAACACTTTGCAGATCTTGAAGTAAACCTTAAAATCATAAAAGAAAAGTGTGGAAGATTTAAGTAATTTAGGGAATTTCTTTATCAGTTTTTTAAAACTTCATTTTTGGCAGCTTATGATAACATCTTTAAATCTAAAATATTATGTATTAGAGAGAACACTTTATCAGTCCAATACCAATTTCAATATCTGCATCTGATTATCAAATATATCTATGCTTTAATGCTTCTTTGATTTATGCCTTTTAATGGTGAGCTTGTTTGATCTGCAAGCTCACATTTCATTATAATTAAAATGAAACAGTGAATTATATTTTTATCAGATTATTCCACTGTTTTACAGGAAGGTGGATTCCACTACTCTTTCTAATTTTATGACTAAGAGCTACTTATTCCATGAGAATGTTTTTTTTAGCTCCTAATCATTAACATATAGTCTATTTACCTCTCCTCTGAACTAAGGAGGTTTCATTTTTAAACCTCCAATTCTACAAAAGAGAAAATTTCTTTAAGCTTAAGCCTTGAAAGGTTTGTATAACTGTCCATTTCCCAGCTGTCCGGTTTACTTGTCCAGCTGACACTGATGGATGTGCTGTCCCGGGCCAGGCTGTTGCTTCTCTTGCAATGATCTCTCTCTGTCTTTTCTACTGACAGCTGTAGAGTTCTTCCATATTATAACTAACTAGATTTCTAGTAGAATTACTAATGTAACTTTAATGTTTCAAGATTTTGATTTATGGGTCTACATTGCATTATCCTTGCATTGTCTCAAAATTGATATTTTTTGCTCCCAAGATAACAGATGTTCATAAAGAAATATATTTATTTGATTGCTTTAGTAAGCATAATTTTTTGCCACCATATCACATAGTAACAGGATGGGCATGTACCAGAATTGGCCTCAGCATGGTTGAAGTATTATTCATCAGGTCCACATAAAATAACTGTTTTTAAAGACCAGTGATCTGAAGCTGCTTGAATCAGTCCCTCAAGGATAGGTTCTTGAGTTGTTGCTCCTTGGGGTCATATATTAGTGATGCTGATTTGATCTTTTTTAACTTGGGTCCCAAGGGTCATCTATTTGTACAAGAAACTTATTTATGGGATCATGAATACCTTTAAATGACTTTGATCTTTTCCTCTCAGTATTGTTTTCAGAACTTTCAAGATTATCTTAAAATTAATCTGGTATCTATAATGTCACAAAAATACAGACTCAGTTTATCTCTGAAGAGCAAAGTTTGGGTGCAGTGGCAGATAGCACTTGTTTTGAAGGGCCTTCAACCCCTGAGGGCTACTCTGTATTCTGAGTGCTAAGAGGATGTGTCTAAATGAAATCAATCTTTGACACTTGAACTTAGGTCTTGTGCTGCGTTATGGCAGGAGTACTCTGCAGCACTCAGCTCTCCTGTTTCTCTCTGACTCTGCAGTACATTACTCATTGCACAGCCCTGCAACCCGGTGGGAGAATTTTATTTATCCACAGGAGGAGCCTGGGCAGCACATCCCACTGTGGAGCAGGCAGGAGGCTGAGTACCCCAGCAGTGATCACACTTTGCCTGCAAGGAGCACTCTGTCCTCATTAGTACAAAGGCTTTCAAGTGTCTCCAAATGCTTCTGTGATATGAGATTGAGATATCCTGACACTTGATGATATTTTTTAGATTTGAATGCTACTTGATGATACCACATAAGAAAAAAATTAGTCCATGCTTCTTTTAATAAATCAGGTAGATCAAATTCTCAATGCACTCATCTAATGGGAGATGTCCAGAGTTTGTTTAAAGCTGGTTACTGCAGTGGATAAAAAATAAACAAACTGCAGTGGATAAAAATAAACTAAGAAGAAAACCCTGTTGATTAACTTGATACAATTTGCATTAAGTTCTGAATTAATTATTTACCAGAAATGCCTACAAGCAAATTAGCATTTAGTCTCTAGTTTTCTGATTGATGTATTAATTGATAACAACAGCATGAATAATAAAAGTCCAATGGTGGGAGTAGATTTTGTTTTTATTATTTAGAAACATTTTGTACATGTTCATACTTCATATTTTTGAAAGAGAAGCAGGTGTAGCAGAAATTAATTGTGGTAAAGAGGTGTGGAACTGTTCATACTGAGTTAACAAATGCACACAGAAACACACACCGCACCCCCCCCCCCTTCAAATAGGCTTTGTCTGTGATTAGAAGTAAAATTTAGATGCAGTTGTGTGATACTTACTCCATGCATGCACAGAGACTGAAAGAACTACCTAGGATATGTCCAGGTAGGCAGAGACTAAGACTCAGCTGAACTCAACTCAATTTTCAAGGTAATGTGAACACTTGGAGGTAAATGAGTTGTGTTGACTTCAATGGACAGGCACACAGCTAAAGCACCGTGCTGTACTTCGTAACCATGAAGTTTCAAATTGCTTTATCTTTCACTGCACAATTGTATCATTTTTCATTATATTTCTGTGCATTCCTTTCATGAGAATTATTACATTATCAACCAGAGCAGAAAAATGAGACATAGGAGTTACAGTTTCCTGCAAAAGAAGTGCCAGATATAATAGTTTTCTCTTTATCACATTCCCTTTCTTAGGCAGCCTGCCAGCTATTGTCTTTGAACAAAAAAAAGCTCTGAAAAGGTTTCAGAAGCTGAATATGTCTTTTTCAAGCAAGTTTGTTCATTTAAACTCTTTATGAACATTCTCTATTGCATTAACAATAACTCGTTTTCAGATGTTCTTCTGAGCATCCCATTAGGCTGTACCTAATAACTAGGTGCTTGGTAAATGATCTAATTTTCCCCATATTCATAAGGCTGCTAGTTCTTTAAGCATGATGCAAGACCTATGTCACAGCTCCCCAGAGAAAAAAGCAATTTAAAACATACTTCTTCTTCTTCTCATTGGCTGTTTTAATCTGCTTGGTTGGGTAGATTATTACACAACAAGCTTCTTTTGCTCCACCGAAATATTTTTCGGAGGTGAAGTTCTCATTGTTAGCTCTCTGCATGGATTTGTTCTTATTTATTAGATGTAGTAAGGAATCATTTATCTGCACTTCCTTAATAGGATCAGTTTTTCATTTATCTATTTAAAAGATTATTTAATGGGAGGAAGCAAAGGTTCTAGTAACACAGTAAAGCATCCTATTAGAGATTTAGATACCTGGTTCCAGCAAAGCACACATTGCACTAGGCAGGATGTTTTTTTGGATCAGTTAGAATGTAGATGACTAGAAAAATATTCCCAAACAGCATATAAAATCCTTGGCCTCCCCACATTTTTGCTTTTCTCTGAGGCATCTGCATCTGTTCTTTGTCCACACAAAGCAGTCCTGAATAGAGCAACACATTTGCTATGAGTTGAAAGCACCCCAGACCTTCAGCAGCTGAAGCAGTGATGTGAATGATGAGGGGAATGCATGGCTCTTCACATCAGGTGCAAAGATTTCCTGGTAAAGCAGTGGTATCGATCCTTCCCTTGATTGTGGAGCTAGAGAGATCTCTGCAGTTCCTGTGCTGATAGGCAGCCCAAGAGGGGGAGGATTGTGAGGGGAAAAAAGGTCTCTTTTTATGTTTTTCCCAGATGATTAACATTCACATCTGTTTAGGAACACTTCACTGTGGAGTCTGAAAGATCCCTTTCAGAGGCTGGTCTGAAATTTTCCAATTTTCCAGCCCACATTATCAGATTTTTCTAAATTTCAGTTGGTCTACAGAGGACAACGTCACTTCCAAAGTGTGTCTTGAATTGTGAAAATTGTTCTGTGTAGAACAATTCTCCTTAAGAATATGTAAAGCAAAATTCAGGAATGAAAAGAACTCTTTACAAAATAGCTTACATTGAATCATCTATTTCAAAGATGTGGTGTATTTTAATTTACAGCAATTGCTAGAGATCATTTAGAGTAACGTGTTTTGGAACCATGAGAGCTGCTACTTAAATTGCTTGTTCTGAGAAAATATTTCTCGGTGAGTTGGATTTATTCAAGAACACTGGGAAAATAAATGCTCAGTATTAGTAAGGAATTACTTATCAGGCAGATGTTCAGAACCAGTCAGGCACAACCTATTCCTTTGTGAATGCTTTTTATGTGTCTGTTGGGTTTGCATGGCAAGGGTTTGGTTGTGGCTTCTGTGAGAAGCTGCCAGAAACTTCCCCCATATCCTACAGAGCCAGTGCCAGCTGTCTCCAAGGCAGAACCATCACAGACCAAGGCCAAAGCCATTAGTGATGATGGTAGCTCCTCTGGGAATAACAGACTTAAGGAACAGTGGAGAAGTAGCAGCAGAAGCTGGAGAGAGAAATGAGAACATGTGAGACATACAGCCCTACAGAAAACAAAATCATGAATAAAGAGGGGCAGGAGGTGCTCCAGGCACCGGAGCTGAGATTCCTCTGCAGCTCATTGTGCAGACCATGGTGAGGCAGCTGTTCCCTTGCAGTCCATGGAGATCCATGGGGATGCAGAGATCCACCTGGACTCCATGGAGGATCCCATGTTGGAGCAAGTGGATGTCTGAAGGAAGCTGTGTCCCCATGGAAAGCCCACAATGGAGCAAACTCCTGGCAAGACTTATTAGTCTGTGGAAGGACCCACACTGGAGCAGCCTCTTCCTAAAGAACCCACACTGGAGCAGTTATTGAAGACCTGCAGCCTACAGGGAGGACTCAAGTGGGAGAAGTTCATGGAGTTCACAGTCTCCTGTGGGAGGGACCCTAGGCTGGAGCAGAGGAGGAGTGTAAGGGGTTTTTCCCTGAGGAGGAAGGAGCAGCAGAGACAAGATGTCATGAAATGACTGCAGCCCCCATTCCCTGCATCCCCATTCTTCCTGCACCACTGCTGGGAGGAGGTAGAGAAATCAGGGGTAAAGTCAAGTCTGTGAAGATGAGTGAACTCTTTCTTCTCTTAGCTCAACCCATGAGATTTTTCTTTTGTTTTCTCTCTCCTGTCCATCTGAGGAGGGCAGTGACAGCGTGCCTTTGGTCAGCACCAGGCATCCAATCAGGGTCAATCCAACACAGTGTGACTTCACAGTGCATTGATTTGAATATCAGGCAAATAGATGTTTTATAGCCAGCATTGTGAAAGACCTCTAACTGAATTTGGGACCCTAACACACTATTTTGGTAATTTCAGAGATATATTGGTTACTTGCATATTTGCATTTGAAAACATTGTTTTTAATTAGTCAGGGAAATAAAAATTAGAACATGTAGGTAAAAGTAATACTGATATCTAAATCCTTTAGGTGGACAATTTATTCTCTACTTGAACCAAGTTTTTTTTAACAAGAAAAAAGTTTTTCTGTCAACATTTATTTTAATCTAAGCTATTTCATTATTACAAAACATGTTAAGTTCTTTTTATTTTCATATTCTTCTACTTTTGAGAGATCATTTTATTTTCTCTACATCACCACTGATTTTGGAACCTTAGGCTGATACTTACCTTCAAAGTATGCTTACCCTGCCACTGAGTGACATAATCAAGCATTTCATAATTATTTTCTCTTAACATGTTTACAGACTTCACTACCCCTTTTCTTTTATCCATTTAGTTGATGATGCTTAACACAAAGAAGGCTCAAGTGACATGAAATATTTCCAGAAATTCAGGCTAAAAAGAGCAACACTTCAGTTATTCTGGTCTGAATAGCAAAAAGTGTAATTTTCTTCACATATTGACTTCACATGGAGCAAAACAACATACCTGGGCAGCAGGAGATGAGGCATCTTTAGGAAATCATCCCACCACAAGAAGCACAGATAAAAGACAGTTGCTTTTCTATACATTATAGTGTACACAGGGCAATTTTAACATTCATCTTTACCAAAGTAGGTCAGGACTAAGAAGAGCACAGGACTATAGTTTTAATCCTAAATGCTTATTAGTATTTTTAAGGAGTATTTCAGAATGCATCCTAAAAGAGCATTGGACATGTTCAATTGGCCAGCAGAATAATGTGCTGATCACAGGATCACCACAGAAGGAAACACTATCTAGTGATCTACCTGAAAGTATTGTTTTTGTCTTTGTGTAGTATTCACCTGAAAACTAGATCCATTAATGCAGAGGTTATCCAATGTTGTTACATTTTTCTTCAGTGTTTGGTAGTTACATGGCCATTTCTAGTAATTTCTAACAGGTAGAGGGTGCCTCTATTAAGCAGGACTGCTAGTCAGGAAAATGCTGGGCTGTAGTGTCAGGAAAAACAATGTCTCAATGTGTGACCTTGGCAGGTTACTCAATTGCCACCCACTCAGCATCAATCAGTCACCCTGAAAAACTGATTGAATAACAGTCTCATGGAAAATCACATTTTGTAAATGCTGAATTTTCATGGGTAAAATGACAGTATTTTTAGGAAGTGGAAAAAGATTTAATTTCAGTTTTGCCGATAGTCCCTGTGCTTACAATCAGTACTTGATTTATATTTATATACAAATATATAAGTGATGGCTCCTCTAAGAAGAGAGGAATTCAGCTCCAAGACCCAGGGTATTATTATGCAAGTACTTAATTTTGCACTAAAGGGGTGGATTAGTAGACCAAAAGAGGTATTGCTGAGCCCCCTAATCCCACATAACCCATGGCTCATGGATATTATTGGGTTAGATATAGTCTGGTCTCCTGAATTGAACATGGTTATGAAACATGCAGCTTAAACTGTTAGAATAGTGTGAAACTTCTTGGTTTCATATGCCTGTGAGCATTTGTGATTACAGTGCTTGTGATGCACCCTGGATGGGAGATTCCCATTGAGTTTCCACCAAAAG
This sequence comes from Alaudala cheleensis, assembly GCA_013398995.1. Taxonomy (NCBI): domain Eukaryota; kingdom Metazoa; phylum Chordata; class Aves; order Passeriformes; family Alaudidae; genus Alaudala; species Alaudala cheleensis. The sequence goes on from VWYE01026624.1 coordinate 1,020,046, forward strand.
ACATCCAGTTCCCACCCCCAGAACTGCTTTGTAAGTTCTGAGATGTGAGAAATGAGGATATTCAGGACTTCCCTACAAGCTCATGCTGTTGTCAGACTTCACAGCCTTAAGTCCCAATGGAGATGAAGCCACATAATCTGAGTGGGATGAAGGCCACTGGAAGTATCTGCCTTAGGTGTGAAAATCACAGCGAGGCACTTTATTGGGTTATTACTCATTGTGCCAATACTGTGTTCTGTATAACTGTAAATCTTGGAAGGGTGAAAGATCCCATAGTCAAGAAATATGCTAGCACTACCAGTGAGTCAAAGGTGAAAGGGAAAAATTAAATCCGACCACTGAGAAACATTTCACAGACTGCAATATTTTTGCTGCAATGCTTTCCAATTTCTTGCATATAGACAGCTGCAAAGGAGGAATGCTCGGCTTCATGAGCAGGGAAAGGAGTCGGATAAGAAAACATTTCAGAGTTAGCTCCTACAGCTGTGTTTCTTTCTCCTGATATCAGGCAAGTACAAGGACCCTACCACCCCTCCTCTGTTTCTCCATCTTTCCTTCCTTCCACCACTTCTCAGCAAACACATGAAGAATCCTAAGGCTGACTTTCTCCTGGGACAGATATTGAGACCTTCAATTACCAACATAGCTACTCCTCACCCATGGCTTTAAACGTGAGAGACAGTATAAGACTATTCCTTTTGAATTGAGACTGAAAGGTTTGTTAAAAGGAATTAATTATTTCCTGCTTTTTAAGATCTATTGTAAGAGTTATATTAATGTTTACCACTGTTACAGTTCCTGCACTGGACTGCCAGGACAGTCATTATAACAAACAATGTGATATAATCTTAATGAGTTGTCAAAGGAAAAGGAGATTGGAGTTGAAGCTTCAGGGGCAGTTTGCTTCATGTTTTCACACAGCAGGACTTATTTCTTCTCCCCCAAGTCTACTATGCTTAAGGAAAATTACATATATTGGCATTGTAAATTACTATTCAGTGAGGTGAGACACTATAGCATTTTCCAGTACTTCATATTAGTTTTTCAGAGCAAAATACCAGAAGGAATAAAATACTTATTCCATTTCTGGTTTTCTTTTTTTTTTCATGGTTATTTCATAAAAAGAAGAAATGATAGCCACATTCTTAAAGAGTAAAAATTGAGTAAAATCGGAAGGGTTTTTAATCCATGAATGTTTTTTAACTAATACCATGTGAATATTGGAAGATATTTCCATAGTACTGGACAACTAAGACAATGGCAATTTCAATTGTATCTAAGTGTCTAGAATTTTAGATCACAAAATAAAGAAGACCAAGTTATACTGGTATCAAACTTCTTGTTCCTGTGCAGACATAGGAAAGAGAGGGACAGTACTTGAATTTAATGGTGTTCATGAGGCTCCTTGTAGATATCAGGATTTAAATTTTCAACCAGGATAAATAAATCATCAGATCTTACTGAGTTTACAAGCATTAGAGATAATCTTAGATTTGCCACTCTGAGTGTTTGAGCATCACATTCTTTACAGAGCTTTCTCTTGCTCTTAAAAATAGAGGTATTAATTACCATTAAGTACTGTTTAGTTGCAAAAGAAGATCAGTTCTCTCTGAAGATATTTTTGTACTCAATCTTGAAGTTCCCTAGTGGACTTGGACTATCTCTGTGTACTGTCAGTAGCCAAATGTGATTGAATATCACAGGTTTCTCAGGTTTGTTGAGCATCCCAGCTACAAAGCCACTGACACAAGACATCACACCCCACATGCCTAAGGCAAAGGATCAGGCCACCAGAAATAACTTTCTGTTTAAAGCTGCTTTGCTATCAAGTTTCCCTGTCAAAGAATGTTGTGTCATTTGGAACTGCAGAGTCAAGAATTGTGCTTATTTGTGCAGATGACAAGTTACCAAACTTACCCTGTCTGTCAGCTATTGGTGGCTTGGCATGACTGGGCATTTGAAGGTCAGAAAAGCTACCCAGAGCTGACCTCTCTAATACAGAAGATACATAGGTCATATTCCTGCCATCCCCTCTTCTCTGTAATAGTTGCTACAGATTACTGCACTCAGCATAACTCTACAATTAGTTTTAAGAGAGAGTTTTGGGTTTGTACTTTGGTTATATTCAAGCCAGTGAGAGTCTTCCTCATCTTAATCTGAGTAAATGAATCAATAAGAGTGGCTGTGCAGTGCAGGACCATAGTGACCTTCTTGACAAAGGAAGTGGGACCTCAGAAGTTGTTCTGGTACTGCTGGGCAATTGCTGAATATTTACATGGATCTGGGAATGTGGCCTCCTTACACTGAAGAGGGTAGATTTTAATAAGACATGTCTGGTTGCCCTATACCTATGGAACAGTGCCTTGAATCCCTCTGCAAAAGCTTCATCTATGTATGGGTAAAATGGAGCAGGACCACAGTCATGGCCTTGACTGGCATCTGGGACTTTGGGGAGGGTGAAGAGGTGCACACAGGGGGGATCCCCACACCTTACTTCTGGGAGCAGGATGAGATCCCTGACTACAGGCTTGGGGCAGAAGCACTGTGCCTACCTCTCCCACTTGCTGTGAGATGCAAAAGCTCCAAAGAGCCCTGGTCCAAGCAAAGCCAGGCCCCAACCTTCAGGTGCAGCTGGAGGCATAAGAACATAATTGAGGGATAAGGGACTGGTTGTGTCAGGCTCACTCAGCCATGCATGGGAGCATGCCAGTGCCACCACAGAGTGTGATGCAGACCTCTCAGGGGAGGGTCTGTTAAAAGGAATCAGAGTTGTCGTGGCACAAGAACTACAGGACAGACAAAGCAGAGACACCCACTACTGGCATGTGTCACACAAGCAGGCTCTACCTTCACCAAGCTGACTTAAGGTGTCAGGAATGAGGAGACACACAGAGAACACATGCAATGGCTTGTGAATGACAGGACATCTCCCAAAGGCAGCACAGGACAGCCTTCCCATATTTCATATTCGCATAATGTCAAAAAAACCCAGAAGTGCACATGAAACTTATATCTCTGCTTGTGCATAATTATTAGTTTTTAATAAAATAACCATTTCAGTCCTGAATTTGAGTCCCAGACAAGATGGAAGTTGTTGAACTAATGTCTTCTCTTCTGTGTCACTCTTATTCTATGCCAAAGGATGTAGGATCAGTAACCCAAACTGTAGAGGTTTGTTCCTGCCATGCATCTCCTGCATGTGTGTTGGTATTGGCAGAATAGTCATCTATGCCCAATATATGCAGACAGCAAGATTTCCCTTTATGTATACTGTCTTGGTAGTTAATCATTTTCTCTTTAAATAACCCTGAGAGAATGTCAGATTCTCACTTTCTAATTTATATACAGTTATTGCATTTTAGGAAAAGTCTATTTAGTGTTTATCCAGCTGTCAGAACCATCAAGGTATATTTTCTCTCAGAGCAACTGAGAAACTAATTCTTAAAAAGCATTTTAAATATTCAGTTTACTGCCAGTGTTTATATATGAAAGAGAAGTAAAAAATATTACCAGTATTAAAAGAGACAGGACATTAGCAGCTGGTTCCCCAGGAATAATCCAGAATATAAAATCATGAAGTAGTATCTCATCTTACAAGATGCCTCAAACTAGTTTGATGGAATAGTCTTATAATTGTTAGTGCAAACCCCCAAAAGATTTAGTAGACAGCTTTGATATTTTCATTTGTTGATCCTAAAATATGACAATTTTTACTATTTTTTAATAAAAGAATTAACAAATTTTACATAAACCAGCAAGTGAAACGCTTACAAGCTGATACATTGTAATTTTTGTATTAACACAAAACAAAACTGTGAAATGGTAAATAAGGAACGTGTGCAGTGAACTTATACTGATCATAAGTACATATGGAAAGTTGCTTCTGAAAAAATTTTACTTTTTTACACTTGAAAATGCAGAAGGTATAAATTAGTAGTTCTTCATTGTATACAAAATGAGCCAACTACAAAAGATTTGTATTACGTGACTGACACTTTTTATACCCTTGAAAACAATTTCAAAAACATCTAAATGACTTACATGAAGTCACTGGTAATTAACCTTCATCATTTCTTGCATGCTTTTGAAAATACTGAAGGATTCAGGCTAGAATTTTTATGAGCTTAGAACTCATTCATGGAGCTAGATTTTCTGAAGAGGTTAACAACCAACTCCCACTGAAATGCTAGAATAAACCACCATATATCAAGAGTTCAAGAGGACAGCAAGTCAAGCTCTGCTAGAGCTTTCAAAGGTTATTTGAAACAGTGGTAACTATTTCTCAAACATTTAATTAAAATAAAGCAAGGAAAAATAAATTTGTTGAGAAGGTCAAGATTAAAGATAATCTCAAAAGGTCCTGAAAACTAAATGAACACTTTCTTTACTTGTCAATGCAATTAATGATGTTGAATTTGGGGGCAAAGCAGGACCATAATGGGAATGGAAATTATCTCAACCTAAGTGGAAACAAAACTCCAAGATACTAGTGAATTTTGATCAAAAGTTTGTTAAAGCTGCCATATCAACTTGAAGATTCTGCAGTCACGTTTTTCTAACATTGTATTGTTCATCTTGTTTAACAAATGTTTACTATGTTTAAAAAAAGAAAAGGAAAAGCCAGGACATTGTTGGTTTCATCTGATTTGTTTGGTTGCACTTGAAAAACACTAACTTTTTGCCTTTACTACAGATCTGAACATTGTTACAGAGAATAATTCTGAGGAAATGTGAAATAGATGGCATAGTCACATGTGAAGCAATTGTTCTTCACATCCTTCTGAAATAAGTATCTCCCATGCTACTAACCAAAATTAGAAGTACTGATAGCATTAATCATGTAGCCCACTGTTTCATATCCATTCTCTGTAGAGTGATGTCCCAGTCTCTCCAGTCTGAGAGATGCCTGGAGGGTAGTAAAGGTACTGCCCATACTTAAGAAGACAGACATGTGTGACCTGGGTCACTGTAGGATAAACAGGTGGAGGATATCAAGGGGGCAGGTTAAGAAGAGGTAGCAGTAAGTAGCTGTTGAAAGTAAGTACAACAGAATGCAGACATTGCTGTGGATTAGCTCTCAGCCTTACCATTTTTGTTTCCATGAACCAAACTGGGTTCAACAAGGCCAAGTACCAGGCCCTATTTGGCTGTAGGAACCCCATGCAGCACTACCGGCTAAGGGCATCTTGGCTGGAAAGGGACCCAGTAGAGAAGGACCTGGGGATGCAACAGCACCTGAACATGACCAAGACTGTGCCCAGGTGACCAAGAAGCCAATGGCATCCTGGCCTGGATCAGCAATGGTGTGGTCAGGAGCACTACAGAAGTGATTTTTCCCTTGTATTCAGCACTGATGAGGCCACACCTCAAGCACCTTGTTCAGTTCTGAGCCCCTCAATGTAGGAAGGACATTGAGGTGCTGAAGCAGATCCAGAGAAGAGAAATTAAGCCTGGAGCACATGCCTGATGAGGAGTGGATGAGAGAGCTTCTCCAAATTGTTTATCCTGGAAAAAAGGAGGCTGGAACCACTTACAACTGTTGATGGACTACACAAGGAGCACACTGCCCTAAGGAAACTCTTTGAAGAGAGGTAAGAGGAACTTATACTATGAGTTAGAAGGTAAAGAATTAAAATGATCATGAGGGGAGGTAACAATAGTTCTTTTTTATTTGTGAAACAACAAAATACAACACTAGGAAGCATTAGCTGTACAGGTAGTGAAGCATCATATCTGTTGTAGAAAGTGCTCATGACGCTTCATTTTTAATACAACACAAAACTTGTCATCAATGCTCAAGAAGAGTGACTTGGACTTGAAAAAGGTAAAGAAGAGCATCATCCAGAGTGTGGAAGGCTTTCCTTGCTTGGTATGACAAGATACAGGCTAATAAAATATATGGCTGCTAATGAATACGTGTTAGGTTAAATGCTAAGAGGAAATAAGACTGTTTATGCAAAAGAATAATGCTTGAACAAGAACAACTGGGGTTGATAAACTTAAATGTCTTTTAACTCTAACCCTACTGAAATAAACCTACTCACTGACCTGACTGGAACAACTTTCCAGAAAGGGTAACATGAACAAAATTTTTTCATGTTTAGAATTGAATTAAAGAACTTTATGAAGGGAATTTGTGTATCCTGTTTGCCTGCAAGGTCAGACAACTGTCTACAATGACTAACGAGATCATACCTTCAGTGCTAAGCTCTTCTGAATGTCAGTGAACATGGGAATGAGGGTTGCTGGCTCCTGAAATATCTAGAAAATCTATTCCAGCTGAGTTGCTGAGCTGATTTTAAAAAGCAGTCTGAAATTTTAAAATGAAAGCCTGTATGTACGTTGATACTGAGCTAAGATCAGACAAAAATGACAGTAAAAAGCATAAAACCTTCTGTGTATGAAGCTCAGGATTTCTGTCTGGATTTGCCATTCTAAGGATTGCCTCTTATTTAGACTTGGGAACAGGAACAGTTTGTCATGCCGTTGCTGTAATGTCACTATCAGATAGCTAGCCTGTGCTCTGTTTTTGCAGAAGTGCATATCAGGAGAAAACTTCAGATTCTTAGGTTTCTGGGAAATGAATCATATAATCTAGGGATAACAAAAAATCTCCATGATTATGGGCAGCTCCTCTCTGCTTCCCATACCTCTAGCGCCCCAAAAAATCCATATGTCCTTCATGGCATATGGCTACCATGTCAAAAAATTGGATTAATTTGAATTATTATATAATAGAATATTTTCCATATTCAGAATCAAGATTGATGTTGTGGTCTCTCTCTGATGGTGTTTTTTGTTTTTGCTTTTTTTATTTAAAAGCAAGGACAATGTAGGGAAGATGAGAGTTAAGGGAGTTGGAATGCTGGGGATAGGTCTTGGAGAATAAGTCTGTGCTAGAAGTCTGTGCTTATCTGAGAGATGCAGTCAAAATATTTAGGATACATAAAACCCAGGAAAAACTGGGAATCTACAGAAGAAACCATCATTAAAGACACGAATCATAGTGTTAATCCCACAGAAACCTGCATGCTTTAATTCTCTTTGTAGTGTTCTTCCCTTTAGACTATGAACTCTTCAGGGCAGGACTTTGTCTTTCTACTGCTGCACTCAGATTTTTTCAGAGTAACTGAATGTATACAAAATTGGGGAAAATAGCAGGAAACTTCATACTTGCCAAATGAAAAGCACAGACAACAATTCTTTTATTATGACTTCATGATGTATGAGATCTCTCAATACTGTTAAGGGACACACACTACTAACATATTTCTTCTAACACAATATTGTGCTATGAGTTCAACAACAAATTTTATTCTAACATTGATTTCATCTAATAACCAGATAACATCAGACAATGGAGAGCCTTTTTTGCATGAGTGAACAATTTAAAAAGAGTAAACAAAATATTATCCTGAGGTTTATTTGAAAGAAAAGAAAATTAATATCTGTCATTTGTAAATATGCTAACTTTATAGCTTAAGTTTTGGCACTGAAGACTTCGTATCTATATTATGTTGCTATTTCATATTAGCAGTCAAAACAAAAGTTCCTGTACTTTTCTGGCCTTATGAGAAAACTTTGTGCTCTGCATGTTGATGATTTTCTGTATGAAATCCTGCCTAGGTCTGCTAGCTAAAGTGCTAAGCTAATCTCCCTTTTTCTGCAGAGATAATAACACTCTAATAGAAACTCCTGACAAGTGACTTGTATTATTTAGCAATTAGCAACTGCCACTGTAATAGAATTGAAACATCAGCAAGGACAAAATGTGAAAAATGGAATTTTTTTCCCCCTGGAACCATTGTTCTGTTGGAGTGTTGTGCTCCTGTAAAGTAAAACCTTTGCAGTGCTGGTTTAATGAAGACATTTTGAAACACACAAATGCATTATCTTTCCTCATCAGTAGCTTCAGATAGTCCTGGAACATGACTGAATTTCTCCAAATTCTGTGTTGTTTAAGAAATACAATAATGAAGACCACAAATATAACTTTGTGGCATAGAAAGCACTATTTAGTTGCACAATGTCTGTTTTTCTCAGCATGGAAATTCAGCAGCTTTCTCCCTTTTTCAGGCACGTTATTTTAAACTTACCAGTACAAATGAAAGGAGGCAGGGGCACAGCACAAGAACCCAATTCAAATAATGCATTTCCCTCACAAGTTCATCTCGTTTCCCAGAACATTTTGTTTGTGCTGAAAGAAACATGAAACACCAGCAGGGACTTGACAAGAAGAACAGAGACATCATGGAGAAAGCTTCTACTTCAGCCAGTCACAAAGAGAGGAGAAGCTGCTGCTCCCAGAAGATTTCTGCTGCTTTGGGACTGGCTGTGGAGCACCAGATGTAAATGGCACACAGCAGTGCCACTGCACCAGAGTGCACCAAGCTCAGCAGGAACACCAGGTTAGCTCCACATAATGTGCTCAGAGTCTTTCATCTCTTCTTTTTAAATTGTCCAGTTGAATACATATGCCTTTTCTCAAATAACAATACAGAATTTGGTCTCTATTGCTTATGTCAGCAGAGCAAATGGGATCTTTCTCCCTATGACTACTTAAATAAAGACAGGTCAATTCAACATCTCCCTTCAAAAAGATTCAGCTTCCTGATCAAGAAAATAAAAAATCCTGTTAAACTCTCAATGCACTTTTATCCTGATCCATCTGATTTATACGTTTTTGCAAACTCTGCCATTATTTATGTATCTTAGACCTTACTTTAAATATTTCATAGTAAAGGCAGATTAGCTTTTTCCTGATCAATGTGTTTTAAACCAGCTGCAGAATTTCACAAGTCAAACAACATCTTGCTTTCTCCTACTCAGGAGGAGCTCCATGTAAAAAGCCACAAAATCACCTCCTTGCTCTCCAACAAATCCTCCCTTTAGTGCAATGTTTGCACATAGAATGTGCCAGACATGAGTTAGACTGCCAGTGCACTTTGACCCCTGCTGAGGTCCATGATGAAGCAAGAGAGCCTCAATGTTTCTGTACTATCCTTTTAATTGCACTCATCTGCTGCCTTTCCCTCTATTCTCATAGAAATCTGGAGGTGGATTTTTTTACTTTGTGTTTGTGAAGGGCCTAATATATGCATGTGTCTTCTTATGGATACAGATACTAAGTGGTATAGAAATAAAAGTAATTAATGGGATTAAAAAGAATACTGGATATCAAGCCATTTTTTAAATCATTAATGAACAATTTCTATCCATAATTGCCAGTTTCACAAGCTAAAAAGGGAGCTCTGCTGTGAGGAATGTAGATCCTCTGTTCTCTCACTACATAATCTAAAAATATTATCTTCAGGGGCAAAGGTTTTCTGATGTTTTCTGCACTGCCCTGGTTAGGAGAAAACAGAGGTTATTGCTAAAATGAAGCAGGGCTTGAGTCACGGTCTCTTGAAGGATGGAGTTCATATATATATCTATATATAAATAACCCAAAGAAGAGTCATTCTATCAGGTTTCACTAACATCAGTTGGAAAAGCCTCTCCAAATAAAGCTTCTAAAAAGGAAGGATGGTGACAAGACCTATGTGCACTGAGACATCACTGCTGCTTATGGTTTCCTATAAAGAAAACTTCCAAACAAATGGGAAAACAAATTAAGATGCTTTTCCTTTTCTTATCAAAGCAGAGACATTAAAAAAGGAACTCCTGTGTTCTAGTTTATGAGAAACTGTTCTAGTTACCGATAATTTCATGCTGCCAGAGTAATGGCAAAAATGGAGATAAATTAGGTGATATAAACTGACATGATATTAAAAACAGTAGATTAAAAGTAGGCCAAAAATATAGAACTAAAGGGATTTTAAAAGAATTAAATGTAATAGTTTGCAAACAGATAGAAAAGAAAAACAAATTTAACATGTTTGTTATGTTGGCTCTTTTATTTTAAAGACAATAAAAATGCTGCAATAATTATAATACTTTTTGCTGTCACTCCCTAATAATTTTAATATCAGTAATTGTTCCCAGTGATTGAAATTGTATGATGGTAGAGACACTAATTTTTTTTTTACTAAGAAGATATAAAAAGGTAATTGGAAAGGCAACAGGAAAGGAAAATATATTATGTACTATGATATATTTAGAATTTCAATTGTTCAGAACTAACTATGCCATAGTCTACTCACTCTTAAATAGAAAATATATTTACTGAGAAGTACGAAACTTTTTCTGGCTTGTGGATAACCAAGGAGGAAATCTCAATATTTTCTTGAAATATTACATATCTATATGGTTTTTATATTAGAAAACTATCACATTTACAATGGAGCTGCATCTGGATGATTTGTAGAAGTGACCAAGAAGGGGAGAAAACTGTATTGCATATAGAAGTTCTTGGAGAAAAAAATTGAGAATCAGTTAATTAGAAAATGCTTCGTCTACCCTGATGAACATAGATTATTTTGATAACTAAGTTGTTTCAAAGGAGAAGGTTGTTAATTTCCATATGATAACTATAAAAAGGAAAGGATTTTGAGGGATTGCACTGTCACAGCAATAGCCATCAGCTCAGAAAATCTCAGATTCCCAAGTTTGTGGTGAGCAGACTGGAATTTAATGTAGGTGGGACAGAATGAGTGACATTCACATTGCCCAACTTTAAATTACTAAAACATACACACTTCTGAACTACTTGTTTTCAGATCATTTAAAGTCATGTGGAAGAACTAAGGGCACTTAAATCACCCCAGATCACCCAGGTCCATGTTTCTTCTTTGACAGTGAAGAAGGACCTCTGTGGCCAGCTCAGCTAGAGCCATCTGCATTTTATCACTAGAATCTGTCCTGCTCCCTGTCACTTTTACTTTGTTTCAAATCCATTTAAAACTCTGAGTCACATCTAAAAATTCAAGTCACATCCTTTGGCAAGTAAATTTTTTTCAGTTTTGAGAATTCAGTGTAGTGCTCCACGGTTCCTGGTGGAAAACCCATGCAGATGCTGATGTTAAGATTGCTACGTCTACAACCAAGAAGATGAGTTTTTATCAGGTCAGACAGATTTCTGGATTCCTGTATCAACTGAAAGGAGTCCACCCAAGGGCTAGAAGGGATCTGGAGAAGGCAGCTTCCCATTTGGGGAAAAGCTCTGTACATCTATGCAGCAGGAAAAGATGGCACAGATATCTCCTGGTGTATGAGTTTCCTTGCTAACAAAATTTCTGCCTTCCTCCTAGATCTCTAGTGAGCAGAGCAGAGCCACTGGGATGAATTAATAGCTTAGCTGCTGGTACAGACAGCAACTGCATAGATGTGAAGACAAGAGATCTCTTCAGAGATGTGAAAACAAGCACCAAACTGACATGAAGTTAAAACCAGCCATTTGTCTCTATATCCCATTTTAATATTTCATTATTATATTTGTATTTGCTTTTTTTATTGTCTACATTAGTGTCTTATGAGTAGCATGACACATCCTTATCTTTTGGAAAGTTGTTTATAGATTTCAGTTGCTTTACTTTTTTGGACAGAAATACTAAAGTAGTGCAAGACACTTAACAGTCCAGTGAAATAAAGGAGTTGATTTGTCACTAATCCAATTTTCAGGAGCAGGCAGCAGCCTGCTCACGTTTCTTGAGCAACCAGACTAATTATCAAAGCAAATGAATGCAGAGATAACTCCACAGACCGTTCCCTCACCCTGTACTGTCTATGAAAAACTTAATATCAGGAAAAAACCCCACAACAAACATCCTTTAGAAGAAACATCTTTTTTAGCAATAGATCACAATACATAAAACTATCCTCTACCACAGAGGAAGCAGCAAGCCAGGCAGAGTTCCTCTGCTCCTGACTGTAATGTAACCTGCGTTCACAGCTGCAGAGGCATTTTCACAGAATAGATGTGGAAATTAACATATTGCCTAGGGCTGCTCACGTTTAACACCTCACTATCTTATTTCTCGGCTATAAATAAAGGATGGCAAACACACACTGCTGCAGGTTATCATGTGAACACACTGTTATTTGTTTATAAAATTTTTAAGCTGTAAAAAGATCCTAATTATCTGTTTCAAATTCCAGTCCGTGTCAAAGAAAGAGCACTGAGTCACAGGGCAGAGGACTCTGACACTCAGACTCTGACACTCACTTTCCTCCACTCAAGAAAATTTACACTGGCACAAGTTTTTCAGCTCAGTAAGCCCAGAAAGAAATCAAGCAATACAGGAGCAGTAGGGAAAAATCTCCCCTTGTAGAGGTAGAAATAATGCTGTGTTTCTTTCCCACATCAGTGTGATAATATTTTTTAGCAAGATGAGTAATCCATGTTGAATATGATCAGTCCAACTTTCCCAGGTAGTTCTTCTTTCTTGGTCAAGTTCTCTGATTCATTTTAGCCCCTCTTTAGTCATCTTTGACAATTACATTGATACTTTCTCCTTTCATTTTCTATGAAATAAAAAAAAAATCTGCTTCACTTTTGGATACCGTTGTGAGAATACAGAAGATGTGAGACACTTTGTGACATGGTAATAAAATAAGACGTTGTTCATTCACTTCAGCATCAGAGTCTTTGAAAATAGCAGTGATATCAAAGCAGTGTAGTGTGGAATTATTATTGGGAACAATTGATGACAATTCCAAGCCTTCTTTCTTCTTCCTAAAGGAAGGAGATTTATACAGAGGCATTGATACCTTAAAATAGTTCATTATAAGAAATTTCATTCAAAGTGATGATAAGACAGATAAAGTTTTTTAGGGTTTTTTTTGCCATTAAAACATATATGTAGTTTTTAATTTTATTTCTGATACCTGTGAAGTTTTCTTTACTTGCCAATTTGTCTACTTGTAATGCAAAATAATTTTAATGTCTTCAAGTTTTCTTAATCTGTACATGAAAGAAGAGGTTTTATGGTTTTGTGGTTGCTGTTGCCAATTAAACTGAATGATGAACTAATTTAGAGACCCATCCTGCAATTAATAATGTGTGAACAGACTGTTGCATCCTTACAGAGCTCCACAGATGTCTACAGGACTCCTTGATATAATTCGGCAGCTGCTGTTAGATCAAGACCTTGAAAGGTTAAACTGGACTCCAACCCATGTTACTTTGATAATATGGACTACTTTAAAAACTGGGTTGAAAACCTGAAAAATGCTGAGTTTGGGTCAGTTGCTGTCTTTAATTGTCATTTGGAAGAGATAACATACCAGTTTTGATTTCTTGGGGTTTTTGGTTTGTTTGTTTTGGTTTTGTTGGGGGGGTTGTTGTTCTTGTTGGTTTTTGGCTTTTACTTTAAACATCAGGAGAAAAAAAAAGCATAGTATGACTAACACCTTGAATATGAAAAAGAACTAAGCTAGGAATATAGAATGTTAAATGTTTCTATATTCACAGAAATCTCCAAAAAATGGAAAAGCTGCTACCAGAGCATTACAATATTGCAAGAGGTAAGGCTAACAGATCCTTGAAGGTTACAAAGACTCCCTGGATTTTAAAGTGGCGGGGAAAGCTACATTGTATGAAAAAAGGAACAGATTTTATTGTTTCACTAAGTTATTAGTCATTACTGCATTTGAAATCAGCAGCAAACTATTTTTTGCTAGCAAAATTGACATATCTGTGATTTGTGTCTAAGCTACAGATATGGAAACTTTTTTGATTCTTGTAAAGAACTGTTAAGTATTTTGGTTTTCTTCTGTTTAATTAAGGCAGTAAGTTTGGACCCATGTCTGTTGCAAAAGTTAGAACAGAAGATGACAGATTTTCTTTAGCAAAGGAGGAAAACTTAAAATTTATGATTTAAAAAATGTGAAGAAAAGGGAGATGAGGTTAGAACTTTCTATTTGTAAAACTTTTATAATTAATTAGTCCTGTTTTGTTTACAAATATTTTATATTTCTGGCAGTATTTTCCTTGTCCAACTGACATTCTGCTCTTTATTACTGAGCAACCCACTAGCTCTTTAAAAAAACCACTTTCTCACTTCATGAAACTGTCATCTGCTAACTGTAAATATAAATTCACATTATGTGTAGCTATGATATTACAAGCTGGCAATATTCCCTGGAGACTGTTTTTCCATATCTTGAACTTTAGAAAACATTTCCAATTTCTGTAATCCTACAAAAAGTAGAAATCACCTTAAATGGAGAAAAAACATCATTTTGACTTGCTTTGGGGTTTGTTCATCATGCATGACCAAATACTGACTGCAGACTTGCTTCCTGTGTTATCAAACCTGAAAATAATTAAAAAGTCTGAAAAGGTCTTTTCAGGGGTGGTTCTCTGTTACTTGAATTTTGGAGATCAAGGCTGGTGATCTCTGTGGAAGGGTTCTGTTTCCAGATCAGAAGTTGTAAGTTTGAAGCAGGACTTGAGGTACAGTTTCAGAACTGCATATTATGAGTTGGGCAGCCAGATCAGTGGAAAACATTGTCTCATTTCCCATTGGAATCTGTGGGGGAAAACCCAAACTTTATTAAAAAAAAATTCAGAGTTGTACACTATCTGTTTATCTTACTTAATCAGACCATTTAAAATATTTGAAAATTATCTATAAAAGTATTATTAATTTTTTTTTACTATTTATACAGCTCTTAATATTATAGAAGTTGCTCTGCTTTCAGTATGTGGTATTATCCATGTCAGAATGTTTTGTCTGAATGACAAGCTTAGTCACACTGCTTTATTTTGCAATTTTACTGAATTAGCATTACTTTCACAACTGGCTCCATGGAAGTCACTTCTGACTCAGGTTAAACAAGCAATTTAAGTCACAACTTCCTGCAAAAATAATTATCACTTTCTCCTTGAGAACAAGGACATGCAGTGTTTGATTTCTCCTGTCTTTATTCACACTATTTCTTAAGGAGTACCAAAACTACTTATTCTTCTAACCCCTATGTAAGAAGCATGATGACTCAAGTGTGGCTTCAACTCAAGAAAAGAGGGAGAAAGAGAAGTGACAGGCCAGGTTCAGGGAAATATGTTCTTCTCTTGTATTTGTATTCTACTGATCCATCAACAGACAACAATACCACATCTCTTTGTGTGGACTTGAGAGAGTACAGCTGACCCCAATAAATGCTGTACTTTTAACAGCAAACAGAGCGGGAGATAAGTATAGGTGAAAAAATATATTTCATCTGCAGAAGCAGAGCCAGAGACCCTTGGGAGATGCTAAGTAGAACACTATTTAAATTGTGAGGGATTCAAATAACTTCATATAACTTTCTCATGCTAAACCTGCAGTTTCTGTTCTGTTCTGAGCAAGATTCCTGGGTTCACTCTTGGTCAGTAGGAAGATACGGGCAGTACAAGGGCCAATCCTTTATTCTAGCCACAACAGCTGCCTAAAATATGTGGAAGGGATTCCCACTGCAGCCTTTCTATTCTACATAAAGAGGCAGGACAACTGTTTTAGGATATCATTGAAGGGTTAAAGAACTCCCTGCTATTCAGCACAGCTACATCTCGGAATGTAACTCTCTAGCTATGATTAATATAAACCTCACAGATGAAATGATAAAGAATCAGTAAAAACTGCAGTGAGAATAATTTAGCAATTTGAAAGCTTTGAAACAGTTTCACTTCATCTTTGAAGTCTAAGGAAGCAAGACTGTGTGAAGTCCTACTTTTTAATTTAATTTTCCTTTTGTTCAGTGAGTCATCTTTTCATAAGCCTTTACTATCATTCTGTGGTAAAAAAAAATGCATCTGACATCAATGTACGAGGTCAAAGATGAGTTTTGATGACATTTGAAATTTGAAAGCAGTCTTTCATAATTACAGTTTCCATTTGGATTAGCAGTTTATTATATAATGCTTCATATTTCAGGAAAAAATACACTTGATAATTATTTAATTAATTATATTTAGTGACAGCATATTTCAGAGAACTTTTAGCAAGTTTTTCAAGCACATTTGTAACTTCTGAGTTTAAATCCCACAGAACATTAATATCTCCTCTGCTATTAAATTAGAGATACTTTGAATTCCTGAATGAATGTGTATCCCAAAAGAAATTGAAAAACCCAACTGGTTTTTGGTTTAGGAATCTGACCACAGATTCATTCATGTATAGGGTATTTTGGTAATTTATCATTGCGTAAGATACCCTTTCTAAATGCAAAGGTCTGTTCTGTTGAAGGCCAGCTACAACCTATGCACCATGTTATAAAACTCAAATTAGGATTGTTTTGGTAAAAGTATGACTTTCAGCCAGTAATATTTTAACATTTATTAGTTAGTATTTAGAATTAATGCAAGCAGTGTACAAAAATCCTGTAGGTCTAATCAAAAAGAGAAAACATCCCAATTATAATCTCTTATTTCTCTACAGTCACGTACATAAGGCAGTCCACAGACATACAGCATGAAAGCAAAAGGCCAGTTCTGTTCAAATTGTGTTGGTAAATCAGACCACAAATGGGAGTAAAAGCAACTTCTCCTCTAGAGGTAGCTTTGTTGGGGTTGGACCTTTTATTAGCTAAAACAAAAATCAACATTTAAGTTTCAAAATAGACTCCTCAAAATAAGTTTTTTAAGTAGACCTGTCAAGGACAATTGTCTGGAATAAGAGTGGACTGGCCTCAGTTCAGTGGGTGTCTCCCACCTCCTATCTCAGCCATGTACTAACAATGACTCTTCCAGTTTTTTCAGTCAGGTCCTCAGAGTATCCCGACCAGCAACACAGTCTCCCACTGTAGTTCTTTATAATGATACTATGAAATACTGCTCCTTTGCTGCTTGAGACTACAGCTCAGGCACTTGAACCACCTTTTCTGACATGCTCAGAGGAAAACCCACTATTTTTACAACTTTATTTAGTTACACAATAATATCACAATTACTTTTTTTCCATTGCAGTCCCCTAGATCATTGTACCTAAAGCCTCCAAGCACCAGATCTATTAGAATGAATCACTTTCTTTTTGATGTG
This sequence comes from Alaudala cheleensis, assembly GCA_013398995.1. Lineage (NCBI taxonomy): Eukaryota > Metazoa > Chordata > Aves > Passeriformes > Alaudidae > Alaudala > Alaudala cheleensis. Next base: position 1,036,943 of record VWYE01026624.1, read on the forward strand.
TAGCTAGCACGCATATGTAGACATAATGTAGAATTTGCTCTTGAAGTTGGACTCAAAATGGAACCAAAGCTCCATAATTAAGTTAATTTTCTCTTCAGAGAGTATTTTCAGACAAAAGCCTTTTCTTTCATTTTAAATTATACAGACTACAGTGAAGTAATTATGTACAATTCCAGTGCACTGTACTAAGAAAAATAATCATTTTCAGGAAATAAGAAAAGCCACAACATTGTTCTGATGAATTTGAATACTCCAGACAAAGCCTTTGTATAAATCTGCAGTCAGATAGTCAGAAAATGATTGAATAAAATATTAATAAAACATAAAAACTAATTGGAGTCTTTTAAGAAAATTACTGGTTAACAGGTCTGCAGGATTATCTTGTTATTTGGAAATATTTGGGACCTGAAGAACCTGACTGGCACGTGTAGACAAGGTCAAAAAGAAAGTAGTATTCTTTCTCGTTCAGTTCTTTGCACAGACTTGGGAACTGTTCCACTGAGAGAAAGAGAATTACTTACCAGTAGTGCTGAAGAGATCTGGATGACCGCCCTATCTGACCTCCTGGCAGCAGAACCATGACTCTGGTAGATATTATCAACAAAGTCAGAAATCTTCCCCTGATTTCCCAACACAACTCTGCTCCCATGACACTCAGAAACTACAAAAGCCTCTAATTCTATGTGTTTCTTTTCCATTGCAAAATTTGCACTTTGTGCTCAAATATTTACATAATATTAAGATTACACAGAATCATTTCTGAAGGCAAAAAGCATTTATTTTTGGTTACCAGCTTTTCTGTTTTGGAGCCTACCCACATAAAATCTTATTGTAAACGAAAAAGCTGTGATTGCTTTCCTTGTGGAATGTTGGCAATTTAATGGCAAAATTGTAAAAAAACCACAATATTTAAACAATATCTACCTCACTCTTTTTATCTGTTAGATAAAAGTGTTATAGTCAGAGAGTCAGATGATAAACTACACAGTTGTATGGGGTTTACATGGCCAAGCCTTAATAGAGGGAATGGGCTACAGGAGTGGCTTCTGTGAGAAGCTGCCAGAAGCTTCCCCCATGTCCGACAGAGCCAATGCCAGGCAGCTCCAAGACAGATGTACTGCTGATTAAGGCTGGACCTATTATAAATGGTGGTAATGCCTCTGAGATAACATATTTAAGAAGATTTTTTTTAAAAATTACTGAACTGCAACTGTGACCAGAGAAGAGCAGGGTGAGAACACGTGAGAGGGACAGATCCTGCAGACACCAAGGTCAGTGCAGGAGGAGGGGCAGGAGGTGCTCCAGGCACTGGAGCTGAGATTCCCCTGCAGCCCATGATGAAGACTGGTGAGGCAGCTGTGCCCCTGCAGACCATGGGGATCCACAGGGGTGCAGAGATCCACCTGGAGCCCATGGAGGAGCCCACACTGGAGCATGTGGATGTCTGAGAGGAGGCTGCTACCCCGTGGGAGGCCTCTGGGGAGAGGAGCCCATGCTGGAGCAGNTAAATACTTTCTTACAACTGATGATAAACTACACAGTTGATGGGGTTTACGTGGCCAAGCCTTAATAGAGGGAATGGGCTACAGGAGTGGCTTCTGTGAGAAGCTGCCAGAAGCTTCCCCCATGTCCGACAGAGCCAATGCCAGACTCCAAGAAAGATGGGCTGCTGATTAAGGCTGGACCTATTATAAATGGTGGTAATGCCTCTGAGATAACATATTTAAGAAGATTTTTTTTAAAAATTACTGAACTGCAACTGTGACCAGAGAAGAGCAGGGTGAGAACACGTGAGAGGGACAGATCCTGCAGACACCAAGGTCAGTGCAGGAGGAGGGGCAGGAGGTGCTCCAGGCACTGGAGCTGAGATTCCCCTGCAGCCCATGATGAAGACTGGTGAGGCAGCTGTGCCCCTGCAGACCATGGGGATCCACAGGGGTGCAGAGATCCACCTGGAGCCCATGGAGGAGCCCACACTGGAGCATGTGGATGTCTGAGAGGAGGCTGCTACCCCGTGGGAGGCCTCTGGGGAGAGGAGCCCATGCTGGAGCAGCCTCTCCTTGAAGGGCTGCACCCTGGGGAAGAGTGACCCAGGCTACAGCAGCTTGAGGGGGACTCTTGCTCATGAGATGGACTCACACTGGAGAAGTTCATGGAGAACT
>VWYE01026624.1:1040853-1056932 GCA_013398995.1 Alaudala cheleensis
GTGAGAGGGACAGATCCTGCAGACACCAAGGTCAGTGCAGGAGGAGGGGCAGGAGGTGCTCCAGGCACTGGAGCTGAGATTCCCCTGCAGCCCATGATGAAGACTGGTGAGGCAGCTGTGCCCCTGCAGACCATGGGGATCCACAGGGGTGCAGAGATCCACCTGGAGCCCATGGAGGAGCCCACACTGGAGCATGTGGATGTCTGAGAGGAGGCTGCTACCCCGTGGGAGGCCTCTGGGGAGAGGAGCCCATGCTGGAGCAGCCTCTCCTTGAAGGGCTGCACCCTGGGGAAGAGTGACCCAGGCTACAGCAGCTTGAGGGGGACTCTTGCTCATGAGATGGACTCACACTGGAGAAGTTCATGGAGAACTGTGTCCCATGGGAGGGACCATGACAGGGTGCAGCAGGGGAACAAACCCTCTCTCTGAGCAATGGCAGAAACAATGTGTGATGAACTGAGGATAACCCTATTCACTGAGCCACTGAGGGAGGAGGTAGAGCTCAGGAAGGAGAGGAAGCTGGGGGGAAGAGGTTTTGAAGGTTTTATTTTACATCTCATTATACTGCTCTGATTTTGTTAGCAATAAATTAAATTAACATCTCTAATTCAAACTTGTTTGCCCATGACAGAATTTGGTGAGTGATCTCTCCTGATCCTTAATTCATGAGCCCTTTGTTATATTTTCTCCCTACTGTCCAGCTGTGGACAGGAGCATTAGAAAGGCTTTGCAGGGAGTGCCTGGCATCCAGCCAGGGTCAAGCCACTACAGCAGTTTCTAATTTCCTGTTACATATCCCTAGGACACTTAATAAATTACTTGTGTTTTACTTTCTAAGTTCAGAAATCCCTTCCTCCAAAATGGGCATTCTAGATGTCTTTAAATTATTCATCTAACTTGTCACTCTATTTGCTCTTCCCAGGACCACATGTTTTGTTCCCTTTCAAAATCAAGATGAAGTACGACCTGGATTCCATAGAAAATCTTGCAGGTTTTCCAAAGATACCAATAAGAGAATTCTTAGCAATAAGATTAAATTTGAATTATCTAAGAAACTTCTGTATTACAATAATCAAATAGCCTATTTAATCCTACTTAGTTGTGCATTAATAAAACAAAAACTTACTTGCAAATAACTTTCCTGGAAAATATAAAGTAAGTCTTTTACATATACATATATATTATATAAAAAGGCCATTAAATTTTTAAGGGTTTTTTTTCTGAACTCTCTGAGTTTTAAATAAGCAGACATTTTGAAGTGTGAGACACTTTCTTTTCTTCCTGCTAAAAAACATTCAAATTTGAAGCTTTAGTTCAAAACAAAAATCAAAATAACTATATTCTAAATAGTCAATGTCTGAATGCAAAGTTTAGGATGATATTATAAGCTAATGTATATTTTTCTACATTGTTTAGATCTGAACTCTTGCAAGAATAATATGAAACTTCATTTTTTTTCACCTAGGGGTGATCTTCCACATCTGAACTAATAAGAAGGTTGAAAACCTGGTCATCATACTGGTTTCTAATGCTTTGATTTCACACAGAAGGCCACTGTCTACTGGGTCATTAATATTATCCCATTTGGAAACAGAAGTTTTCCATGACAGGTGCATACATTCCTAGGTTGCATACCAATAAAGTGTGAGTCCTCCTGTCAAAATCATTGGCCAAGACCAAACAGCCACAGGTAGCTCAGAAACTACATAGGAAGCATCATTATAATAATAAAGCTCAGGCTTTGCCAAGTTCATACATTCTTACTGGTGATTGGCTTTACTTGCTTTTCTCCTTTAACTAGATAAAATCTAATGAAGAAAAAAAGTGTTTCTTTGATTGGAGACAACAAAATTCATCAGAGGCCTTTATTCTGAATTTCAGATTTGAACAAGTTATCTTTCACTTTCTCTTATACTAAGACAGATTATAATTTATGGTTAAAGAAAAACAAAAGAAAAATATTAAAATAATTTCTTTTCTTTTCTGTAGCCTGCATCACTGATCTCATCCAGAATTTTGTTTCTTAGCCCTCTTGTGAGGTACCTGCAGAGTGGACAGGAAGACAATTGGAGAATGCACTCCAGCTCTGATGTGAGCAAAACTGACCATGTAGGCATGCAAAGAGTATAACACAAATTCAGAAAACTGCTGCTTTTTGTATCTGCTTTGTATTTATGACTCTTCAGCAGAAGTCAAGCTCCATCACTGGGTTGTAAATTACTTTATTACAGTATTAACAAAGGAACTAGCATGGAGCAAATCCAGAGGTTTGTTTCCATTGTATGCTGTAATCAAATGAGAACTGCTAGCATACAGTTGAACAAAGCAGACAAGAAAATTCTGAGACCTTGAACAACTGTGTTAGGTGAGTTTTATAATGCAGGTAGCCAATAATTTAAAACTCTTTGACTACAGCAAGGATTTAGGGATGGTTATTATTTCATTGTCTCAAATTATAAAGATTTAACATCTTATTCTAGAGCCAGATAATGGGAGTGAAAACATTGAAAGGCAAAAAGCTATTTTTATCAATTACTTCTTCTCCTCTGAGTATGTAATCCTCATTTGAAAGAAACTCGTAAGTGGAAAATAAATCCTTCAAAACAATTTTCATAGCCACTCTCACTAGAATAATTTCAACTAAATACCTCATTATATTAATGCAAATTAGTTTTTATGATACAATGGATACCTTTAAATAAATCCTTGTCATTTAAATAAATTCAGGAACTGAACACTTCAGGAATGTATGAGTACCCTACACACAGGAAAGGAAAAATAAGCTTCATAAATCATTGGAACTGAGCAAAGATATATGCATAAGTGTAGTTTACATTTTGAATGTAGGTTGCACGTACGTGTCAATGCAGATCACAAGGAAATGGCTATGGAGCTTCCAAGATTATCCTCAGCTCTTGCTTTAATATGGATGTTTAATATTAATTACCAGTATAATTTTTAGTTTCTATTTGACCATTAAAATATTCAGGGTCTGGTGTCACCTGAGATAAATGTACAGTCCTGTTCTGAAGAGCTTATTACAGAAGAGGTCTTGTTTGCCACACATGCTTTTACCCCTAAATGAAATGCATCTGAAATGTTGATTTTTTGTTCCAAGGGATTCTCATTTGTTTTCACTTAAGCACTGATATTCATAAGAAACAAAATAACTTTCTATGTCTTCCTTGAACCCCTTAGGAATTTTCTTCATGTATTGCACATGTGGAGAACATGAATAGCTCAAAGCCATTGCAATTATAATGTTTCATTCCAACACCATATCTATTCCCTGAGTTTATTAGTTTTTCAGTATTCCTGATATATGATTTCATCTCAAGTCTTTCATGAATTTGCCAAACTACAATGTAAATACCAAGCATACTGTATTTTCTATCTTCAAGAATAGACATCTTTTAATACAGTTAACATTCTTCCAATACTTTACAAATAAATACAAGCATAATTGAACTTGAGGAGCCATATAATACAGTTCTTCAAAAAGAGACAAACAGACAAAGGAATTCTTTTATTATTGCTTTAAGAGAGAGGATTCCTCATGAGAAAAAGAAAATAGATAATTAAAAGGAACACCATCCTGGGCTTCAGATGAGCAGATTTTAATCTGTTCAGAGATTTGCTTGGAAAGATCCCATGTGAGGCCATCCTGGAGAGAGAGGGTCCTGATTGAGTTTATGTTTAGAAATAGTCCATGCACAAAAACTCACACAGCTGTGGCAGGAGCAACCTGATCTCTTTGAAGATGTCCCTGCTCACAGCAGGGACATTGGGCTAAAAGACCTTGAAAGGCTTTTTCCAACCCAAGCTATTCTACAGTTTTATGATTCTATGATTGCAAAGCCACTTGTGATCTTTGAATGGTGCTTAGAGGAGGTTCATGAGGTCTGTAAGAAAGGAAAAGTCATTCCTGTCTTTGAGAAAAGCCTCAAATCCCTAGAAAAGTGATAGAATCATATACTCCTGGAAGCCGCTTCCTGATATATAAAAGGCAAGATCATGATTGGGAGTAGTCAAAATGGATTTATGAAGGAAAAATCTGGCTAACCAATGTAAGAGCATTCTATCATAAAATTCTATCATAAAACATATTGATGTTTTCTTAACCTTGGCTGTAGTAAGCATTTTGTTGCTGTATCCTATAAAACCCTCATGGATAATGAAGTACAGGATAGGTAATTAGACAATGAGGGGGAATGAAAAATGGCCCAACTGCCACTCTTAAAAGCCTTGTGATCAGTGACAGAAAATCTATCTGGATGCCAGCCACAGAGCACCCCAGCAGTCAGTGCTGAGTCAACGTTGTTTAAAAATCTCATTAATGAGCTGGATAACAGGACAGAGTGCACCCTCAGGTATAAAACTAGGAGAAAATGTCTATACACCAGATGGTTGTGCTGCTATCTTGAGGGACCTCAACAGGCAGGAGAAATGGGCCATTGATGCTTCCTTTCATCAAAGAAGATGAGTAATGTCCTGGCTGCCATTAGGGAGAGTGCTGCCAGCAAGCTGACCATTGGTGAGGCCACCTCTGCAGTGCTGTGTGTCTCCAGTACAAAGAAGAAAGACATGGCAATACCATGATTGCTTTGTCCATTGATTGACCATGTAGACAGTTGAGAGCATTTTTAGAGACTGAAGCGTCCAACATGCAAGTGACTGAGAAAGGATGCTTAACTTCTAAAGAGGGTGTTCATTGAGAATCTTATCCATGTTTCCAAGGACTTGATGGAGAGTAGTAAAAAAGGCAGAGCCAGATTCTACTCAGTGATAGGACAAGAAGCAATGGGCATAAGTTAAATTCAACACAGTCCACTTGCACTTATGAAGAAGCTTTCTAATTATGAAAGTGGTCAAGTATTGGCACAGGTTATTCAGAAAGGTTTTGGAGTCTATATCCTTGGAGATACTAAAAACCTGATTGGAGATGGTCCTGCTTTTGCTGACCCCTGTTGCACTAGATGTTCTCCAGAGCTCCCTTGCAACCTCAGCTGTTCTGTGACTTGGTAATATTTACAAACACTGAGCCTCATTTCAAAAGCAAACACAAGTGTGAAAGGAATCCAAACTACATTGTCTATCTGAATATTTCACGGGCTAAAACAAAGGGGTGTAAGTATTCTCTTTTGTGAAAAGGAGTGAAGTTCATCTGAAGTAAACTTGCAGACAAAAGTTTACAATTTGTTCTGTTCTTCTCAGTCTTGTTCTACCATTAAAAGGTAACAAAGCTGACTGCTCAGATTTAAAATGTGATGTACCTTTTGAAGGCTAATCAAGAGCAACAGCTGGCAAAGACAGTTTAGGGCTCAGTGACCATCAGACAATATATATCACAGCTGTGAACCCTGAAAGACTATTGATCCAGTAGCCTCTCCTAATTGTTAATGGAGGTATGGATGTCCTAACTGACATGACATGACACTAGAACTAACTGCTCCAGGCACCTGTAGAAATCTCCCAGATTTCCACTTTAACTGTAGACTCAAAAATTTTATCACAAGCGTGAGAGAAAATCAAATCTGTCATAAAAGTACTTAAAAACTGGAAGTGGCACTTGATTAACACACATTATTATTTGTGGAACTTGCAGGTGCCTTTGAGAACACAGAGAGTGCTCTTCTTCAATAACACTTTACATTTTTCCATAATACTTTACAATCATAGAAAATGGGGATATTTATGGATTAAAGAAAAATCAATTAGAAGCTCAGTCCTTGTTTCTCCAGATTTTCCCCCAAGGTCTTCATGCTACAATGGTTACTGAGAGGATTAAAGATCAAGATTTCAAACTAATTTGGTTTGGGATTTTTTTTGATAGATGATTGATGAAAAACACTAAAATTTGGAGAGTTAATATATTGAGTCAACATTGTGAAGTACCTAAGTTAATTGGAATACTAAGCCACGATTTTCTCAAAAGTGATTTAAGGCCAGATTTGCAAAGACATTTCGATAAAGACAGAGGCATCCATAAGCAATTTCTACATCAAATAATAAAATAGTATTAAATCCTCATTTACCACCCAGAAATATTTTAGGCAATTATACAACAATTAAAATATGCTTCTCAGACATTTTGAAACAGAGATTTGGATATGATATACAGACACATGTGAGGGATTCAAGAGCTGTAACTCCAACAGCAGTCTCCAGGACTATGATTTTAAATCATAAAGTCACCTTGTAAAAATGGGACAGGCTTCAAAGTTACTTACATGCTTTTGAAAAGGCCACCCTTTTAGAAAATGAGTTAACATTTACCCAGCCTGGTCACAGTAGCCTGAAGAAGATTAGATTTCAGAACCAGAAGGATAGTAGGATCTTATCTTATACACCTATTTAGATATAAAAATTAATGGTCATATATAGGGCTCAATCTGAACTCAATTATGCAATTTAAAAGCAATGCTAAAAAGAAATAAAAATATTTAGTCTGCAAAATTAACTATGCAGAGATTAGAAAATGTTAAATTTAAGATTTTCCTGTGTAACTTTACATTTGCTTTCAGGTGCTTGGGTGCCTTATTTAACTGTATAGTAATAAAATACTTTTCTGTATGGACCTACTTCATTCAGAGAATAACAGTTCCCACAAAACTAATCACATTTCTGTACTTAATGAGTCTATACCATGATTGCATGCAAATTTATGTGCAAATGGCCAGTTGTGCATTTAAGTGGCTACTTGTATATGTCATTATCTGATTTGCATGATCACTGTAATTAGACAAAGATTTAAAATGTGAGACCCTAGTGTTTGCTGCTGAAAAATATGACTTAATTCATGTATTAGTCATACCTATTAATCAATCATTTACTTACAATATGTTTACATTAATCAGCTGCTCTTTGCATAACTTACATTGCCTTCTTGCCTACAAGATTTATCCTGTTCCTTTCACCTAATCACTGTGTCTGTCATTCAGCAGGCAGACACTACAGGCACCTCTGCCAAATAGCAACCTCCCTCTTATGGCTGCAATCTGTGATCTATGGACTCTGTACTCAGTCATCCCATATAAACTGAGAACAATTTTAAACTAGGACAGATCTATGCATCAGAATTAGGTAATATCCCCCTTTCTAAATATTATGAGGTTCTGCTCCTCCCACTGACATTTAAGGAAATTTTCTAAAACTCTGTATCAGTTCTGAATTTGTACTGCTAACTGGCCTTTTCCCAGTGCAATCCAAGATTGAAACCACAAATTCTATAGGCCAGAAGCAGAAGAGTGCAAGCATGAAGACGTTACTCTTTATCAAGCAAACATGTTGCATTCAATTTGGATGACCTGCTAACCTCCTCTTATATTTTCCATGCCCTACATTCTAAATTCTCAGTATAGGCTAATCTATCTTCACTTTTACATGAAGTATTAATGGGAGGACCAGATGAGCTCCATATTCTGCAGGGAACAGGCTGCTACTCTTTTGTGATCCATATGGCAGTCTGTATGGCCCATTAATTGTATAAACACCCATGGATAAAGGAGAAGATGTCAGCAAAATAGACCATGCACGTGATGTTCCTTAAGTCCAGGGAAGCAAATAAACTCTGTTAAATGGAGATCTTTGCCATAAGATAATTATTACATGTGCCTTAATCAGATAAAAACTGAAATGGAATAAAGATGTCAGCAGCAATCGGCATTATTTCAAGATCTCTGAAAGCACTGTGAAGCAGAGGAGAGTTCAGTGTTCCATTAGGAGTCTTACAAAACAAGAGCTGTGCATTGAAAGGGTTCCCTGAGGCCACAAAGCCCAGTTATCAGTCAGGCACTAGTTGACATAATTAATTCTAAAATTAATTGAGTCTCATATCAACAGCCAGGTGGCAGCATGCTTCTTCGATGACCTTTGGTGGGACATCAGGGATACCACTGGACTGAAACTGACGCTAAGAGAAAGACAAGGTGGTCTGGGAAAACAGCAGGCACCGTGGTGCACGGAGCACCACTGCTCCACAGTTCTCATAATTAAGCTGAGCCAACTCCAAAAGGAGATGAGAGAGTTACTCTGTGACCATTTGACCATGACTATGCTTTTAGTGCATGTGTTTAACTGGATTGTTACAATTAATGGCATGCAGCACCTGTCAGCATAATCCTCATGATAAACCTTCTTCAGGATAACTGCATGAAGCTGAACCAGAGTACTCTCCCTATTCTTTTCAACCTCAGATTGCCCAAATTACCTGACAATGCATATGTGGAGAAAATTCTTCTGACTGAGAGCTTTCCCCTTCACTCATGGGAAAATATAACTAGTGGGATCGCAATGTGTCCTGGAGCTAATACTGTTAGTACCACTAACATGATAATGTGAGCAATACTAATCCCCACAGACTTTGTCTTGGTGGGAATGGGCATGACAGAACAGCACAAAATACTGTAATTCAGTTTACATTTTTATTTATTTAGGCCTTATTATATCAGTGTCTCACTGGCAGCAGCCCTGCAAGTAAACATAATGTCATGGGTGTGTTTTGGAGCCATATGGTAACATACATGCAAACTTCATCCAGCATAAAAAGGTCTTGCTTTTTCAAATATTACTGGTATAAACCTTTTCTTAAAAATCTTGACACATTGCTTAAAATTCACATTTCCTTGTTTTATCCACTTTTATTAATCTATCCTTATTAAAGACCTTTATATAATACAGGCCCTCTCTCTAATCAATGCAGAGAGATATTCATTTACAAAGCAGCAACTAGTTCTGCCAGTTTAAGAAAAATGAACTATTTTGTATAATTTCACTTGTGCTGAGTCATAGCAAAATTTCAAAATAAAACTACAGGAAAAACCTGAATGATGGCTGTTTGCTACTCACCCTGAAATGACTGACTACATTACATACATCTACAGATTCTTTTATATGCTAGTTTCACTCCTTTTATTGTTATTTCCTTTCATCTGAGTCATAAAGGAAACAAAAACATTACCTTTCTTCTCCACTCAAATTAATTTCCATTCCCATTATTCTATCAGCAACCTGATAAAAACACTCCTTTAACTTGTGAAAAGATCTATGCAAAGCAGGGAGAAATAATAAATCTATTTGAAATTTAAAGATAAACTGAAATATGCACATGGAAACTTTCAGGTTTGATTCATACTGAAGTGATGGAGGGAATACCTAGCTCCTAACATCTATTCTGTAAAAATAAATTTACTTTTTATTCTTTACAAAGATATTCTCAAATCCTGTAATGCATTGTGAGAAACATCATGAACATGCAGGTGAGCTGGGAGGCAGATAGACAGATCAAGAATAGCTCTGTGTGTGTGCAATACAGGGTTCCTGCCACCATAGAAAGGAGATGGAAAGCAAGGTGCAAGCATTGAAAGTAAGGTGTCTTTGCTTGTCTCAACACTAAGAAGTTCCCCTAACCACTTGTTCTGTAATTGTCTATACTTGGATAAAGGCTATTAAAAAGTTTTGCCAAACGTTTCTTGAAACTAGCATTTCTCTCCTCTCCCAATGGTTAGAAATTTCCAAAGGAATTTTGAAAACAAAGTTCTAAAATACTACTGAATCCTGTTAACACATTGTCTAATATATCTTCCAAAAACAGCCTCCCCAAAAATTATTAATAAATCTAGCTGTTTTATTTTGCATAGGTGTTTTATTAAGTTTATTTTGGTTTTTAGAGATGTTTTTTATTTTGTGAACACCTTGATGTACCACTTGTACTTTTTACTTCTCCATCAAACCAGGCACCCCGGACAGACCCTTCTTGCAAGAAAGTTTGTGTCTTCTATTTGATTATGATCCTAAAATATTGATCATAAATCAAAATTAAAAGACATTTTTCACTCTTTTACAACATCTTTAAGTGTGCTTTGATTTTTGAATACCCTAGTGTTATTGAAGACATCACCAGCTGAATGTTTTGCGCTGAATGTTTTTAAGCACATAATTTATAATTGTGTGAATGTTTCCTCATAAGAGTAAGAACTGTATTCATAATTTTGCAGACTGAGGTGTGGCAGATTCCATTCCATTCTGAAATGAAGAAATAAACCTGTGAATGTTATCCACAGGCAATCAAGTTACAGTCAATCAACTAATGAACACTTCTCCTGTGAGCCTATTAAGTGCATCCCTGCATGAATGAGTATGAATAATGTCACTTACTGTATCTGAAGCAGATGACAGTTGAAGGAAGGGGAAAAAGTGAAGACAATTTCCCAAAAGTATTTTCAGCTTCACAGTGTGCACTTTTAAAATCAACCAAGTGAGGTAGACAAACCTTGGCGAATTAAAACGCAAGGTTCTCTACTGTTCCACAAATCATGCAACAATGATAAGAATTTTGCTTGGAGACCTTAAGGTGTGTTACGTCAGCTGAAGGTTTTTTGTTTTAAAAGAAGTATCACTGAAGTGCTTGATGTGCATACATGAAAGGAAAAGTTTTCCTTTCTGATTTAAGGTTCTATGTCTAAAGTCTGTGGTTCACATTCTGAGCAGCATCACCTTCAATAAGAGAAAACGATCCATGCCAGTTTACACCATGTGATGATCTGCTTCCTATTCCTCCTCCCACAATGGTACTGGATATCTAGAAACACTCACTCCCTTCGCTTCTCCAAATAAATGTATTGCACAACAATTTCTATGCAATTGTAATGGTTTTAAATATGTCAATGTATATATACTTTAAAAAAATTGGTGGAGGTAATACAAGGAATGTATTAGATTACATCCCTTTACCTGCTTGAAATACTATAAATGTACCTATTACTGTAGTGCCTGAAGATTCAGCTTACCTTCCTTTAATAGTTAATATAACTAACTATATCCTAGAACTCTAAGTTCAGTTTGCTGAAATTAATTTGTTCTGTCACTAGATTTTGATAAGACTGTCAGAATGTAATTTTTTACCATACTTGCAGTTGTTCACATCACTCTTCGAGGTTTGCACTCTCATCTCACATACGGACCCTGATGAGAGATGCATAAACCCTTAATGCTCAATTAATAAGTTGTTACTAGTTGTAAAAAACATTCTCAGATCAGAGAAGTGTCAAGAAGAGAGGCCTGCTTGCAGGACAAGCAAGAGAGAAACTAAGATAGGCAATAAAAACTACAAGTATGTAAGAGAATCCAAGCTGAGCCTTTCAGAAAGAATTAGTTGCCTCTATTTCAGCTGAAGGAAACTGGATGGGAAACAGCTTCTGATCAGCTCTTCTCTGATTTAAGTCACATATTTTATCCTCGTTCTACTACTAAAGAAAACATCTTATCCATAGTTAACTTACAGGTTAGGATCAAGAGCCATCAGTTCCTTGACTAAAAATGTCAGAATGTTTATGCTCTCCTGCTGTATGAGATACAGAACTTTTCAATAACACAAGTTTGATTACAGGCCACAGAAACTATAAAAATTTTAGCTACCCTTGGGAAATGGAAAACAGGAAGGTTCAATCAAAAATGAAATCCCAATGAGCTCAATATAAGATCCCAACCTAGGGAGTGAACCCCATGCAGACTTGTTCTCCTTGTATTCCCATTCTGCAATTATTCCCTTGCAAATTATTATATTTTGTGTGAAACCTTATACATTCATTAGCTCAGAAGTTGATAGGGAATGCTGCCAAATTCCAGGCAGTTTTGTGCATGCTGGAAGCACACCGTGTACAGACTTCAGCTGGAGCTTTCACTGCAAACTCAGACAATGGTAGTGGAAAAAGGATTCTGTTAACACCAGTTCTTCCCAAGTGTTTAAAGACAGTACTAAGGGCCTTCTTATATATGTAGCTTTTGCCTGTGTGGTTTTTATGCTGGAAGTGCAGATACACTTATGACTACATTCTCTTGTTCAGCATGGTGGCTGTTTACCTCACATCACTGAAGGCTGGGTGTGGAATGCTTGAAGTGAGCAAGCTTAATGTCTCTTCGGCCAACATTTTTTAAAATCTTCTATATCGTGGTTATTACTCATTACACGCAAGTATGTACTGCTGCAAGGAAGTGGTTAGTTTTCATTGTCTGTTACTATGTTTTTATTGTTCATAATTGTCTTGCTAATTCATGATGCTGTCTAATTGTTATTGTATAACTGGAATGAATATGTAAAATGTTCCAACATTCATGAAATTTCAATGTCATAAAAATCTCACAAAAAAAAGCAAAACCCAGTTGTTAATCCAAAACTGAATGTAGATTTCAGATATTTAGCATCTGCATTGTTTTTATACTCCCTGAGCATATGGCTGAAACTTTTTTCAATATACTCTGTTACTTATACAAATTTTAGAAATTGAAAAGCAGCTATGATTAATAAAAACAATTTTGAGTGAAATTATGATGCCTGCTGAATGTTTTCTTGGGTATGTAAGCAATGACAAATCAATTTCTAGTATGCTTTGTGACAGCTGAAAGTAGCTGTGCAACCCTTAAGCTGAAGCAGTTTAATTAAACCTTGGCATTTTAACAGAATGAAAGAAAATTAGCTATCCTATTTCATTTCCCTATAGTGTAAACAGAGTGTATGACAGGCATCTGTGTGATATATAATTAATCCCACCAGTCAAAAAATTCTTTCAAGGACAGTAATGAAGACTTCAGCTCATGTATACAATAAAGTTTATATCCCAAAGTTGCTCATTATGTATTCCTAAAATTAGTTAATGAGACGATTTATTGTTGCACACACTGTAAAAGAGAAAAGTATGTTTATATATAAAAGTAGATGCATTATACATTCATACTTGTATCTTCAAAGGAAAATAACTAGAAGCAACTGCACCTAACAGAACCAGAGAAAAAGGTCCGCAAAAGTACATTTTATGTGTTACAAAAACTGCAAGGAAGAAGTACTTTACATTATATTTTAATAAAATAGTTAATAAAATATTTATTCATTGGTTTGAAATAAGCATCAATGAAGTATGAAAAAAACATAGCATCTTTACTAATAAGATTGAATGACATCAAAGTATATTATTGAACAGCAATTTATGTTTAAATTGATTTTAATAAGCATGCCGTTCATAATCAAGGCGATTTTCAATTAAGTGTTAATTGAAAAGTGACAGCAGGGTGACATACTCTGAACAGTGGAGCAGCAGAAAGGGTAAAAAAGTTTCCACAAATATCCTGAGGGGAAGAAAGAAATAAGCACATAACAAGTTCTCAGCTAGCCAGGAAAGGTGGGTTGCAATTCCAGATTCTGTAGGGTGTTTTAACTGGCTTCCAGCTGCTGCCCCAGAAGGACAATTGTCCCCTACAAATCCCATCTCACATGGGTTTTGATCCATCCCATGGCTGCCTTTGACCATGCCCACTTGGTTGTGGAAGAAGGTGAATCAAAGCCCAGGTCCCTGCTGATGATAATGGAAGCATAAACCTTCAGTTTAGAGTTAGATATAGATGGGCAGTTGCCTGAAGGTTTCAAAATCTCAAACTGAAATCCTATCCTTAGAGCAGGAGCAAAAAAGCACACAATGGGGATAAGCATACATCCACATACAAGTGTCTAATGTAATTTGAGTTGACTTGCGTTGCCCAAGAAACCCTTACAGAACAAAGGACAAAGGACGGTGCACACTGCAGAGTGCCAAGTGGGGTATATCAAAGAACTGGACCCTACAGATGGCCAATTGACATGAGTTTTATAGCATTTGCATGGCTCTAAGACCAAACTGTGGCTCAGTGGTGCACCTAATATTACAGGGTTCTTGATTTGATGTAAAGCCCTCTATTGACAAGCAGTCCAACTTAGCTTCCACAACTCAGTGCCACAATCCCACCTGACCTGAAGTGAGACAGATCAAACAGCCCAAAGGACCCAACATGCAAGCCCTGCACAGAGAACTACAAGTGCTTCTATTAGAGACACACAGCAAAAGTGGTGACTCTGTTTCTCCCAGTAGCCTGGATAAATAAATGGTCTTCTGTCTCCCTCATCACTTGGGAGTATATCCACTAACATGTCTGTGCAAGTCAAGTTGAATTTACCAGTAGATACTGTAATAAAGAGGGAGATATGCTCTTCTGGGAGGTGAACTGGGGTGAGAGGAGAGGAAACAGACAGATTGGAACACAGAAAATTCTGAGCAGATATTAAGGGTATAAAATTACCTTGAGGGTTTTCCAAATTTTGAACAGAGAGGTTGTCTACAGACTCTGAGATGTTCAAGGCTCAGTTTGAGATGGCCCAGAGCAACCTGACCTAATTAGACTTGCTTTGAGCAAGGAATGAATGAAGGTGACCTCCAGAGCTCCTGTTAGAACAGAACTACTCTATGAATTAGTAATTAATTAATTTTTTTACTTCAGTAAAAATAATGAATGAAGTAAATACTCTGTGAAGGTAATTTTAAGCATATGGTTTAAATATGCACATACTTCCTGGACACTAGAATGAATCAGATATCAGTTAATCCTCATAGCTAATGGAGGCTCTACTTCTTGGTCTGAAAAACAGGAACTTACTTTAGGTTCCATAAGGTACACACAGTGTGCAATCAAAGATAGGATTCTCATAATGAAATCCAAAATAACACAGAGGTTAAGCAGAGAGCTAAGAAACACTGCCCACAGAAGGATATCTAGCCTTTCATTGCTTCATTCTTCAGAACTTCTAAAGAATTAAACCAACATGATCACAAACTCAGCAGTGGAAATACTGATCCTAGAAATAACAAGTTATTTGGGAACTACATTTGTGCCTATAATAACACTGAGGGTTCAAAAGTTGACCCAGAATAAAGAGTAGTGGGAGCTTATAGATTTTAAAGCACTTTTCCTGCATTTTCTCTGTATAAGCAACTCTCACCTCTATTACATTTATCCTAAATGAATTTATATTTTGCAAAGAAAATTTATATCCAGAAGCAGCTCATCCTTTTCAAAGCCATAATTGTATTTTTCTTGAGAAAAAAATACATATTTAATACTAAAATAAAGCCTGAGATACCTTTTTTCTTTTTTTAACTGAGAAAATAAGCTAAAGATTCCTATGATTTAATAGTGCCTTTCCTTGTGGCTATTTAATCTCAAATACTGTTCCTGAAAATTCTTGTATTTTCATGGAACCGGGCTTCAATTTTGAAAAAGTTAGCCACAACTCTAAAGTAGCTATTTTATTCTGGCTGCCATTTTCTATAATTCCCTTCTTTTCAGTGGGAAATCATCTGTGTCTCTTCACAGAAACACAGAAGATTGTATATTCCTTTAGAAGTCCTAAGTGGTCTGCCGCACTGGAATCTAACTTCAGAATCTTTCTGAACTTCTGTAAGAACACAGAGTAGAAATTCTTCTATAAGCAGATAGGGGACAATTTGGGGTGCATTCTGTCACTAATCTCTCATAGAAAAATAGAGTTTCAAACATCATTGTAGCCTCAAGACTGAAGGGTGAAAGTTTCTTTAATTGAGAACAAGCGATTCTGAAAGACTCTAAATTGTTTGGGAATTTCATAACAGTCCAAATTTTTCTTTTTTGAGTTGGGACAGAAGCAATGGCAGAGCAAACAAGGCACATCACTAGTCCTCGTGTGGGACTGTGGGATAAGACCTGAGCACTGATTCTCATGGACTACTCTAAATGGTTTTATCTATAAGAACTACTAAAGGACTTCTCTCTAGATATATAATATCTGAATATACCCAGTTGTCATGGTTTTGCCCTGGCAGGCTATGCCAGCGCACCCATGAATGTATATTTCTCAACCATGACTGTGGGGTGTGAGTAAGAACGGAGCAAAGCAGGCCCAAACCTTGAATACAAAGAAAAATTTTATTAAACAACAGATTAACAGAAATGAAAACTTTCTAGAACATTTTCTCTTCTTCCCAGTTGCCAAACCCTCTACACTCACACCTTTTGCACTTAGCTCATTTCCTTCTAGTTTACATACTTTTTACCATCTCAAGAAACCAATCTTCACCTCAGCAAAGAGACAGAAGTCTTTTCTTATCACCACAACCATCCCGAAGGTCCATTCTTGGTGCTCTCACCACCATCTATGGACCTGAACTGCACATTGGGCCTTTTTAAGGATGCTTAGCCAATACCCAAAATTGTGACCTCTCCTGGCCACCCCCATTTTCCCC
>VWYE01026624.1:1057069-1233993 GCA_013398995.1 Alaudala cheleensis
TGCGCCTTGCCCCCATCTCTCTTCACCTGCCCAGCTCTCTCTCACTGCTTGCATCTGAAGCTTTTCTTCTGAAAAGAGAAAAAAAACCTCCACCCTTCCACTTCTTCAACTCTCTTGTCTTAACTTCTCTGCTGTTTCTCTCTTCCCCTCCCCCTTCCCCCCCCCAGCCAGAAGCTGGAGGGGGGCATAGCTCCTCTTACCTCCGCAGCGGGAGCCAAAAAGAGGACCTCCCCCGGAAATCCCTGGAGTTTTAACCCCTTGTATTCTCAGGAGGCGTGGTCTGACCTCTCTTTAACTACTTCCTTTGGGGCACTTCCCCCAAACCACCACACCAGTACAACAGTTGAAGTGAGTCGTATACATTCCTAACAGCCTACAAATAGGATAGAATTCATGGCTTGTTCATGATAATACTACAAGGTATTAATTTGTCTCTATACGGATGGTTGTAATTAGCAATATTTTATTTCTTTATTGTTATTTACTTTCCTTGTGCTCCTTATTGGGATGTGTTATCGATATTCTTAAAAGCAAAAAGTGAAACAAAGATACACATACTAATATAATCTAAACTTTAAATTTTATAACAGATATAGGATGTGATGGCTGAGATAATTCCAGCACAACTACTGCACAGTAAAAGAATGATGTAAAATAACATTTCAGTGTAGTAACATAGCTGAAGCACCAGATTTATTATTACCATTACTTCGTACATTTAAAAGACTTACAGTGA
Source organism: Alaudala cheleensis (assembly GCA_013398995.1). NCBI lineage: Eukaryota > Metazoa > Chordata > Aves > Passeriformes > Alaudidae > Alaudala > Alaudala cheleensis. Next base: position 1,057,806 of record VWYE01026624.1, read on the forward strand.
GCATGAATTCATCTAGACGACACAAGAACTAGTGGCTCAACAGAATTATTCCTCTTCAGGGCTGTATGACATTGTTGCTAAAATCTGAATAACAACACGAAAGAAATTTCAAAAGTACTGATTACTATTACAAAGTCTCCAAGGAATTCACATTTCCATAGATGGTGTCATGAAAGGACATTATTCAGCTGACAGTAAAGATTTGAAAATAAAATTGTTGTGCTGCATGCATGGTGATAGCTATTTGGCAAGAGATATAGTGTAATTTAGATAGAAAGAGCAAAAGCAGAACCAAAGCAAAACAGAAAACCTCTGCTAGCAATACCCTAAACCCTTTTTTCAGAAGGATTTTAAAGGGCTTGTTTATAACCACTGCTAGAATACCTACAACAGAGAACCATCTTCTTTGTATGACTACAGAAAGAGATCCTAATAATTTCAGGAAATAATGCCATTAAAAAAGAAAAAAGAAAAAAACAAGTCTTAGTTGTTGTATTTGACCAGTTTAAACATAATACACTATTTTACCATACACCATTATGAGACAATTGCTTTTCAAGCAATTGCCATCCTATTACAAATGCTTTACAATAACAGTTTCATGCATATGAACCACCTTCACCATGACACTACCAAAACACTTAGCCAACTACATTGCATCCCTGACTAATTTGGTTTAAGCAGGTAAATTAAAAAATAAAATTTAAAAAATTTGTTAGAAGCTTTACGTACAGACAAGGCATGACCTACAAGACATTTTGTGACAAAATGGGTCATAATAAAAGGTTATTTTTAATGAGTAATACTTTATTTAGAACTGCAATATGGCATTTATAATCTAATTAGTTCATCCCTTTCTCTGCAGATAGAGTGAAAAAAGGAGATAAACTACAAACTGAGAAAAAAACCCCAATATAAATTGCTGCAAAACAGATAGAAATGAGAACTGTGTTAATTCTGCTAACAGTGCATTCATATTGGTCAGATCTAAAGGGTACAAAAAGACAAGCAAAATGTGTACTCTGAATTAATTACAGTAAAATTGCATTGAAGCAAGAAATCTTTAAAAGTGTACATTCAAATATAAGAGGAAAAAAAAATCTTAAGAGGGGTGAAGGAAAAAAAGGAGGCAAGGAAGGCATGCAAAAAAAAGCCTGCCAGGAATGAACAAGGAAACCATCCTGTCTCTGTTTCCTCTTGGTTGGATCTAGCAGGTTTGCATTGAAAGGAACCTTGGACTGAACCAATACCTACACTCTCAATGGAGAAGGTGCCAGAAGAGGTTGCAGACCCCATTTTACAAAAGAATCCTGATATTATTGCCTAAGAGGCTGTAGAGTTAATATGAGTAGCCAGAAATCTTCAAAACCAGTCTTCAGAATGCTCAGGATTCTGCTTTTTGTTGGCTATATAAGGAGCATAAACAACTTCGAGACACAGTCATGGATTCCAGATGCAGTATGAGGAATAAAACGGGCAGCAGGAAAGCTGAAGAGGAGCAGGTATGAATTTCTCTGGAGCGCAGTGTTGTAAGTACAATGTACTTCACGACTGAAGGTTGCCTGTGGGTTCCAGTCCTCTGGAGCTTATACCTAGGCTGGGTTCCTTTCATGGACACTGAAAGACATGAGTCTGAATGTGAAGAAATACCTTGTCATTCTGTCCTTGGATTTCAAGAAGGAAGCTACTACCAATACATGACCATGGAACTCAGATAAAGCCCTGTCTTTCTTGAAGGGGCTAATGTGTTGCTTGCTTTATGTTTTGTATAGATGCTCACAGAAAAAGCAGGTCATACGACACATAGCCACAGAAAAGCTGTTGGATCCTTTAGCCCTGAGATAGACCACCTTGCATTTTTCAGACTTGAACTTACACAGTTGGATTGTGTCCAGGGAGATGGTCTCATAAAACAACTTGAGATTGTTTTTCTCAGAAGGAAGATGATTGCTCAGGCATAATCCCTGAAAATATTAAGAACTCCAGGGGTTGTTTTGTTTTGTTGTTAGGGGTTTTTTTTTGGTTGGTTTGGTTTTGGTTTTCATTTTTTTTGGGGGGGGGATGTTGTCATTGCTCTTTTTTTATGTGCTCAAACAACAGTACGGGATTTGTAGCATAAACCACAGAGATTTCCCAGAGACAACTGGGCTATTTCACCCAGTCCAGTATACAATGTTTGAAGAGTAGGGCTGGTATGCTGGCAGATTAACACTTACATGGCACATGACAGCACAGTGAGAAGCCACAGCATCACCCAAAGGCTGCATCTTTGGAGAACGATGACTAAGCTGCTATGAGCCAGCTGAGAACAGATGGATCCATGCTGTCAGTGTGAGCTATTCCCAACTCCGACCTTGAGCTTCTTTATTGGGAAAGCTATTTAGCTTCTGTCACAGCTGAGTAGGAATCCAAAAAAAGACAAGCAACATGGCCAGTGTGGGGTGGGGACAGGTGCAGGAGGAGAAAGCAAACTCAGGTGTTTACATGATGGCATAGATGCTACAAACCTGAACTGATCAACATGTTAGCCAGTTCATTATAAACCCAAATATCTTTGCATTTATATCTCACTCACTGCTTATTCCACTGTACAAGCAATCTGTCTTCAAAAAGAAAATAGAGTAACTCAAAATAAATGTGTTTTCTTCTGGGAGTTTATAGCTCGTATCCATAATATAATATTTCATTTTATATGGAACAGATTCTTATTCACAAGTTATTAATACTATTGAATCTAGGTGATCAACATATCAAATTCTAACGCTGTTCCAGTAATTAAAGCATACTGTTACAATTTTACCCATACCAATAGCTTTTAAACTATACTTTGGATTTAAAAATCCATGTACATTATGGAGAATGTTAACAACTATAGACTTTGTTAATAAGTAAGATTAACTTAAGAAAACTTTTAAGAAAATAACTGAATCTTCCACTGATTTTTATTAAACTTGCTAGTGTATCCAGGATAATAATTTCCAGTACATTATCTCAAATTCAAACACATAACAGTTCAAGGGACTAGAAGAGATTTGCTACACACAATACAAACTGGCAGCAAACAGCACCTCCGAGAGTGGCCTTTCACAAAAGATTTCCTGATTAGCTACAGATCTTCATAATGACCACCAAAAAAAAAAAAAAACCAAACCCCAAAAAACAACAAACAAACTGGGATGGCAAAGCTCAGAAATAACTTGAAAAATGCTTATCTCACCTTGTTTCATAAATATAAGATTTTCACCAGTCCTGAGCAACATCCAACTCCTATGAGCAACCAGCTAAACATTTATTTTTTTTAGCATCATTATTTTTTCAATACTACAACAGCACCTGGAATACTAGAACAGCATCCACTAGATCTCTGGTAACAACTCCCATAAAATTTTTTATATACATAAAATATGTAAAATTAGTTTAGACATAAGTACAGTGGTAGGATTGATGAGCCACAAGAAGAAGAAAGATTCTGCACAATAAAGGGCAGGAAGAAAAATGAAGAGAGAAAACCAAAGAGAAAGACATAGATTACGTAGTCCTACCCCAAAGTAGGCTAGAGGAGACCTCTTTTTTTGTTTGTTTTTGTTTTTTTAATTCTAGCTATACTCTTGCTAGCCTGTGCTTACAATATTCTGCTTATTGCAAATCACTCATACAACAAAAGCCTTGTGCTGGACACAAATTTACTACAGCTCACTACAGCTGTCTCACAATAGCTGAGATTCAAGGTGTTAAAATAGACCAGAACAAAACTCTGACTTTAAAAAAAGCCCAAAAAACACTTCAGAGTGTTGTAGGTCAAAATGTTGCAGGAGGTCAATGGAGGCAGGGGTTATTCCAAAAACAAATTGTCCTCTGGATGAAGAGATTAATTTGATGTTCAACCTTCATTCTTTCATTTCTGCAGCAAATACTTCAATGACACATTTCAGTGTCTACTCCAGTTTCATGCACCCACTTTTTTATCCCAAGTCTTTTTCCACATGAAGGGCAGTAGACNGTATCCCAAGTCCCATTTTCCATTGTATCCCATTTTCCACATGAAGGGCAGTAGACATTCGTGGGTAGTTCATTGCAGCAGCATGAACTTCCAATGAGTAACGACTGAAAGCAATGAAACTGCAAGCCCATACATCTTCAGACAGGGTTGGCTGAAAACTAAAGCTCAATTCAGTTCTCCAAGGACTAGGATGATATCAAGTATGTAGGGAATACTGCTTTTACTGCTAGCCCTGGCTGGTCAGGGTCCACTTTGCTACATTGGTTGTAAAGGTGAGTTTAGTTTGGAGAGCTTGAATCCAACTCTCCACTACCCATGTGGGATGGCACGATTTGCCAGAAAATGGTAAGATATTCTGCACAATTCTTACAGAAGAAGTTTCTGAACAGGGTGAATTCTATCCCATATAGAAGCAACACTCCCACCCACTCCTTTCAACCAAGAAATTCGTGTGTTCTGCTCAGATGCACTAGCTGTTTCAGGCTGTGAATTGTTCTTTTGATCTCAGAGTTCCGTCTTGCCCAGCATTTCCTACAGTGTTTCTCCAATGCTTTCACTTGGGAATATTTTCCCTAATTAAAATCCCCTCTAAGTCAAAATCACTTCCTCAGTGACTCATTTTTCTAACTTCTAGGATAAAGTCGCTAAACTTCTTTTCCATACCCATCGCAAATTTCACATGTATTACCTGCCAAACCCAGCAAAATTTTGGCTTCCCCGGAATCCTTATCTCCTTAGACTCTTCACCTTCCCAAAACCTGCCTTTGCTGACTTACAGGACACATTTTCCCTTTTGTTGTCGACAATCCTTTCCTTCTCCTTTCTCCTCCTCAGTTAACCCATTGGTATTCGCTCCTCCCTCTCTTTCTGAATACCCTTCCTCCAAAATTTATCAGGAAAAAATATATTTATCGTTCATCTTCCCAATCCGCTTTTTGCCTTTCTTCTCTGTCTCGGTCAATTTCCCTCTTTTCCTCCCCTATTCCTTTTCCTTCTCCTGAACTGCGCAAACCTTACTCTCACAATCTCCTCCGGCATCCGCCCCCCAGCTCCTTTTGTGCTCTCCACCTCATCTGTCCTGCCCCGGCTCCTACCACACATCCCGAAGCCTCCCCAGCCCGTCCGTCCCACCCTGAGGCCGGCCCCAAACTCCATCTGCGGCAGCGGGCGAAGCGCGGCGGCCCCAGCCCAGCCGTGCCGCCGACCCCGGAGCCAGGTCATTCCGATAAAGCGCAGAGCTCTGGGCTCGGGGCGCCCTCCAGAGGCACCGCCGAGCCCTGCCCTGCCCGGCCCTGCCCGCCGCAGCCGGGGACACAGGGCAGGGATGCGGAGCAGGGGAGGCCAGGGCAGCCCAGATGCCTCCCACGGCGGGGGACCGCGGCCCGTGCGCGGCCGCTCTGTGTTCCCTCAGCGGCTGGGGCGGAGAGAGGGAGGGCACAGCTCGTCTCACGCCCCCTTCTCGCTTTCTCCTCCTCCTGGCGCCCGCCCCTCTGTTCCTCCTTCCCTCCCCGCCGCGCCGGACACACCGCGAGAGCGGCGCCCGCCCCGCCAGGGCGAGGGAAGGAGGCGCAGCCCGTGGGCAGGAAGCTGGATGAGGACGTGTGTGCGGGCAAGGCAGCCCCTCGGGCATGAAGGGGACCGCGGTGACGCTGCCCTGCCCTGCAGCCGAGCGGGGACATCAGGTAAGAGCCCCTCACGACTGCCCGGCCCGAGCCCATAGGCTTCCAGTGTCGGGAGAGAGCAAGCATCCCCTAGAAAGTTATCCTGCCGCCGGCCGAGGGACGAAGGGCAGGGAAGGCAGCCCGCGGTGTAGGGTGGTACATGGGTGTGTTCGGCAGGACCCGCTTGGTGCTCCGGTGCCCCGGCGCGGTGCCCGAGGCTGTGCCTCCCCGCCGGGGCTTAGAGCGCGGCCCCGTCATCCCGCGGCCGCAGCGCTGGTGTCAGCGGCCGTGCCGCGCCCCGCGGAAACTTTCCAGCGGGCTGAGGGGCGGAGAGAAGCGGGCGAGGATCGCCGCGGGACGGCAGCGTGGCGAGGGAGAAGCAGCCTGTCTGTGTTGCCGTGGGCAGTGGGTGCCGCAGCTTCCCCCCGGGTGGCAGGAGCGGTGCTGCCAGCAGTTCGCTCAACTTGTTTCGTCGTTTTCACTCTGGTTTGTTGCAGAGGAGTAGGATCAAGTATCCCTACAACTGTAATGTCGGCATCTTTGATGGCTACATCGTACTCTTCTGTGAAATTTACATACTTGCTTGTGTCAGTTTAGGTATGTTTAGGAAAAACAAACTGCAAAGTCTTGCACAGCAGTACGCCTGAGACTTCAGTAGGTTTGTTATATGACGTAACAGTAAATGCAACTGCTGTTCTTTTTGATTCATATTTCGTCAGGGCTTTTTAACTGAAAATTTGTGGATTAAGCAGAAAGTTTTACTTATATGTGTGAATCATCATAACGCTGTTGGAGATCAAATCCCAGTTTAAATGTTTTGCAATTATTTTCTTCCCACTTTGCTCATAATTTATATAAAGGACAAACTCAAGTAGTTTTCTTAGTTCTTCTGAAGTAACTAAAGGAATCAAAAGTGTGCAGAGTTCCACACAGAGGTTCTAGGTACCTTTGCTGTGAAGAAAAAAAAAAAAAACGAACCACTTTAAAGAAAAATAACTAATCAAAAAATCTGTACTTCCGGAAGTCTTCTTCCCTCCCAGCCTGAACAAAGATTGCAAACAATCTTTGTACATTGCAAACTGCATTGAGAGTGGAGACATTCAAGCCATTTCAAATGAGGCAGTTTCCCCTGACAAGAAAATGTTCTGTGCTAACTCACCTGGTTAATCATAGATAGTCTGCCTTAACTATCTGTTAAACTAGTTCTGTTTTACTTACAAATTTTCAAATACCAAGGTAATTCCACATATTTGTTGCAAAATCTGAAGTAAAATTATAAGTGCAATGAACCTAATTTCATTAGATCAAAGACGTATGAATAGTTTTTAGGTTTGAGGGTTATATTTTCATGGTTCTGGGGTTTTTTTGGTTGGTTGGTTTTTAATAGAACAAATTTGAAAACAGATCTAAATCTGTTAGAGGAGCATTCAAAAGCAGACTAGATCTAAAAGCAACGCACTGCTGCAGGTAACACCTGATTATCAGACACTGATAAGGCACCATACTTAAGGTAATTTTCAGGTTGGCACTTTTCTTAATATGCACATGGATATATCTCTTAAGAAGGTCTGTCACGGCTAATGACCCAATGCAGCTCTAAGACTTCTTTACACATGCTCAGGCTTTTATGTGTACATGAAGAAACTGCATTAAGCTGAGAGAGGGCTGAGGAAATAGAAGAATGGACATGTATAAAACTTAATATGCTTCCCACTTTTCTGCATTTTGTTCACTGGTTGGGTTTTTTGATTTTTTCTTTTTCATTGTCAGCTTCAAATACAACATCTCTTTGGGCTTTCATGCAAGCGGCAGGTTTTATTAAATATATGATACAATTTTCTATTGTAAAATGTTCTGTAGTTCTTACTTCCTTGAAAAGATAAGATGTGACTAGGGAATTATCATTTTTCTTGACAGCATGACAGTTAAAACTTGGTTTGCATAGGAGTGAGCATGTGTAGTGTATTAAAAGGAGATGTCATTCTGAGCTGTCTGACAAACTTTTCAACGGTTTTTTTCATGCAGGTGAATATATTACTTATAGAATCAGTGCTAGGATGTAACTAAGAGGTAAGGATGAATTGATGTAGTGATGTTGGGTCTAGCTTAGGATTTTTAGTGTAGTTTTAATATTTAGAAGCCTATGGATTTAGTGCTCTAGTCTGTAACCAGATATTTGAATTAATTTTATTCACATCAGCATCTTAGTTAAATTCACAGAAGTACTGGTACTTAAGCTGTGCAGAGGTGGAATATGGATAGAATACACTGAAGCAAAATGCTTTGTTTGCTAATAAGCTATCTGTTCTGATAACATGTCCAAATTGTACATAGGGATTGCTGTCAAAAGCTGAGCTCATGTTAGAAGCTTAAGTGTGGCTGAGCGTCCAACAAATGTTCTTTTAAGCGTGCGAAATCTTAAGCAATGAAAATAGCCAGGTGAAGCAAGGGGGGGCATATAAAATGCTCTTAAGGTATGGAAGTACAGGAAGTTAGGTAAAGGAGGAAAAAGAAGAGGAATTTAGGAATCTGAGGGTTTTATTTGGTGTGATTTGTTTTGCTTGTTTGAGTGTTTTTAACACAAACATTTGCTCTAAAAACAAAGTTACTGCTTTTGAAGGTAATGCACACCTTGAGGATTTTGGGTAAAGGTGTACATGAAGAAACAGGTGAGGTATTTGCTTTTACCTGAAAACTGTGGTTGCATATACAGCTTTTTTTCTTATAGTTCTGTTTGCAGACCTTGTACTGGCATCTCTTGAACCATCATAGAAAACCTTTTACTTCATTGTTAAACCCATTTGGTGTGATTGGAGTAGATAAAATCATAGTGAAACTAGTTAACTGTGTTTAGTGTTTTTACAGAAGCAAGAAACTGATAAAAAGGAATATACTGTCTAAAGAAAATTGTGTCTTAGTTACAAGTTCAGTTTTGAGGCACTGAGACGTACATATGATAAATGTGTAAAAAGACAGGGCTAGATTTAGGGAAAGGTTTCCTTCTGGTCACCACAAACAAGTAATATTCCTGCGGAATGAGCTTTCACTTTGCATGCACATTCTGGGTGTTGGTTTCCTCTCAACTGGAAGACTCCTGATTATTTAATTTTTGCTTTCTTTGTCACCTGTTTTAGATCTCTGGTAGTTAATATTTTCTGCTGAATTCCTCTAATTTCTTCCTTTATTCCATAGGTAGAGAGTGTTCTGTTAGGAAATTACAGCTCTAGCCTTACCAACAAGTAAAGATTAGCTTCAGTTCGAGGTAGCATGTTGTCTTTTGTGCAAGAATTGCTGATAATTTTTACTCATGGTGACTCTAACCACCAAAATACCAGAGTAGCTACACACTGTGTGTCCTTATCCAGTATTTTGTTAGTTAATTATTTTTAAACTATTTACATTCTTTAATTGCCTATTAATTTTCTCCTAGATCATGTTTTCAGCTTAACATCATTATTCTGAGTTTTAGTCCTGTATATCAAGATTTTTAGTCCTGGTTTCTAGATATTCTTGGCCTAATGTCATGCTTAGATGTAAGAACTAATCTCTGTCAGTTCTCTTATTAATAAAGTGACTAATATCTATCAGGAAAGGCTAAGGGAGCCTTCTCTTAATATGGTAATGTAACCTGTTTTCTCAGTTAACCAATCTAATGGGTTTCAGTCCGTAGGTATTGTAAGAGTGTATAAATATGGGTATTGTTGTCTTTTAAAAGCTATTATGAAGTCCAAAGCAGGAGTAGTATGTATTTGTTTAATAAAGGTTTTGTTGCAAAACATCACAGCTTTAAAGGAAAGTGTCTTTTAATTTAGAAATTCTTTTTAATACAAGAATTTTACTGAGCAACCAAATACCTTTTCCTGAATGTCAAGTCAAAACACTCCTGGGCAGTGTCCCTTGCAATCGTATCATATATACCATTTGTAATTAAAATGCTGTTCACAAAACTCATGAAAATTAACAAGGTAATATATATGCTAGTTTTACTTTTAAGTTTCTGGCAATTATTTGCAGTAAGTAACTTTAGTCACCAAATAATGGGGAATAATATGTCAAATTATTGAGCTGTTTGATTAACTGCTATGCTTTAGATAATTTCTAAGGGTCATTCAAGTTTCACATTGGTACACATTTATGAAAACAGAGGAAAACTAAAATGGTGTTACGAAAACTGATTTTCTGTTAGGGGTGTATGGTATTGAAAACCTTAACAGTCTTTTATGAAACGGGCACAGTATGGAATTTGATGTTATATTTACCTGTTTTCTACAAATATGTGTAATCTTAGGTTTAATAGAGTGATCCTGAACATCTAATTACTTTTTTCCACTTCACTGAATTGACTCACTGCGATGTTCCAAATTAATATATTTGTCAATATTGCTGTCAAGTCATATTACGTGTATCAGCTTCTGAAATTGAATCATTTTTGGGAACTTCAATATATGTGAGTCATAAAAAGGAACCTAAATAAATTCCTTGCTTGTGGTTGTGCATTAAGCATTCTGTACTTCTGAGGATGTACTTATTATAAATAATTCTGAAAACTCCATAATATCATGTCGGTATAAACCTAGAGCTATAGCTTCTATTTGTTTTCTAAGAACTGCACTAAGAATTCGGATCTTGTATATTGAACACCCTTGCTATTATCAAAGATACTGTAAAAACGTGGTTTGCTGTGTTGCAAAAAAAAGTAGATTGCTTTTTGAATAGGAGTTTTGAGGAAAAAGTTCCAAGATTCAAGAAATTGCACAATATACACCAAAAACCACGTTCATTAATCTAAAAATGACATAATAACATATATAAGTTGATTCTAAACCAGTAATTTAGTTGATTTCAGAAACAAGGAATTTTTGTTCATGACTATCTGTCAGTTTTCCTAAATTATTTATTTGCTAATGAGGAATTGTAAACTAATTTGCAACATCATTTGAGAAAAACATTGTATGTGAAAAATCACAGCATTATACTGGCTACCTGACTTGATTTTCTTGGACACCGCACTTTCTCCGGCTGTAAAGATTTTTGCTCAGAGATTTGAAGACAGCAACATTTTATACATAGAGAGGTGCCATATGCACTTAAATAGGAAGTTTCAGTCTTTTCCTGGTCTGACTTCAAAACATGGAAGTATTTAAACAACCAAGGAAAGAGAAACAAAATGGAAAGATCTGGCTGATTAAATAAATTTCACTGGAATCTGTCAATCAATTCTTAAAAACAAACTTCCCCAGATAATTTGAGAAAAAAAAATTGTAAGCAGTCTTTAAAAGACTGCAATAGCAGCCATTGTGGAAGTCCATAGACATCCTGCCTCCTCCTCCTCCTTGTTGTTGGAGCCAACACTGGGTTCTGAAGCCTTATTTTATTTAGAAAGAAGGTTCAGTTTTTAGTAAACCATTTACTGTGTCTTGGCAATGGTCAGTGTTACTTTTCTGTCTGAAGTGCAAGGTTCTATTACTTCAATCAGGACATTTCATTGTTGGATGAGCTGTGTTCTTCATGGATCTAGAAGGAAGTCAAGAGGCGTTCTCAGGATCTTTTAAAGAATGTGATGAGCTTACCAAGCCTTTAGGCAATGGGATCTTCTTCTTTCCATTGTTCACTGGCTGGCGGATGCAAGATCCTCCCAGAAGTCACAGAACTGTAGAATAGCTTGGATTGGAAGGGACCATGAAGGTCATCCAGTTCCAAACCCCCTTCCTCTTACTGCACCAGGTTGTACAAAGCCCCATCCAAGTGGGCACTAGAACATTCCAGAAGAGTTAGGGATCATACAGAAGTATCATACAGAAGTCTCTGTCTTATTGGGTGTAATCATACTCATAGTTAGGGATTGCTATCTGCGTAGAGGAATGCACAGGGATATATGCAGGAATCTGAGTTTCAGCCACTAGTGTGGAGATGGCTGTGACTGTGCTGCCAATAGAATTGTTAGATGCAGGAAGCACAGTGCTGTGGGAAGATGTGTGCACTGTCTTTACTTATTGTTACTGACATAGTTTTAGGGAGTGGCACCAGTACAGATAGCCTTCAGAGAGTCTTCTACTGTAGTCTAATTAAATCAGCTTGTGTTGGTGTATGGTGTTTAAAAACATTTAATGCTTTCTTCTTGTTTAGTCTGTGTAGAGAAAGTGACAGTATTAAATTTAGATGGTCTGAATCACTTATTAAACCTTTGAACTTAATAGTCAGGTTGTGATACTACTTGGTTTAAATACCATATTAAAAGGAAAAAAATTAAAAAGTTGTGCTTTGGGGCGTAAGTATACTTGCTCCTCATGCCTTTTTCAATGGTGGAATTACCATGAAATTTCAGTCAAGTTTTGCAACAATTTACCCTAGGTACCATTAAGGACTTTCTCTGTTCCAAAAGATTATTTCAGGTTAAGCATTGCAGATGTGCTGCAATTCTTGATGCAACTGAACATAGCTTTGAAAACTACAACAATATTACAGTGTTGCATAGTCTTTATTGATTCTGTTGCAAGGGAATACATTAAGAAATTGAAAATGCAACTGAAAATATTGCATTTTAGGGAGTATAGTTGGTTTCATGTTACATTTGAGCCTTGCATGTTTGATGGATAGGATACACTAGACTTGAGGTGATTGAAATTTTGAATTCAAACTTTTCAATGGAAAAATAACGTCAAATTTACTTAGATCTTTACTTAGATTAGCAGTGAAAATTTGTGCCTGTTCTCCAACCAAATTAACAGGGCTTCAAGAAAACCATATGCATTTATGGGAAAAGGTATTTTTTATCCTCTTTAATAATACCCTTTTGTTAGCACATGCTGTCTTCTTAACAGCACATTTGACTGATGCCTTAGACCACTGTAGCAGTCTCATCAGGCCTGCCTTTTTAGGGGAAGTCATTATGTTACTTCTGAAGTGTCTGCAGTAACCCGTCGACATGGGTTATTGGGTTCTTAATACTGTATAATTAGGATATATGTATGATTCTGCTCTTTTTCCTTGTATCTTGCTTGTATCTTGCCTTCCTAAACCCTATTCAGAGATTTTCCAAGAATAGGAATTGCTTGTATTTTTTTAATACAAGCATTAGCAATAAAGGAAGTAAGGAAGATTGTAAGGAATTTTTCACTGTTGTTGCTTTCTTATTCCCATAAGTGAAGGTTAATCTTAAATCTGAGAGAAATTAAATATCTGTACTGAAAAGAAGCATCCCTCCCCCCTAGGTATGGTGCTATGTATCTCTTTTATCGACTAGTTAAACCTAATGATTGCCAAACTGTTCTCAGCTTTGGGAGTGTTTTGTAGTAATCTCTTTAAGACACGTTCTAATATTTTTTCTTGGGATTTTTACTGTCATACAGTGCCTCATACACTACACATACTGATCCTTGGAATAGATTGAAATTATGTTGTTAATTATGGCAAATATTGTCAGCTGTATTCAGATATTTTTTTGTTTTGTTTGATGTTTAAATGGTAGGTTAACTTGCAGCCATTTGAATCAGTAACCCAAACTAAGCATCCATTGTTATTATTTGCTCAGCTGAGTCCAAAAACATGCTAATAACAAATCCATTCAGTCCCCCATTCCAACAAAAAATGCAGGAGTACCTAAGCATGCCAGTGAATTCTTGTCTCAGGTTGCTTGTATAGTTGGCACCTATGTCTGTACATATGTCTTTGAGCATACCAGACCTTTATCTGTGATGAATACAACACTGATTGAAGACATTACACAGCCAGATAATAATTTTTGGACATTCATGCTGATTCATGTGTTTTCTTTAGTCCTATCATCCAGTTGCTGAGCAAGTACAGAAAATTTTGCCATTTTTCCAGCCCACATTTCCACCAGATATTTGCTGCATGCACTCTTGGATGACAGGCTTACTTCTCCATACCTATCCAGAAATCAGCACCTCATGCAAATATCCACGAGTTGAGGCCATCTGTGAAATCTGCTTCTCATCTATGTATCATTAGGGTTTATTGATTGTACTGTCATTGGAAGGTGATAATCTCTGATCAGGGTCAGTCTTTTTCCCATAAGTACTGCAACTTTCAGCCCATTGTGTAAATGATGAGCCTGGACTCAAGGAGTCTTTTTGCATAGTATGCAGAAAACCATAATTAACAGCAGAAGTGACTAGACTAAAATAATTTTTACATGGCTGCATGTAAAACCCTGTTTTTATTTTAATTGCAGCTCCATAAAGTTTTGGAAAATTGAGTTGAGCTATGGGAATACACTTTTGTTTGAGTTCACTACCCACTTACCTTGCAGGTATGTCTACAATTCCCTTATTTTTCCAGGCAATTTTTTCTTATTCATGTTGTAAAATATTCTAAAAAAGTTAATATAGATTTACTAGTTAGCACAAGACTACTTCTCGGCACTTCAATTTGTCCTGGCAGGTTGAACTACTATGTGATTTTTCTATCTCTTACTAATGAGTTGTGGCACCATTCTGCACATACAATGCCTCCATGAAAGTAAATTAACTAAAACCAACAGCAATCATACTTTTTCTACTTTATTGCCAATTGTGAAAAAAGAAGAAAATGAATACCTGACAATAAGGTGAAGTTGGTTGCCTGAAGTTGGTTGTAGTAACAAGCGGTCTCTGCAATCAGCTGCAACAGATATCACCTAGAAGTAGCCCAGTGCTAATACAAATCTCCTGATATTTGGCTTTGGAAAAGTCTGGAAAATGAATTAATTCTTTCTGTTCATCCTTTTGAATACTTGATTATTGCAGACATTATTCTAAAGGAGATGCTGGTATGTTTTTTCTTCCTGTTAGTTTTAAATGTGCACTCATTTGGTAACAAGTACATGAATTAAGCTTTTTCACAATCTAGGTCTTTAATGGGGGAAGAAATATAATGAGATAAAATTGACATGCTCCAGGCCTTTGTCACAAGAAACCAATTGGTACTGCATGAGGAACAGGGACAACTGTTGATATCTTCAATAGTCACAATAGATTGTGGAAACAGGGTGATTTGAATGGAAAGAAAATATTATCTCCTTTTTATCCCCTGTGTAACAGCCTTGTGCTCGATCATTATCCTTTAGAATCAGTTGACAGGAACAAATGAGAATCTTTAACTGAAACTATGTGTCAATGACAGCATGAAAACAAATTTAGATGTCTGAAAAGTACTCAAAGCAGTTTCATTTGTCTACTTATGATGGGTATTAAAATCATAATAATTTTTTGGTAACAGTTCTGGAAAATTGTATCCTTTTACAGTATGTGAAGTAAGTCTCCTGCATCATGGAAGGAGGTCTTTACATTAAAGAAGAGAATCATAAAATTGTTTGGGTTGGAGGGATCTTAAAAATATCGAGTTCCAACACCCTGCCTGTGTCAGGGATACCAGGCACTACATGATGTTTTTCAAAGCCCCAGCCAGCCTGGCTTTGGACACTGGTACATCCCAAAAGAGTTAGATCATGCCGTAGCCAATTGGAGATAATCGTATTGGCAGTTAGGGATTGCTGTCTGCATAGGGGAATGTGCAGATATATGCAGGAATCTGAGTTTCAGCCACTAGTGTGGAGATGGCTGTGACTGTGCTGCCAATATAATTGTTAGATGCAGGAAGCACAGTGCTGTGGGAAGATGTGTGCACTGTCTTTACTTACTGTTACTGACAAAGTTTTAGGGAGTGGCGCCAGTACAGATAGCCTTCAGAGAGCCTTCTACTGTAGTTTAATTAAATCATATTGTCAATTATGGTGTTTTAATTCCAGAACATTTAATGCTTTCTTCTTCAGTCTGTGTAGAGAAAGTGACAGTATTAAATTTAGATGGTCTGAATCACTTATTACACCTTTGAACTTAATAGTCAGGTTAAGTTGTGATACTACTTGGTTTAAATGAAATACTGGACATCAGGCTAATTTTTGATGGGACACTCTTGTTGCTCTCTGTTCTGTGCTTTACCACTGCAGATTATTTTTTGTTGCCTCCAACCTTTCTCAGTCCCTTTTATTATTTGCTTTTTTCATCATATTTCTTGGTCTCTTTTTGCATATTGCATATGCATATGTCTTCATGTTTCTTACCTACTATAAAGCAATCTTATCACTTGTCTTTAGTACAGATGACTCTTCCTTTTTTCCTGAGCATAAGCCAACTGAATTTTAAAAGTCCAGTGAAAAGCTGTCTGGCCTCATTGCATAGAAAAATTCCATAATGAGCTCCAGGAACGGGAAAGAAAAAGAAAAGAAGAAGTTGTGATCAACCTAGTGAAAGATTTGTCTATAAGCAGTTCCAGGAGATCATGACAGATTAGTTTTAAGTAAAATACAGGGGAAACATTATTGATACAAGTTTTCTTGAGCTTCAGCTTCCTAAGGAGTCATTACTGTTGTTAGTGTACATCATCTTTCTCATCACATTTGTCATAAGAAACCATGAGGTTTGTTTTAATGAGTTTGATAGTTCTAATTTTTATGTAGGTGTTCTCCATCATCATTATTGAATGATTGTCTATCCCACTAAGAGATCTTTGGACTTCTACCATTACAGAAATGTCTGAACAGACAAAGAGAACATTTTACTCGCTTATGCTTCTTCACAGAATTAAACAAATATCCTTAAAGCTGTGGTACTGGTGGCTTACTGTTTTTGAATAGCTCAGTTTTATTTCTGGAAGTAAAAACACCATTTTATGTCAATAGGAGTGCCTTGGGATATTTGCCTTATATGTTAACAGCAAATTTAGTACATATTTTATGTAACTAGAGTAATGTGTTAGTGAGAAGTGGTGCTCCACTTACTTGTCTAATTTTAAAATAAAATAATAATGTTCTAATTTCCGTAAATAACAGACTGAATAGGGCCCAACTTTCCAAGTGAATAAATCTCATAGCTTATTTAGTGACAGGCGACACATCCCATGCCACTGAACCTTTTGTTCAGTGACAGAAGGTATACCCTTACTTAGAGGTGTCAGATTATACTGTAATCATATAAGAATCCAATTATCTTTTTTTAACTATTCCTACTTTTTTTTTTTATGACCAGCCATGCTGAAATTTTAATGAGAATTCTCAGGCTTACCTCAGCAGATAGATGGCAGAATGAACATTTTTATAACTGGAATAAAAGCTGTTATGTTTTATCACAAGGCCTTCCTACTGTTTTGTAAGATAAGTA
This sequence comes from Alaudala cheleensis, assembly GCA_013398995.1. NCBI lineage: Eukaryota > Metazoa > Chordata > Aves > Passeriformes > Alaudidae > Alaudala > Alaudala cheleensis. Next base: position 1,074,626 of record VWYE01026624.1, read on the forward strand.
AGCATTACCTCAGAAGAAACTTCAAGGAACACCCCTAATTTTTTTATGTATACATAAAAATCCATACACATACACTTTTTTAATATTACATCTGCATATTTGCTTCTCAGCTAGACTTGCTGATACATTCTGATTATGTAGTGTATTCTGGCTACACAAATCACTTTTTCACATTTTCATTAAGCCTGAGTTCATGGTAACACTGAGGTCATCCTGTTTATGTAACACAACCATGGGACCACCTTATCAAAACTCCTTGTTGCTAAAGCAGCTTGACCTTGTATTTAATTTACTAATCAAAAGCGATTCTCGCAGGCAGTCCAAACAAAAATACCGCATCTTTGTTTTCCTTTTTAAGTAACGAACAAGGTCACATTAACTGGACATGAGGAGAGCATTTACCAAACTGCTTGGCCCTGAATTTCCCCCTTATATTGCTGAAAATAAAATCTTAAAACTAATTTTTAAAAACTCTTTTTTCCCCAAGCTAGAAATACTAGGCTTACTCTGAATTCACTGTAGACTATCTGTGTGCTACTCCAGGTAGTTTGGAGTGAGCTGCTGCTCTCAAAAACAAGTGATTAGCCCTACTCCTGAACTCTTCCTAAAGATCTTTGTGGGCCAGTAGGAGAAGGCTTTGGATCATTCTGTTATGGCTGTCCAGTGCAAGTCACTGTTTTTTTCTGAAGATTTATGGATTCTGCTTTGGCATGAGATTGCATTTGCCACTGTGACAGGAAGTAGGCTGTTTAGTCCTTTGGAAATCAGCTCATTGAAAATGTGCCACCGTCAGAAGGGCTTCTCCAGTATAGTCCTTGTGCCTTGGTTTTTGTCCCAAGGGTCCTGAAAAATAAAGTACCAGAAGGGGATTGGCGTGCTATTGCTGTTAAAGTTAGTTAATCCAATAGCCTGGCACTGAAAATTATCTGTAAAATTTTGCTGAGAGAAGGCTAGATCTGAAGTGAATTGTCATCTGCTGCTAATGCACTCTACGAGAAATTGTAAAAGCAGGTATGTAACACATGTTGCATAGGCAAAAAGCTGAATTCTGTTTTGGAATTCACTGAAAATCAATCTTATTACAAATCCTATAGATTTATAAGTACTTGATGTTTGGAATATTGCTATTTTTAAAATTTATCCCACCTCTTTAAAGTACTATGAAAACAGGATACCTACATAGGTAATATGGAGATCATAAATATTAGCAGATGTCAAGGATAGGTTAAATGCTAAATCATAAGAGGGGATTTTATGATCTTTGCAAATACCTCATATGCTCAAGCTGTCATCCTGAAAAGTTATAGGTTATAACCAAATGAATATAAGTTTCTCCATACTGATGTATTTTGACAGATTGTGTTCAGGATTTTATGTTAAGAATTTGCATTGTATATATGGGCTGTGCTCCTTAAGGTTCTTGAAAGATTTTAAAAGAATTGCAATTTACCTGCTGCACACTGAGTAAAAACAAGCTAAATATAATCTAATTCTTCTTAGATTATTAAAAAAGAAATACTGTTTGTAACATTGAACTTTTTGTATGAAAACTTGTAAAATGCAAAAGACCAAATACAATTGCATAAAGAGGGCTTACCTTTTCACAACAACTAGCAAGGTATTCCATTTTTGAAGGGAATTCTTATTGGGAATATTTTGGGTGGCATTTGCCTGTACTAAATATGACCTACTATGCAATACGTCTTTAAAATAATTTGTGACTTGGTGTATAGTGCACATACAGTTAATGTAAAATAGTGCAGTGGCTATAAATTTTACAAGTCCAAAATCCTGTCTCCAGAGGAGAAGCAAAGGAGTTGTTTTACACAGGAGAGTCCTGAATTTTATTTAATGTAACTTGGAAAAAGCAATAGATGACCTAACCACATTTTTTATTATAGACTAAAAAAGGGGACAGGGAAGTGGGAAACCAAATTCAGAAAAGTTACTAGCTATGGAAGCATACTACTTCTCCTTACAAGAGAATGCCTTACCAGCCAGACTGTAGATTAATATTAGATAGGTTCAGTCTCAAGCCAGTCTGTTTCATGTTGGATCATTGTGAAGCAAAGAATAATAGATTTCCATATAAGAGAGAATAATAACAGGGGACATTGTAGTATAATCAGAAAAAGACTTCAGAAGGAAATGTGTCCACTGACTACAGCTTTCCTTGAGATGATTACTCTCCTTGAGTGAGTACTGGCTCATGTCCATTCTTTCCAAGCCTGAGACTCTTCAGAAAGATAAGTTGCATCCCTGCTGCATATAAGCAGGAGTATAGACGGTGTAGCAGCTACCTCAAAAGACTTGTGATTTTCAAAGCATAGGCTTCCTTGTTCTTGAGCTGCTTTATCTCTTGTGTGTTGTGCTATTTATACAAGCCATTGGTTTGTGGTAATTGCCTAGATGTGATGTTGCTGTAACTTCACCATTGGTGAAGCTGAGATCCCAGGGTGGTTATATAGGGTTATATCCTGGTTTATGGAATACAACTTCATCAGCTAACATGAAATGTTGTAATTTGGCATCTGTGATCCTATTGCACTATGAAGTTTGAAAGAAACTGCTGTCATGTGAAGGATGATTCTTTGTGTGTTTGCTTTCATCGAGTGTTAGTCCTCACTACACAGAATGTTGGTTGATAAAATTGAACTTGCTTGGTCCTATTGAGCTGAGATGAGGATTAGGACTCAAAATTTTCTGTCTAGAGCCTGGGATATCTGACAACTGCTCTTCCCTTTTCTGGGCAGTTGTCCTTATTGGTAGGAGAATTATATTTTTCTTTTAAGTGTGCCAATCCCCAGCTCTTACCTGAGGAATGACTGCAGCCTAAGTGAGTAAAATCTGAGTCTTTTCATGGTTAGTTGTAGAAAATATAACTGCAAATCATCCAGATTGAGAACAACTAGGTTTATAGGGGGTATGTTCAAGGGGACTTCTCATTTTTCTTGGGGTAGATGGGGTCTGTTTATGTGCCTTTCTCTACATAATATTTAACTGGCAATTGCAGTGCATAGATGTCTATAGAGAATTGTGGACAGCCAGGGGGGAGATTTGTAGATTCCTTGACTGGTTCTAACTGCTAAATGTGCATTGTGTAGGTCAGACTTGTTCTAATGATGTGTATTGCATTCTTAATCTCTCCCATGACGCTTTCTGTATCGATCTCAGAGTATCTCACAGTCTACATTGTGATGGTGCCACTCAAGCTCTGCTCCCCACTTCAAGTGACAATGGTTCTTTGATAACAGAAGCCAGTAAAGGGACAACAGCTCAGTCTTGAACTCCTGCAGGTAGAAATGAATTATGGCTTTGCTCCCCTTAACAAAAAAAAGAAGACTCAAGAGATGTTTGAGATGCTGGTATCTCCGGTGCTGTAGTTATGATAAGTTCTGGAAATACCTTAGCTCCATCTTGCCAAAAGTCTGTCTTTGACAGTAGATCATAACAAAAGCCTTGGAAAGAATATAAGGACAGGAAACATCATCTTTTAGTGATATTTCCCGAAATATTCTCCTGCTCTCTCTGAGTATTTCAAGACTTACCAGAGCTTGTCATGCCTTTGTATATGTGTTTTAGACAGATTTCCAGGAATGTGTCTACCTTACCTTTTCAATCTGGCCAAATTCTTAGCATGTGGGATGTCTAGAGGCATCATTGCATTTGATCTCTTTGATCTTTGCCCTGAAATAATTATGTACTGTGACATATTCTATCAAGTTCCTATGAAAACAGGGAAGGAAGTCAGGCCCAGTCCTTTTATTCCTCCTTGCTCTGGACCTGGAGTTTAGTTGAAGAATCCTTCTTAAGCGTGATGAATTTCCTACCATCCCCTGGAAGACAAACTGTAATTCAGTCTGAAGTAGTTGGCCAAGTATCTTCTGTTGGAAGACCTAGAATATGGACACTGTACACTGGCCAGCCATGGTCTGAAATGTGATCAGAGTTGGTGGAGACAATTATATCAAACATTTTGGTAGCTGGACTCTGTTTTCCAGCCTTGACATCTTGAAGCACACATAAGTGAAAGAAAAACGCTGCAGTTTTCTATGTGGATATTTAGGTTGGAATCAGTCTATCTCAGTTTGCACGTATAAACAAGATAACCTGCATACCAGCTGGTGGTAAATGACAGTCTATACTCCTGATAGTGGTGGTGGCAGGAGTCATGTTTCAGTGGTTAGGAGGAGAGGGTTTGGGTTTTTGTTTTCATTGGGGTTTTCTTGTTGAAACTCTGCATGTGAAGGAGGAAAATAGAAGGAAAAAACTGGCTTTTGTCTTGGTACTGGTCTAACAGCTGTCTCTGTTTCTGTAGTTTACCTTGAGTAAATAAAAAAGGTTGTGTTGCTGTACAAGGAGGATCTAGAAGGTAGCTAGAAGAAAAAAATGGAGAGAGTTCGTCCATATGCATGTATTCACTAGTCTTTTCTTTACCTTTTCTAAAGTATTTCTTCTTACAGAAGATGTGGGTTTAGAAGGAATTGAGAATGCAATGAAAATCACTGCCCCTTTTTGTTTCCAGCATTTTTATTGTGCCTTGATCACCATGCATAGGTTGCCAAAACAGATTTCAGAATTCATAGCACTGGTTCATTGAATAGGTAAATTAACTGTACCTGATTTAAGTAGCATGTTCCTTTACATTAATAATTTTTATTACATGGTTTTTCAATTCTATGGAATTTTGTTTGGTATGACAGCCTCTTCTGCCTTTCTGTAAGCTGCAAGCTGCTTTTTTTTTTTAAACTTCTCTCTTTATATTTTAGTGTGCATCTATCCCACGTAAACCTGAACATTAAGCTGTTAATATGCTCTTATTTGACTTAGAAACACCTGACTAGTTTCTAACACTTTAAAAGTAATCTTTCATCAGAAGTTGACAGTTTTCAACCTTCATTTTAATACTGTTACCCCTTTGATAGTTATACTTAAATTTTCAGAAAATTGGATCCTAACTAAAAGCTTCTTTGCATTCTGTCAGTCTTTAGCATTGTCGCTTGTAATTTTGGTTCTTTGATGCATCTGAAAGTTTTAGATGCAGCTTTTTGACAGTGATTTTGTTGTTCTTGTATCCTGAGAAGTTAAAAAATTAGATTAATTTTTAAGCTTCTGAAGTATGTGTCATGAAGCCAAAGTAGCTATGAAAAGAACCAGGTTAAGCAAATTATTTTGACTTGGGATGTGGCTAGATACTTTTGCTTTCAAATTTTAGATCAGCCTTTTGAGCAATTCCAGTTTTAAATTAGCTGTCTGACATCATGTGTCCTTGTACATGGAGAATAAGAGTAGTAAAAATTCTCTTGTTGATTCCTCAGGTTCCCTCAGGAAGCTTTCAAGATATTCCCTAACCAGAAATTTAAGAAGCTAAGCAGCTGTGGCACAGGTAGTAGGGTTGTGAAAGGATGAACGGATGGCTGAAACTTGGAAAACAAAGAGTAAAAACATATGCTAAATTTTTGCAGCAGAAAAACATTGTCTTTATAGAAATGCAACAGTTGAGCTGAGACCTGTCCACATGACAGAGATCTTGCACAATGCACATCACGTGTCATTTCTATGATAGCACATATCAAAAAGGGCTGTGTTGGGGTTTGGAGCTTTGCTGTTTTAAAAGAAGTTAGAAATAGGATCAATTGATGGACCTTCTGATTCTTAGTGATGAGACAGTAGAATGGCAAATCCAGGTGATGGAAATGTAAGACATGCTAGAATAGGCTAGAACAAAATACTTCAGTCAGAAGGGATCTTCCATCGGTCATCTAGTCCAGTTGGCAGGTTATCCTTTTGAAAGACAGAAAATCCCTCAGTGTGTTTCCTTGATGCTTTCCTTTCTGCATAAAAACACCATTAGAGTTAATTTAGGGAGAGTCACCCCTTGGTGTTCTTTGTTGGCCTTAAGCTTCTGAAGCTAGCCCTGTTTTGTAGCATGCTCAACATTAAAAAGGATGTTTTTTCTTTGCATGTGTAAGCCTTACAGAAAGTGTCCCTAACTCTTCATTCTCACAGTGGGAAGTGGGTTTTGTTGTTTCAGTGTAGCAGTTTGTCCACACATATGTGGTGTTGGTGTTCGGAACCAGTTCTGATACCAGCATATAGTACCAGCCTATGGTAGGATCCAGATTATATTTAAGTTCTTTTCCAACTCAAACCAACCCATTGCTGGATTTTACTTGTACTTAGTGACCTCAGTACCTGTGTTCTTTAACATCTCACCTCAGACATCTTGCTGTAAAGCTACATATTAAGCATGGCAGCAATTTCAAAGTCTACAGCTGTGTTTTCAATTCACCATTGTTTAATTGGAGGTTGGGTAATGCCATGCCATCAGCTGTTGTTAGAATACTTATGTGAGCCCATCAAAGAAGTGGAGTAGAAAAGGCAAGTTTTTCTGTGTATTCTCTGCATCTAAGGAACTGATTGAAAGTATCAGTGGTACAGAAATGGCAGTGGGTATGTTCTATCTCATGCAGTGTTAGTGGATTAGAGCATTCCTCCCGTAGACACTGCAAGGGAAAACTTCATTCTTTTGTGATTAGGATAAATTTGCCCTTTTTTAAAAATGCACTTGGGAATTATCCAAGGAAGAGACACCATTACTGGTCAGGATAATTTCCCCCCTTGGTTTTGAAAGCTGCATTAATGAGAAGGGGCTTCAAAATGCAGCTAAGCAAGAATATCAGGATAAAAGGGGATTGGAGATACAACAACCCTTTCAGTTGAGAAGCTGTGGAAGATGCTGGATGTTGTTAACAAAAACATCAGAGATAAGCTTTGTTTCTCATCCTAGCTACAGTGTGTGGTGTTTATGAATGCTGATAGGAGAATTCCCATATGTAATGCTGAATTTGTTTCACAGACAGGAGCTTGATGAAAAGAGAGTTTATTTTTGTGGCTTGAATTCAGTCCTGTGGTGAAAAGCTGTACAGTCATCCACTTTAGTGACAGGTGCAGGGTAGATAGTGAATATTTTGGTTTTATGCTACACTTTTTCCATGTTTTGTAAATTGAAGCATCTGGAAAGTAAATATGATATGAGAAAATTTTATCTCAAATGGAGTTCAATAGCTACTGATCAAATCAAATTCTAACACGGAAAGTAAAGTATTTTTAGACAGTGGAAAACAATTTCTTATCTAGAATTTAGGAAATTTCAATGAAATCACTTTTTTAAAAAGAGCTTTTCTAGGAAGTGAAATACCTTTCCGAAGGGACTGTTTATTTTCTGCTTATTAGAAAAAAATTAATGTCATATTGTAACTATGTGTTGTCCTGCTGTTTCTTTAATTGTTCTTATGTTGGGACTTAGATTCTAGCCCCATGCTGAGTGGCTGTTAAGACAGTAAGAGAACTCTGGCAGGGGGATTGATGTCACTAGGATGTCAATTTTTTCCCCCTGAGCTTTTCTGGAACTTCTGTTGATACCTTTTTCCACTTTATAGGCTGACTGCAGTTTCTTTGTCCAGGCACATTCACAGTTTTCTCTGTTTGGGCCCTCTTTAAGTCTGGTGGTGTGCAATTCTGTGATTGTCTCACAGTCAAATCCTTTTCTGCTTTCACCTTGATTTCATATGGCTATAAAGAAAATGGGAAATGCAAAACACAAATGTTCTATAGCCACCAAATTCTCTGCCTTGTTATAGTTTGAGTCATTTATGAAAAATTTTAGTTTCTGAAAACATTTCAAAGCATCTAATTTGTAAAACTTTCTTTTGGAGATTATTTAAGTGTACATTTTCAGTACCTCCATAAATGTCCCTCTTTATAAAAATCAATATCCTCCTTTTAATTAATCTGTAATTTATTGGGACATTGAGATTTAATGTAGTTTATTAAAAAAAGGCTATTGTTCCTGATCATTAGCCTGAATTAACACAAATGTACCAGGCAGACCTTTGTTAATTTCATTCTCAAAATTACAGAGAATGTCCATTTTCATAATGAGAGTTATTCTTGATAAAAATTATCTCTGCAGTTCTGTAGAACTCAGGATTTTTCCAATGAATGCAAGCATTGTTCCTTAAATTCCGCCTTTCCTCTTAAAACTGAATCTTTGTTTCACAGTGCCTGAAAAGAAACAAGATGACAAAAGCATCCATCTTTAAGAAAAGTTACTGATATCTCTAAAGGCACATCATTGGGTCTAGTTAAGGGGGACTCAACTCCCTAATAAAGTTACACTGTTCATACTCAGAAAAGCATTAATTTGTGGAATTGTATGTTCTCACACAAGGATGCTATCCTTCCTGAAAAAGGTGAAACCAAGAACTGTAATGAATTGCATGGGATTGCCTTGGGAATGAGGAGTGAGAATTGTTAGTATTTGACATTCTTACAGATGCTGCATTGCAATCTACAGAAAATTGGGAAACATCCTTCAGAGATAGCCGGTTATCAGTAGTGCTGCTTCTGCACCAAGCACATTAAGTATGTATCTCAAAGTCTGAAATTGTTGGTGATTCTGAGAAAGTGACGCAGAACATTCCCTGCATTGCTAATTATAATTACTCCTTCAATAGGAAAAACAAAAACAAAACAAAAGCCCGCAAATCTCATTTATGCTTAGTTACCTTTCGGGAATGCAATGTAAGTATAAGGTCACTTCAGTTCATAAGAACTTGACACACTGTTAGTTACCATGTGTCCATCTGTTTGCCTTGCTATTTTTTACCTCATCTTGCTAATAAGGTCCTTGCCCTCCTCTGGATCTCTTCCCTGGGCTTACACAGAACAAGTAGTTGATTTTATGTGGTATTTCCAGTAAAAACTTTTGGAAAAAAAATTTTCAGGTAGTTATGTTTTCCATAGAGGAATATAAGTAAGCATGTAAATTTTATTGTTTAGTAAGTGCAGAAGTGGGACTATGAATCTGTCTTTTCTTGTCATGATTAATTTCTTAGTTCTGAACATCCCATTTTAAAATGTATATAGCCCAAAATATTTTCTGTTATTTATGTTGTTTTTTTAAGTTATAGATGACTGTATAACACTCATATGAATATGAATTAGGTTGATACATTTTCTCCAATTTTTTTAACCATGCAGTCATTGACAAATGCAAATTACCTGATTATCTCTACTGCTATAAGAAGATTTAAAGTGGAGCTATTTGACAGTGTATAGGCCATGTACAAATCATTGTTTCAAACGTTGATTGCTTGAAAGAAAGCAAGCTACTTAAGGTATAGACCTACTAGAAGAATATGCTGCATGTAGAAATAATAGTATAAAACAAAGCCCAATCTATTATTTTGCAGTGAAAGACAAGTGAAGACTTGCTTTGCATTGTAGACAAGAGCCTTGCAATATATGAGGATATAAAATGCTACTTGAGCAAAAAGATACAATTTAATGTAGAAGAATCTCTTTGTCTCTTAGACCCTTCTGTAGAGGTTACATTGTATGATTCAAAGGGTTTCTTAATTTCCTGTATCATCTCGGGGAAGGTGCTGCTGGAAAATGTTCAGTACGTACCGTTTTGCTGCTCACAGAGTCTTTTACATCTTAAAGGCCATTTTCCTTAACCTGTAACTTGCACATTAGGCATCGAGATCAGAAGTGGTATCTTTCTGTTGCAGATTGGGTACTAAATCAGCAGCCTCAAAATGCTCCTCCTTTGTTCAGGGTCTGTCTTCTGTGGGATTTCCTCCATTAGTTTCTCTCAGAGTAAGGCCAAACTTTCCTGGTCTCTCAATGCATGGCCTTTACATGAAGCATTGTTACAGTCTGCTCCACGGATTTAACAACTTCCCAAGCAACAGTGGAAACACATTTTCATTCAACTCCTTGCAGTTCCTGCATGCGTAACCTGAAGGTGAGTCACTGTCTTCACTTTTTCACAGTCATTTGGGTATCCATATCACTGCAGGAAGAATATTCCTGTGTGCTGTTGGATGCTCAGTATCACAAATGCAACACTCAGTGTCTGTCTTCCCCAGCTTTCCAGTCTTCAGCTCACAACATACCCAGGAAAGCTGTCATGAAAATCAGTATGGCTAGAGGCAACTTCTCTTCTAGCCTCAGGTGTCAAAGTGCCAATCCCTTCTTGATTCAGTCTTAAAAATGTAAGAAGAACACAAATACCCAAAAATATTGCTTCTCTTCCTGTGTCATTCTCAGAACAAAATCTGAATATAGTCTTGACTAGACCTTTTCTCCCCAAACTATTTCAGTAGCAAAAAAACCTGCCATATTTTCCATTTGCTCACTCCTGTAGCAAGCAATAGAGAATTGTGGGGAAATTTTGATAGATACCTGTAAGTATTTTCACATGCACCCGTGAATGTATTAGGCTATATATCTGTTTTTAAAATGCATCTTCATTAATTTTTTTCTTCTTTTGGGGATACTATATAGAAGACAGATGAGAAGCACTAAATTGTATAAGAAATAAGAACTGCTAGCTATTGACAGTAAAGCAAGATGCCCTTGACTTAAGAAAAAGCTTAAAATCTAAGCACGTCAAGCTAAGTTAATGAGGAAAGAGAAGTCCATCAGGTATCTACTACAACTAGCTTGAGAATATAAAAATAAAGTGCTCTGGTATTAATGGTTTTGCCAAGCCCAGAATCAGATTCTAAGGTTCCTATGAGGCAAGTAAAATCAGTTAATTACAAAGTCTAACAGTGACAATTAAAGAGAAAGAGCCCCAAAGATATGTGCACATTCTGAAAATGTGAAAGGTTTGGCACTGACTACTTGTATGTTGCTGGTTATCTGTTAAGGCCTCTTTGTATCAATATTCTAGGAAATATCAAGGATACTTCCTTAGGAAGTACTAGAAAAAGTAGAGATGGCGCTAAGTCATGGTTGAACTGGATATGCAGCTAGTTATACTGTGCGTAAAAGGGTCCATCCAGTTTTGTGCAACAGCTGACTAGAACAGTGCACTGTTAGACTGGTTTTGGTGATTATCTGCTGGATTAATACACCATAACGGAGTAGGTGTGGCAACCCACCCTTAAGGGGAAGAGTGGGTCATCACAGTAGGTTGGAGATGGTCAGACAGCTTTATCTTAGGAAGTTGAAAGCAAATTTCTGGAAGTTGTTTTCTGCTGGAGGGGCTGATCTGTACAACCATTTTCTAAGAGTCGATGGACTGGGTATTTGACTGCACAGCTGAAAATGAAGCAGCCTGTTTGTGTAGTTATCCAGACAGTAAATGAGATGATCATACCAACTAGGATGCAGCTGTTGTCACTTCAGCTGGTGCAAAGCCAATGAAGTGTGAGAAGTAAAGATGTGACATTAAATGTTTTGAGTAAATAGCAGGGAAGAAGACTTCTAACCATACCTTCTGATTATGGTTAAAATGAATGTATTCCCTACTGGTCAATTACTGTGAGTAGTATTTGTGAAACTGTTATGAATCACAAGTTCACTAGAGTACAAACTTGGGCATTTGGTGATAATGTTTCTTACTAAAAGCAAACAAATTATCTCCTATTTTGCACAACTAGAGCAGCCAGTAGTGCCTACTTCAATTTGTTGTCCATTTCCATACTACTTTTTTTCTTTATTATTTTTCAAAATAGCTGTTAGAATAGGATGCCTAATTATACTAAACATTGCTCCAGATAGCACTACTATTATTTCTTGTTTAAACTGATACAGCTCTTTATTTTGCAAGTATATTCAAACTCTGCTCAATAAGTTCTGATGTCATGTTCTTAAAGACTGCCAAAATGTTATCAGTTTACATCTGTCAATTTTAAGTCAACACTCCCACTATGGTTAGTCTGCTTGTTGTGATTGCCTACAGCTCAGCCTCAAGGATAACCCTTCAAAGTACTAGATAATTACACTATTCCCATAGTTAATTTAAGCATTTCAATCAAACAGGAAATAGCTTATAGTCTGTCCCCTGGTTGATTATAGTTTCTTCTATATTAAAAGGGTGCCACTTAACATTTGCTTGCTTATGCCAGATGGCAAGTTCCTAATTAGATTCACTTCTCACGTGCCTAATTTTTCTGCTTGCATTTTGGCAAAGCTAAAATCTCAGTAGGGCAAACAGATAGTTGGAGTATATTAACAACATTATTGTTGTTATTTCCATGGTCTTTCTTATGAATGGTAGCTCAAAGAAGATCTTATGGATCAAGGGCTGTGACTTAACCTTTGGTACTAAGGCTCTGCTTCAATACAACTCAGAATGTCACAGCAGATTCTTAGAAATTATTTTCTCTACATTTCTACTGTTGCTCTTTAAGGGCTGTTCAACTTTTTTCCACAGAAAGCAGGAGCACAAATTGCTATTTTATTATGGTGGTTGATAAGAATTGCTTGTTTGTTTTCTGCTTCCTTTGCATTGGCCTTCTTTTTGTCTTCTTAGAAATACTAGATGAGGTAAAAACTCTTGAACTGCGTGCTGAGCTTCCTTTGTCCACCTGATGAGTACAATCATCTTGATCCAGGAAAGTGACTCTGAATTAAGTACTTCAGTCTTGCATTCCTAAATATGGTTCAGTAGATTCTTAATGGAGTGATCTTGGGAAATTATCAATTACACTACACATTTTAATGTGTGGTGGGTCCACCCTGGCTGGGTGCTCAGCATCCACTAAAGCTGCTCTTGCTCTCCTCTTCTGAGCTGGATGGGGGAGAGAAAATATAATGAAGGTTTCATGGGTTGAGATAAGGACTGGGAAAGATTACTCACCAAGTACTGTCATGGGGAAAACAGACTTGATTTGGGGATATTACTGAATTTATTACTAACAAAATCAGAGTAGGATAATAAGAAGTAAAAACAAATTTTAAAAATACCTTCCCCTACTGCTCCCTCCTTCTCATCTCTACCTCCTCCTCCCTAGCAGTGCAGAGAGACAGGGAATGGGCGTTACAGTCAGTCCATCACATGTTGTTCCTGTCACTGCTCAGGGGGAAGAGTCTCCCTTGCTCCAGTGTAGGGTCTCTCCCATGGGAGACAGTTCTCCATTAACTTCTCCAACATGAGTCCATCCCATGGGAACAGTTCTTCACAAACTGTTGCAATGTGAGTCACTCTTCCACGAGGTGCAGTCCTTCAGGCAGAGCCTGCTCCAACATGGGTTCCCCACCGGGTTGTAAGTCCTACCAGAAAACCTGCTCCAGCTTGGACACCTCTCTCTAGGTGTCTGCAGGCCCCTGCCAGGAGCCTGCTCCAGCATGGGCTTCCTATGGGGTCACAGCCTCCTCTGAGACATCCACCTGCTCCAATGTGGGTTCCTCCATGGGCTCCAGGTGGATCTTTGCACCCCTGTGGATCCCCATGGTCTGCAGGGGCACAGTTGCTTCACCAGTCTTCATCATGGGCTGCAGGGGAATCTCAGCTCCAGTGCCTGGAGCACCTCCTGCCCCTCCTCCTGCACTGACCTTGGTGTCTGAGGCTTGTCCCTTTCAAATGTTCTCACTCCACTACTCTTGGGCCACAGTTACATCTGCCCAATAACTGTTTTTTCCTTCTTAAATATGTTATGCCAGGGGCATCACTGTCATTCCCGATTGACCCAGCCTTGGCCAGCAGCCCATCCGTTTTGGAGCCAGCTGGCATCAGCTCTGCCAGACATGGAGGAGCTTCTGGCATCTTCTCACAGAACCCACCCCTGTAGCCCCCGTGCTATCAAAACCTGGCCATGCAAACCCAATATGTAACTGTGTTTAGTTAACCAAAGGTTGCCCAGCCTTCAAGGTGTGAACTGTTTTGCAGGGTTGACTCTGTACCTGAATGGTACATGTCTTAACTATTTCTTATTTAAAAGTGAGGGACTCAGTTTCACAGTCAAAAATGGAAATGCTATAAAGTACTGTATACTTCCAATTTCCTAGAATAATAGCTAATATATCTGTGGTTTAGGCTGTTTTACTCTGTAGTACAAAAAATGCTTTTTATTGTGCCTTTTCTCACCCTCCACCCCATTTCTGGCATTTTAAAATGCTGGGGCTTTTTTTCCCTGGCATTCTTTTAGTGAGTCATAGGGTGTAGTATGATTTTGATTGCAAAATTAATAGTAATCTACTTCAGAACAGCTTTACAATGGGAACTTGTAAAAGGAAAAATCATTAATCATTCAGCGGTTTATAGCATAGTTTTAAAGGAAAAGTAAAACACTTTGGGAATATTGCTTTTTCTTGGCTATCAAAAAAAAACCGAAGGAGATAATCAGTATTGGATAAAAGCTTTTCCTACACTGACTGCAACACATTAATTCGTTCAGTGGCAGTGAAAATATATCTGATGCCAGAGAACACATAATTTAGTTATATTATGGTGTGTACTGTGCAGATTATTGAGGAACCGTGCGTCCTTTTGTCCATTAGCAAATTCATTCTAAAACATGGGTGGGTATGGCCCTAACCTGGGGGCTCTTTTCTCTTCTTGCTTGATGTGTTCTATTTATAAGACTGACTGTATCAGGGAAGACCTCAGAAGACTTTAGAGAAGATTGTCATTCCTTTGGGGCATATAAAAATGCTCTAAAAAAGACAATTTCAGAAATCACAAATTTATCAGGTAGTTAAAAAGCAGGAAGATGTGCAATGAGGGCCTAAAAACCTGCAGCTCCAGAGGAACAGTTAAGAGGAGAAATGGCTGCAGAGACCACAAAGCTGCAAGTCAAATTTCACAGGTGATAAAATGGAAACCTTCTTGAACTTCAGAGCCTTTGCAGTAAAATTACTGAGGGGAAAGACATCAGGTCTGAAAGGAAGGGTTCTCTGAGCAAAGAAAAATAGCCGGGAAATTACTTGTTCATAAGCTTTCTTCTATTTACATTCTGTCTTATCTGGCTGCTTCCAGGTTCTCTATTTAAAAATTTAAAAACAAAAATAGTGTAATTTTGATGCTTATTTTGAGGAGCTCACCATGAGGGAAACTTTGAAGCAGATACCACTTTAAAGTTCTGATTTATATGTGTAAATATAAACACAAATTGTCTAGAAATAGATAATGTAAACTCATGTAATTTTCTTATACAGCTGAAACCTTCATTATTCCCAATTCCCTTTTACATTGAATAGTTATCAGAATGCATGAACAGAAGCAGTCATGTAAAATGAACAAAAAGTACAACTTCTTTTGTCTAGATTAGTGCTAAATAAAAGTAAGGATGTAAATACTTTATATTCTTGTTTTCCTCATTCACTGATTTATACTAACACTGTCATTTTACTTCTATCAAGATTTAATTAGGTAAATTACTGCATTTTACATATTAGCTAAAACATACATTTCAATTAACTCCCTTTTGAATTCTATGTATTTTCTTCTGTTAGCTTTTAAATGTTAGTTTTATGGGGTTTTTTGTTGGGTATTTTTTTTTTAAGTATTAAGTAATATTTTTTGATATTTTGTAAGCTGAACCTGTGCAACAAAATAATTTAAAGAAGTTCTCTTTAGGTCTCATCACAAATTGTTAAGAATGTGTTCATTTATTTATTTATACTAAACAGCCAGTCTTCCTTATTCTCTTTCTTTGAGCATGCGTTCTGGTCTGTAGTATGACCATCCTAAAATAACTTTTCCCTTTTGTTTAACGAGGAAGAAGCACTGTTTTAATACTGTATCTTTACAGTATTAAATAATTTTCCTAAAAAGTGATACTTTTTATCACTTCTTTCATAGACTGATGTTTAAAAAAAATAAACTAATGCAGATTCCTTCCATAATTTAATAGTCATTTGTTCGAAATATAAAATTAGAATCCACTAAATTCTGAGCATTGGGTATGTCAGGGCATGAGTTCTGGGACAATGGTTCCTGCTACAGGGTTCTGTTACAGAGCCTGCAATTTCTTCTTCCAAATCCTTTGAAATTGGTGACATTTCTCTTGTGTGCCTTAACTTTTTTTTTTCTCTCTTCCTGGGAAAATGCGTGGTGGTACTGAATGAGAAAACTATTCTAACTAATGAGGTAGACACTGAGTAACTGGATTTAAACAGAATTTTCTGTTCTTTATATGTTTTTGTTTCAAATGCAAATTAGATAAATGCTTTCTTTCTCAGAATTAAATATATACTACATTACTGAAATATAATATTTATAATAAAATGGCAGGCTTTTATAGCTCTCAATCATACTTCTGCTCTGTCAGTGAGTAGTGTAGGGAGCAAGAAAAATTAAAGAAGATAAAAGAAATAGGAAGAAAGCAAAAGAGAGTGTTAAACTCACTGTGTTCTTTAGGGTTTGTATCTGTACAAGCCATTATGCAATATGAACATATGGGTACAGAGGCAGTGCTTCCAAGACCAAATAAACCTGTTCTGCCATGGAGGGACAGGCATTCTGGTTTGTTTCATACAGCCACCTGTACTGGTGACAGCCACCTGTACTGTGACAGCCATGTGTTTCACGTGAATGCCTCAGAATTCAGGTCTCCCGAAGCAGACTTCTGGCAGCTTGCTCTGGACACTCCGTGCATTTCAGGTTTTTCTTTTGTTTTTGGTAAGGGCCAGATGATGTAAGAGGAAATGTTATGACCAGAGAACATGAAACGTGGTTCTTTGTTGCTTTTCAGGGCTGTTGACACTTGTTGTAGAAGTGATTTGACATACTGTAGGAAATAGAATTGTAAATACACTATTCTGCCTGTCACAGAGTGCTCACAGATGGAGCTGTGAGTAGGTGCACAATGAATCATGTCCTAAAATAAAAATCCCAATGCACAAAATAGCACACCTATTAAAAAGTACTTTGCTCCACCCTACTGTCCAGAATATTAGATAGTTTCATATGAACCAAAGTATACGTTTCTATCAGCTTTGGTAAGGATACCAAAGAAAAAAAACACATTTCTGGTTTCCTTTCTGAGAAAAAGCTAACAATTAACTTCCCCAAGCTGACAGTATTTGCACTTCATGGCTAGGAGAATGCTTAAATTATACCAACAATGCAACAAGACAAAATCATTGCAAATCTTCTTGGACATTTAGTGTTTGGTGGGTTTTTTCCTCCTTGATACTTAGTTAGGCAACATTTTCGGCTTTTAAGGTAGTGCTATAGCAAGGTCCCTCCATTGTGTCTTCCAGTCTGCATAAGCTGCACACTACAGTCTTTTCAGCTGGACTCTTTGGAAGGGTCTACAAACATGAGCTTTCTTGTTTGCTCTTAGAAAATAAATTTATCCCAACTTACTTATATTGCAGGGCAGCTGTCAGGCTCATCTTTACACAGAGTGCAGTGGCGAGCACAGAGTACACATGCAGCTTTTCACTTGTTTCTTCACTGCTTAATCTCTTAAAAGGCTTGTGCAGAATTACACTCACAGAAATGAAATCTTTTTTAATCAGATTGTGTGACGATGCAATCCGAGCAGAAGATACTATTTAACACATCCTTTCCCCAAAAAACCTTAACTAGCCCTCTGTGACAGTTTGAAACTGTTCTATATAAACTAATTTTGTGTCTATGAGAATTTGAAAAGAGATTGAGTAGAGCTGGTGAACAGTAAGTGAAAAAGACTCTTCTTCTTCTTCCCCACTGAGTGTACTGGGGAGGAAAGGTGAATAGAATACATCAAAAAGTGGGATTGAGAAAAGGGGTGTGGCAGAAAGGAACAGAAATTAAAAGCTGAATCAGCTGTTAAGGTGATCAGGCAATAAACCCACAGCCAACTGTTTGTGCTTAAAGATGAAAAAAGTTCCTAGAAACCAGACCTGCTGCACACTGACACACATGGCAGTTGGATACTTACAAGTTCTTTAATTTTCCTATTGTCTTGCTTAGTACTTTACAGATTTTTCTCTTTTAGTTTATTGTTGTTCATTCTCTAAGGAAGCATAGTTCTTCTGAGTTTCAAAGCTGTTTTGAACCTCCTTATAGATCCAATGAAATGGAATGGTCTAAGCAGATCTCCCTTAAAGCCTTGTATTTGTGGGTTGCATGTTTATATTTTAAAAGGTTCCTATTGGAGTATTTTCCACTTTGTAACTCTTTAAAACAACTGCATTTTTATAGATTAATTGGTGTAAGAGTAACTTCCAAATGTTTCTCTCTGTTTATATGGGAAAGATATAAGGCTCTTTCGGCTCACTCTTTTGCTCATGTTTAGAAGATTACATCCCATTTTAAATATTCACTACAGCCCTATCCTTAGGAGAGGGCAAGGTCTCAATCTATCAATAAATGAACAGCTGTCCTATCCCTTAAAAATTTAAAAAGCACATTAAACATAGCCAATTCAAAATGCTCTGGAGGGAAATATTACAAAAAATTCTTTCCAACACTTCTTGCTTGATATCACAGTGAAGCCTCTGACATAGTGGGAAGTCAAGAGAACTGGAAAACATCAGTTTTGAAAAGGTGATTTTTCTGTGGCACCATTATTCAAGCTTACGAGTAACTAAAATGCCCAAAAACAAGACTAGAGGATACTTGGACATTTCCTTTCTGTTATTGGTAGTCCAGAGATGTCTGGTAAATAATTACTTCTTATATTTTCTATCCATTATTAAAATTATCCCCCACTTTAGTTGTTTTAGAATGTATTAATTATTGGGTTTGCATTCATACTTTTTTCCCCAAGGTGTCTATCTCATTTTATCTTTAAATTTGCTTTTGCTACACTACTTGATCTTTCTGAACCTTTACCAAAGTATCTTTTAATATTTCATATGTCAAAACTCCTGTTTCATAGAATCTTTTAGGTTGAGAAAGATTTCTGCTATCATCTGGACTTACACATCTGTAGAAACTAATTTTAGTTATTTTTAGCATTTTCCACATAATCACAGTACTTCAGATAAATTCCATTTCCTATACAGGCTAGAATTTTGTTTCCTAAATGCCTTTTGCTTACCAAATCCTTATCACCACTTAAATACCCTTTACTTACAACAGCTTACCACAGTCTTTAAACATCTCACAGACTTGAAAAATATCTGACAGGACCAAATGTCTTCTATGTCCATTCTAGTTAGATAAATTACTTAAACTGATAGCTGATAGTGTCTTCTCCACTACTGCATTGTTTTATACTTTGAGGAATAAGCAGATGTTATTGAAATCTTACACCACACTTTTGTTAAAAAAAAAAAAAGGGAAAAACTGTAGAATCAGTTAAAATAACAGAATATCAAAACCATATTTTCTGTTGGGTTTTTTCCCTGAGATAAATTTGTGAATGCTTCCAGTTAGTCAGATGCTGGTATGGGTAGATTTTTAACAATGTGGAAGATAAATATGTCTGCTTAGTTACCTTTCTAGGACTAAGTCATCAACCATTGACTTTCAAAATCCAATTGAAAAAGAGTTTGGCAGTTTTGGGGTGAGGAATGGGGTATTAGTATTCTTGAACTGTGCAGAAAATTACTTGAGGGAAAGAAAGATGTAGATTTTCCACAAATGCAATGTAACTCCATAGTTGAAGTTATTGTTCATTATACTAATGGATTCCCGTCTTACAGTTGCAACAGAAATATTTTTTATTGTTTTGCATATAGATTTTTGACTAATGTTTATTTCTCATTTACTGTAAACTCTGCTGTCATAAGCATTTGCAGTCCAAACAGCTCTTAGGTGTCCATTGCTTCATTTGTTTGTGTCACAGTTTTAAACTGAGTGAATTTAGGCCTATCACTTGTAAGGTGTTCTCAGTTAAAGTAGTGAGTAGGGCAGTTCATGGATATATCTTATTTTTTCTTCATACTCAAGCAAAATTTTGTTGTCTCTTTCCCTTCTTTGCATTTAAATAGGAAGACAGCTGCCTTCAGATGGTACAGAACTCACTGACAGTTGCTCTTTCTCCAGTCCTACTTCATGAGAACTTCAAGAATTACTGACTGAGGTATTTATTTGTTCTTTTCATTTTTTCAAGTTTTGACTTTGCAGAAATTAGTTATGTGGAAGAGCAAGACAAAGTAGACATCTAGACCAGTGAAGAGAAATCATATATGGAAAAAAGCACAAAGTTCTCTCATAAAGAAAGCTACTGGGTGTAGGACCTAATCTTTCAATAGCTAGGCATTATGTTAGTCAATCTTTTTTATATGTTGAGAAATTGAATAATTACAAGTATGTCAAAAGAAAATGTGTTAAAATGCAGTTAAAAACATTGGGGTTTTGAGAGTCATGCACCCAGTTTTATCTGATCCTCTTGATTTTCTCCAAGAATGGGCAAAAGATTTTGCAGAAAATCTGTAGTCATGAATAGCCAATTACCTAAATAATGACTAAATAATGAACCTTTCAAAACTGTCCATCATTTACAGGTTTCTTCCTCTAATACTTAAAAGGAATTTAAATTAAAGAAAAGCTTTGGTATTAACACAACATACAATTGCTTTCCTCACACTTTATCTTTCATACAACCCTGAGATTAAATACAAACTTTGTTTTTAAAAATACTGATAAATATTTTTATTGGAAATATTTGTCATTTTTGGCAGATACCAGTGAATTCATTTCTTTGCAGAGAAAAGAACACCATTTGTATATGTAAACAGAGTGATAAAGTATTTATGGCCACAGAATTCATGCAGGGAAAAAAGTATCTTGTAAGCCTGTGATCAGTTGGATTTGTGTCAGTCCTAAATTTATGATCTGCAGCTGTTAAATGTGTAATAGGAGCTTCGTCTTCTAAAGTGTGATGACAATGTGAGCACATGGCTAAGAGAAAGGAAACACAGTGCTTTGAGAAATGAAATGAAATTTCCAAACACGCATGATGATTGCAGTGCTTCACATAGCACAAACCTTATTTTCTGTAAATCTTACAAATGTATATTTTAATACTTTTTAAAATGTGGAAAGCTACTGGCGCATATTCTAACATATCTGAGATTGAGCAAAAAGTCTGCTGGTCAGTGTTTGTGTAGGCAGTCTAATGTAAGCAGTGCCAGACTGGAATTCTGGAATTCTTTTTCTGCATTTGAGAACTCAAAGCTTTAATGGTATAAAAAAAGAAAAATCTTATAACTTCTGTAGTGTCTGAAATCTGAAAGTATGTAATGTATGCAATTTTTTTTTAATAGCTCCTAGTTTATGTGTGTCTATGTATATATACTTCTCTTGGTATGTTTTACAAGAGAAATGTTTTACATACCAAGAGGGGCTTAACTTCTTGGAAAGATTGGTAATTGTTAGTATGAATGATTTCTGTATAAAATTTATATGTGCTATTATAGGTATATTACAATATCTATATTTCCTTTTTCAAAAAGACATTTTATATGCTAACTAGTATATATTATAGCTAGAATAATGTTAGCATTAAAATGAAAAGTTTTCAGAAAATGAACTCTTAA
Source organism: Alaudala cheleensis (assembly GCA_013398995.1). Classification (NCBI taxonomy): domain Eukaryota; kingdom Metazoa; phylum Chordata; class Aves; order Passeriformes; family Alaudidae; genus Alaudala; species Alaudala cheleensis. The sequence goes on from VWYE01026624.1 coordinate 1,095,848, forward strand.
AATTCAATTGGGATGTTACATATAGATTCAGAAAAGAAAGCAGAAGTCTTTGTGGTTTCTAATTTTGCACTGTGTGCTGTTAGCAGCCAGCTCTGATAATGGTTTTTACATGCAGGTTCTGTGGAGTGCCCACGTGCTCAGATTTTGATAAAGAAGTTGGTGTTACATGACAGGTTGAGTGATTTCAGTGCACATTATGGATTGGTTATGTCTTACAGTGGGGCAGTTCATCTCTGGAGTCAGTGCACAACCGCTTCAGCAGTAGAATTAACTGCTTATGTCACAGGTTATAATTAGCTGTGTCTGTGTGCCAGAGCAACAGGATGGAATGCAAAACACAACCAAACGTGAACAAATTTTCTTCCAGTGATATTTGGCCAGACCTAAAATATCTTCCACTCCAGATCTGAAAGTAGTGGAAAAGTTAGACAATTCTCTCTTGGAAAGAGACTGGTTGTAGTTTATTCACAAGTCCACATTGTTTCAAATCTCCAAGGTAAGTAACTATTTTTTAATTTATTTTTATATCTGTATTAAAACATTAGCATTCTAACAAATGAGGGCTTTTTGTTTGTTCTTTACTTGTTACATGGTTGTATTGAGCTTCTCCCCTGTCTAAGTTTGCAACATTTCAGACTGATTTTGTCCTTATTTCAGGATCATTTTGATGCCTATGTGATTTGTTTTAGGGCCTAAATTACGTGTTCATTTTTAACTACAATTAGTATTTTAGATTCAGATAGTTTATTTATATTTATTTTTACAATTAAATGTAGCATTAAGTTGCATAGTTTAAACCTGCACTTCTGTAATAATAAGAAGCTAAATTAGCAATTTTAAGTCCAGTAACTTTTAAATGTTTTACAGTATCATGTTACTGAACTTACATAAATATCTGATTTGCAGTAGTAAACCTCTGGCACTTGTAGCTATAGATTTCTCTCAGTTTATTTATCACATACCAAAAGTTAAATTTAGTCAAGAATGGATCCATGGTTCTGCTGAACACTTCTCTTTGGCTTGATTGTGTGATAAAAACTTCCCACCTGAAGAATTGTTACCAAAATTGTTTCTAACTTCTGTGAAGCATACTTGAATTAATATAGGGCATATAATTATGTGTGTACAGAACTCCTTTTGCAAGTTTGTAGTCTCCTTGAATTTAAATACATTTTCTCTTGGATAATTTCACTGCTTGAAAGAAAATTACCAACTAGGTATCAGTGGATTACTAACTCATTATCAAATGATTTATTGGATGATACTTGGTGCCTCGCCACCAACAGGTGCTTGCACTGCATACTTAATCATGAATCTGAATGAGCACATAAGTTCCTAAAGCAGGATATTGCCAAAGTGTAGGAATGTAATTTTAGTGCATCAACACCAGTCAACTAGACTCCTTTTCCAGTGATATGGGTATTTTTACTGTATCTGTCTTAAATCTCTTCCTACTTGAGAAGGAGGTGAATCATGTCCTACAAGTGTCTATCTCCATTTTCTGTGGAGGGGGCCTAGGTGAGTGTGGCTGATGTTGTCTGTGTCTGGAGAGATGAATTTTGGCCTGCACAGCCACTTCCAAATGAGTAATCCATTTGAGTGAACTATAGGAACTTTGTACCATAAAGTTCAGGAAGTTTGCCATCAGTTATGATTTTGGAAGTTTTGTTTGTGATAAAGTCACAAATGATGCCACTTTGGCGGAGAAGGATTTCTATTTATCTTCCAAACAAATGTTCTATTAGATACATCCCTCCTTTCTACTATGCCATGAAGCAAAAATGGTCCTAGAATACCATGAAAGGATAAGAACAACTGCATGGGGTTAAATTAAAAAAAAAAAAGATCTATATTGAGCCCAGCATTAGAGGGAACCTGTTAAAATCTCTTTTCTAAACATTTATGCTTTTGCTAACAGCATGCAGCTCTTTCCTGGTTGAAAACTCAGTGGTTTAAAGCATGTTATATTTTGAATTTTATTCATAACCATAAGGCACATAATGTTAAGTGTACAAAGATCCTCTTTCTTGAATAGCCTCATGAAATTTTTTTTCCTTCCTGTGGAAAGTAATGCCTTGTACATGAAATACAAATTCCAGGCCCTAACCTCTTACTGTTTTTAATTATTTTCATGACTTGGAATTAAGTAAGTTGGATTTCCTGTGGACTTATTTCTGAGAGTTGATTGTCTTAGATTGCCTTACATGTTTAATGAGCAGTGACTGAAGGTTTTTTGTAACAGAGACATTTACAAGGTCTTTTTCTCACATCAGTTTTCTGATATTTTATAAAGTCTTCATGCCCATCCCAGTCCCTCAGTAAAGACATAAACAGGGGCTCTTATTTTCTCTCTCATTTTCAGAAAGTTTGCAGGAATGTAGTATTTGAGACATCTGCTTCTCTGTTGAATTTTGTTGAAATTGGCCAAGAAACTCAAAAGCTATTGAAGGAGGTAGGGAAAATGAATGGGAGACAGATGATTTAGACATTGACATAGGGTTTGGTTGCTTTTTAATTTATTAAACCAGGCTAAAAGCATCATGACAGTTTGGATAACAGGTTAATTCAATATCCTGGTCAAATTTTCAGCTTGGGTAATAGTATTCTCACTATTTAATTCATCTTAGCTTTGGCTACCTGGGCCAGTCTTCCCACTAAATCTTTCTGTGTATCTGCCAAAAGCTGTTAAACAGCTGCTGCATTTCATACCATGGTTGGTTATGTTTCTGTGGTGGATGAAGTCTGTATAAGACTATGAAGAGAAATATAAACTGAAGTACATAAATATTTTTAAATGGAGTGTAGTATGTACTGAAGTGTTGGATAATGCTGGTGGCAACCATAAAACACATGTTTTTCAATAAGGTGTGTATTTTAAGGTGTATGTTTGTAGGTATGTATATCCTGAAGGTTGCCTGTAAGAATCACATGTATATGTATTTTCAATAAAGGGATGTAGAGGTGGAATTATCTTCTTGTAATGACTGTTCAAACTCTTCAGTTCCTCCTTTTTTATTTGCTCTGCTGTCAGTGCTCTGAGGAACAGAAGTTTTAGTACCTTTGCTTCATCTTACCTTTTCCAAGTATTCCAAGCACCAGGTACTAAATTTTGTACAGACTTTTTGCATCCTTGCCTTATTAGTTGTGGATACTACTGGCTTTCAGAAAAGGCTGACTGTGTGGAGTACAACAGCCTGTTTCATGCTAAAGTTTCACATTGTTCCTTCCTTGAATTTTCAAGCTGTTAGACCTCTCAGTGAGAAGCATACAGTCTCCTGATGGAAGCAGACATGACTGCAAAGTTCCACTGCACCAAATTTCCTCAGTTTTGAGGAAAAAGATTTTAAGTGAGAGGCACTAATAATTAAATAAGAAACATGTTCTGGTGACTCCAGACTGCTGAAAGCAGAATAAAATGGAAGAGTTTCTTAAAAAATAAATGCTCTGGAATGAAGCTGAGTCAGTAGAGCAGAGCTGTAGTAATGAACCCTAACCACAGACCAGGCTATGTCAGCAATGCTGGAGATGTCAAGCTCCTTCCAAAGGCCTCTTCCAGTCCAGCTTTGAACTGGAATAGATGATCTCCAGAAGTTCATTGCAGCCAAATTTTTCCAAGGCTTCTCAGAATTTGTTCAGATTTTCCTGACTATTCACTTTATTAGTATTATTAATTATCTACTGGTTTTGTTTAGTCACTTGGCTGTCTTACTAGCTGGTCCAATCTGCCTTGTTTCAGAGTTTGTGGAAGAGTGCATCACAATTTAATAAATATGTGCGATTTGGTAGCTAGCAGTGTGCTCAAGCCATGTAAAGTTGCTGTAAATCAATGAGAATTAACTGTAATATTTGACTTCTACTTGGAAATACAAAGAAGGAAATAGATGGATTCAGAACTTAAAGCTAAAAAACTAACAGTGAGTATTACTTCAATATCAGCATTCCCTATGAGCTGAAAAGCCACGGGAGGATATTTTTACACCTGGCAGAAAAGGTTGCTGTTATTGATTGCCTGAGTGAAAGTTTTCACAGTAGGGATAATGAAATGATAAGACACATTTCAGTACGTGCAGGAAGAAGAGGTGGATTCAATCCCAAAAACCAGCATGGCTGAGGCAGAGAAGGCAGTGTCAGGTTTGTACCCTCCACATTCATTGTGATGGTGTCCTGAAACACACTGTGACTTCGCAGTACACCCCAAGGCTTCTGGCATATATTCTGGTCCTGTAAAAAGTTGTATTTGAGGGCTGATGTGGTCAAAATTTACCCAGAGGGTACTCAGAGCCAAGTTTTATGTAGTATAGATGGGAGTGGCATAGAATTTTACAGAGGTGGAGCCAAACCTTTTGTAGGGTGGGCAGCAAGACCAAGATAAAACCTGGTAGTCCTGTGCTGCCCATGCTGCTTTTCAGGCTATTTTTCTAGTCTCAATTGCTCAAACAGACCTGATGTAGCCTGTACATCAGAAAACTTGCCTAATTTTCAGCCCTACTTTTTAGTATAAGAAAAGATTTATTTATTTTTTTTTAGCCCCAACACGTTTTTTTCCTTGTCACATTCTACTTCTAGTTTCATTCTGATATGGTAGGCATTTCCTACTTAATGAGAATACCAATGACGTCTGCTGAAAACTGTTATCTTGCTTAAACATAGAAGTGCATTGCAAAATAGTTTATTCCATTTTGGATGATTTCATGAGGCATTTAATAATTATGTTCAATGCATGTGTGAAGATAATGCTTCCAAAACCAGAAATGCAGTTCTTATATTGACAAAGTTGTATAAAACTGTCCATGTATTGTCATAACAGAGAAAAAAAACATTTCTAAGCTATATTTGATAAAACCACCATATTTATTTGAGTATCCTCCATCCTTTCTGAATTGAATATTTTGTTGAAATTCTGTTGGAAACAAATTTCACAATCTGTGAGAGTACTTGCTTTCTAAATATATATTCTTATTTTATTGATTTTACTTTTCTTTACACATCTGTTGAACTGATAGTATTGTGATTCACAGTTGGTGATTTAACTGATTTCAGTCACATTTATGGAAGAAATAGCTGTATCCCTACTGAAAACATTATTGAAACATATATTGAAATTATACTTAATACTATTTAGATTGAGAACATTAATATGATTGTCTTCCTGTATCAGAAATCCTAAGGCACGTAGTAACAAATGGCTTTAGCTCAAAAAAAAAAAATCAAAGCCACATTCAAAAAATTATGTAGAAATAAGCTTTGATTAAGGATTGTTTAGTAAGCGAAGCATATAAATGGCTAGAATGCAAAATAAGGAAAACAAAGGCAGCAGAAAGCAAAATTAATCTATATTCATTTACATTATTGAAAGATTCCATCTTTTGGTACCTTTTTCTTTTTTTTTTTTTTATACTTTCTTCAGCATACCTCTTTCTCCCCATATTTAACAATCTCCACTTCTACATCTCATGTTCATTTCCTGAGTGTACTCACTACTTAACCTTTTTCTCTTACCCTCAAGTGTCAATTCACAGTGTTTATTTTACTGTAATTAAAATTTGGAGACTTTTTTACATATCTGATCTCATATTTTCTTAATTCACAGCTAAAAAGAAATAAAAACATTTTTAAGACAATTTTCCCCTAGCAAAAGAGATCTCCACCTTGTGGTGGATGATTTTAAATTTCAGCTGAATTTATCCAGCAATTTCTTTAAATTGAAATAATAGATTCTAAAGCTTTGAGGGCACTCTGCTTATGCACACCAGAGGCTGACAAAAATCTCCCAGTTTTCCTTATGTTGAACTAAAGCTTTTCTGAAAAGTGATTGCCTTCCAGAAATGTGTGTGACATTGTTCTTCTGTTGCCAAGTAGGGAATCAAAATCTATCCTAGGCAGAGTTTCGTTACCCAGTTGGTAGAGAAAAATTCTAAATCACTGCAACCCTGGCCTAGCTGAACCTGCAGGCGCTAAAATATAACATCATTTATCTTTATTTTGCCATTAGAAACTTGCATGATTTTTCCGGGAAAGCCTGATTTGTAGCTGTTGGTTCTCTGATAGTATCTCAGGCTACAAAAACTGGTTGATGTGTCAAGCTCTACTGTCCAAATCTGAGGAACAAACAACATCTCACTGAGGTTTAAAATGACAAGTTATACTTGTGCTCTATGAATGTCTTTTCCTATGTGTGCCTAAAGAATAACTTTAGAAACTTCAAACATACTTTCTGGAGAAGGTAATGTGCTTGTTATTTGAACCAAACAGGAATTGTTTTCCAGTTACTCAAATTAGAATCTTTAAAATTAAGAAAAAGTAAATCCTACATTTCAAATTATGCTATCTGATTTACATCAGTAAACCAACTTTCAGATAAAGTTAAGGATTTTAGTAGTACATGCTGATATCCATTTTGAAATAAATACTTTATATGGAAAATTCTACTTTGAGATACAAGGAGTATGTATGTTATGTCAAATAAGAGATTTTCCTTTTAGTTTATCTTGAAATGCCTACATACTTAACAGGTAATTTGGATTTTGTTGATGGTTCATTTGTTTGTACAGCTGACTGAAAGATTAGCTATGTCTTTCTTATAGGGTTTAATCAAAGAAATGGTATACTGATCAAAACCAGTATTTATACACTTATCCATGTTCTTCATTTTCTGTGTCTCTTGCATTGCATTATTGCTTTGTCACAGCTGCTTAGAAAGAAGCTTAGAGATAGTTGCTGCCTAAACAGTTGGAGTCAACATCACCAAAAAAGGCTTCTGCAGTACAAGCCTTTTGATGATGTCCTTATGTGTCTAATACACGTTTAAAATAATTGGGTTTTCGCCCTGTGTAAGTAAAAACGAGTAATAAAGTTGTTATGGCTAGGACTGCAAAGCAACGAGAACACATCATTTTGTAGTCATTGACATTTAAAGTTCATCAGGAAAGAGCAGAGATTTAAAGTATGTAGTGAGACACAGCATACATAGGAAAGCATTTTGCTTCCCCTGCTACTGAAAAATGAATTTTGAATCTTTAGTTTAGCTGCATGTGACTTGTCAAAAAAGGTACTGTTGTTACGTTCCAGAGGCAAGGTCATATTTTTGAAAGTATGTATATGATGAAATCACTTGAATTAGGGAGGGAAGACTTGAGGATTAATTTTCATCTCTAGCCTCTACATCTAGGTCTATGCCTTCTTTCATGGATTTTTATTTAAATGTTAAAAAGAAAAAAAAATTTAAAATATAAAAGGTAGCTTCACAGAATAGCAGTTTAACTCCATTTACTATGTGAAATCATTTATTAAGGCTAAATAAGCTGTTATTCCAGGTCCACAACCAACACAGGAAAGCACCACAAAAGGGAGTTATTTTGTAATTGTGCTGAAGTGTACTTAATGAACTTGAAGTAAGTATACTTCTCAAGAGGTAACAGCATTCTGCCTGAAGGTAGCACTTTCATAAAAGCAGCAGCAAGACAAGGAAAAAGAGGGAAAAGTTATGCCAATGTGTATGTCTATGTACTTAAAGTGCTATTTACTTTCACTCTCACCTTTTCCAGCTCTGACAACATGAAATACTTTTCCTGCAAACAAAATTAAGTATAGTGTTAAAGGGCTTTTGCTAAAAGCTCTCTCAAAACACGACTTGCTTTAGGAACACTATTTCTCTAAGATACATTTTGGCCTTGCTGCTGGTAATCATTGTGTATGGAAAGTTCTTCTATCACACACATAGAAAATAAAAATAATATTTTAAGTATTTTTAAACAAAAAATTATTTAATTGCATTTTTTAGTTGGTATCTAAATTTATTCTTGTCTGGTAAACGTACACACAAGATTATGACAGCAGAGATTCTTTCAGGATTTGCATCCATCAGAGGGATTGCTTTAATTTTCTTCACTTTTATTTGGAATTTCAGGTCTTTTAATGTGTTTTCAATGACCTCAACGAAGATTATTTTCCCATTCCTTCCTGAGTTAGCTTTGCAGTTCTGGTCACTGTGTCACACTTCTTCCAACTGCAATAAATAACCAGAAGAAGCATGACACATGGCAACAAAAATTTTTAAGCATTTATGCCTACAAGTGTTTTGAGTTTTCTGGTGTTGTCTCCAGTGAAAGAAAGTTGAAGGTCACAAAACAATTCTTTTCTCAGCATAATGGTGCTTAAGAAATGAAATTTTGTACACGGATTTTCCTGATTTTTGCTGCAACTCAAATTTACTAGCTGACAGATCCTGTCTGCAAAGTTTAACTTCAGTGTGTGTGAAAGTAAAACTTTGTGGTGCTTTTCTTATGATGCTGTACATTGATGATAAAGGAGGAATTAAAAGTAATTGAGAGCATCCAAGTCGTACAGTAACAATAACAGAGCAAAGAAACCTAATTTAGAACAATTAAAAGGGCACTACAAGGACTGTGGGATGTATCTATTTTGTCAGATGCTCAAAATAAACTTATTCTCTTAATGTCCATGACAACCAGAGACATGCAAACCACTCTAAAGTAGCTAGAATTCTGTTTAATCACCTAGTTTAAGAGCAGTACTGCTAACGTAATAAAAGTTTGAATGTGATGACTTAAGGGGAGTTCTTAGATGTTCTTTCCAAATAAGTCAGATGCTAAATAAGTACTCCTATTTGTCAAATGTTTCACACGTGCAAGAAAGAAAAATAGTTTTAAAATGTAATCTGTTTGTAAAAGTTATGTAAAATATTGCTCTACAAATGGTTGCTGTCTGTTGCTATTTCATTCTGGTTGAATTTTCTTTTTTTTCTTTTTTAATTAAACTGGCAGAATTCAATTTACTGTTGTTCACCTCAAAGTTGCTGCCCATCCCACTCCCTCCACTATCTTTTTTGACTTTGCAGTCAAATTTGAGTATGGTAAAATAAAGGTATAGAGGTTATCAAGGTAATTAAGTTTTTTCATGTTTAGTGAAAGTGTCTTGTGAGATAATGCCTTCATTAGAGGAAAACACTGTTGTGGTAGATTCTGTTGGCGTGTGAATAATATCTACTGGGTCAGAATACACAATTGAAGCTAGCTAATACTGATGTGTGTTTGGTTCAGGAAATTTTTATAAACACATGGATAAAGTAATGAGATGACTGCCTTCATGTGGGTACTTGAGCAAACACACAAATCTCTACAGAGCTAGGCCTCATCACTACTTCTGGTAATAGTACAAATCTTTAATTAAGCTTTCACTGTTTCTTTGCTGCTTTTAAAGGATTTTTAGACACAATTGAAAGCAACAGCAAACATACACGGGTCCTACCCTAGACTCTTTTTATTCCCTCTGTACTTTGCTACTAACTTTAGTTTCATTTTTGTTGCTGATTTAAGTGATGGGCAGAAAGTGGGCTTTGAGTTTGCACTTTCTCAGCACTCCTCACAGATGAAACAGTTACCTCCCAACACAAATCCCAAATTTGTTTCAGAATATAATTGCTGTGTTCATAAAAAATGTCCTATATGTTCAAGTACCATGTGTGACATGCTTCATGATCAAAGGTAGTGAGGAGCTCATGTCTTGTGGCTTTTTGTAACATCTAACAATTCCTGTGTTGGGGCACTCTGAGATATCACAAGTCAACTTGGGTGAGTGTTAAATTAGTATTTAGACCAAAGAGACAGAAACTCTGGTTTGTGGTACTTCCTGAATGACTTTGTATGTACCTAGGCATACGAGAATCACTCTCTTGATAGTGGTTTTATTTTTTCCTCCGTGGATTTTAGCAAAATGGCCAGAGAGGGTAAATGTGAATATCTTCCTCAACAGAAGATGTGCAGGGTTGGGTAACTTCTAACAGACATTTACCATTGATGTTAAAAATTATTAAATACTGTGAATAATATTTTTGTTGATTGATGCTACACGTATCTAACTTGATACTTTAAAAGAGTATTTGGAAGTGCGTTCATGTAGTCAGAAGTATTCATTCAGTTCCTTTGTGCGTTAGGGTTTTTTTTAATTTACTTGTATTTGATTTTGAATATTAATACTATACATTTGAATACTGGATATACACTGAAGATTTGTATTTTGAGTGCCTGAACAGAGATATCAAAAAGAAAACCCTAAAGGAGTTACCATTAATGTTAGGAGGTCTGGGAAGTTTCTCTACATACCTTTTCATTCTGGAGGATGCCTCTGAAGAAATGTCCCAAATGAGAAAAAATTCATTAGAATATATTTTGGGACAAATCAATAAAATCAATAATAATGATTTTTCTGTCATCAGGACCAGATGTTACTCATTCATCTTCAGAAGGCAAAAAGTTCATCATGTGCCTTTCTGGTAAAAGAAGCAAGATAGCACCAGACATGGCTTCATCCTAATGTTCAGCCCCAAGAACTTTTGATATATTTAGGTATTGCTAACTGCATGATCTTTAGTTTTACTACCACAGTATATCCCCACTGTCCATTCTTCCAAGAGCTTGAGTACAGAGTATAATAGTTATGAGAAACACACATAAATCTTCAAATATTATGCAATTGCTATTAGCATGTATATGCAAATAGGAAGAATTTTGTCATTGTCAGAGAATAGCCCCAGGCAGATTATCCCTATCTACATATTTTGAATAAACAAAAGATCAATAATGTCAGTTTAAGCCAAAATGTAACCTTTGTTGTGTTTAGAAATGGTTACAAAGGGATTGTAAAGGAAGAATCACTTATGAATAAGTAAAAGGGAGAGTAGCAAACAGAGTATCAGATGTTTGCAAGCAATTGGGGAAGAATGTTTTAAGTTACAGCCATTGAACAGAATAATTTCTGATAAGCTTAGAACTTTTAAGGGTATTGTGGTCATCTCCATAGTCCATTGTAATGCAGTGTAAAAAACAGGTTTTCTTAAAGAACAAAGGCAATGTCCTAAAAACATGTATTTTCTGTAGCTGTCTCTCAAGTGCTGTAATTTTCTGGACTTGCCAATGATATTGTAAATCTAAGTGAAAGAGGTTTTTGTCTGTAGGACAGCAGAGAGTTTAATGTGCAACTGAGAATACAAGAGTACTTCTTCAGAGCAGTCCTGGAAATGAACAGCAGACTCACATGTCATTTTCTGTCCAGCACTTTCTAGCAGGTCTGAATGTATTGCTTTTGCAGGCACAACAGCTTGTGGTGTAAAATATGGTATCAAGAGTAAAACTTTAAATTTAATTAAGTGTCTTCATTTGCCAGTCTTTGAATTTCAAAAACAGAAGTGTATTTCTAGGAAAGATAAAATATATTGTGCTCTTTAGAAATTTCAAATAATTTACCATTTGGAGTTTTTAATAAAACATTCTTTATTGCAAGTGAGGAATTATTCCCTTTTATAAAAGCAATACATTTTTTGTAAGAAGATGATTTGAAATTGTATAACATATGGCATTCTTGTTCTCCACAGAGGGATTTAGTTTTCTTAGTAATTTCCTCAAGTATTATTGACTTCCTTGGGTAGGTAGATAGACAGCAAGATGTTGCTAAGTCCTGGTCTGAGTAAATATGTGGTTTTAATTGTGATGTTTAACTTCAGATTTCAACTGACTTTTGTCTTGCCTGACTTAATTAAATTTCTTTAGTAATAATAAAAGACTGGATGTCTGGGATAGATCACATAAGAAAACACAATTTATATCCTGTAGTCTGTAGCCATCACATCCTTGTTTGGTACAAGATTTTGTGTATATGAAATTTTACAAAATTCTATAATTGGATGCTTTATTCAGAATTATGGTCACCAAGTTACTTGCTAATGACCTTCAGAATTCAATGCCAGACTTTTGCAGTAATTAACAATAACAAGGACTGAATAGAAGGGCATTATCTGCATACAGTGTAATGTGCACATCTCTTCTGAATAAAGAAATCATTTAGCTGTCACTGAATGAAAGAACTAAAATGCTAGTGAACAAAAACTACCTGTGGTAGGTTATAAGGAAAGTTCTGTAAATTTGACAGCCACTTTCTCTTCATTTCTCTCCTTGAAATGTCAGATTATACATGGGTTGCTTTGTAAACCTTTATTAGTTGCAAGGAATGACAACCCCAAGGGAAACCCCAATGACACCTGGAAGGTTCAAATGATCAGAGTAAGAGAGGATGCAGTGTTAAGTAATTTTATAATTCTTTCAAACTATCATTTTATAAATTAGAGTTGGAAAATTCATTAAATCCTCAAGACATCCCCGTGTGTTTAATTTTATTTTGTGCTTCTTAGTGAGAAAGCCCTTTATACAGGAGACTAAATGCACACAGTTCTTATTTTTCATAAAGACAGGATTTTTATTAAACTATAAGGAGACAAAGAAGGATGATTCTCCTAGCCTTTCCATAAGAACCAGATGGCTCTCAGCATTCCTTACACATTAATATTTTCCTTTCTTCCACTTGTCTCAAGACAGGTGCTGCAGATCTCATGCTAGTTGTTTACAGACTTGCCCATACAAACACAGGCACTTGAAGTTGATGCCTAGCTTAGTTATAAACAGTTTCTTAAATGCACAATTAAAGAAAAAGAAGGATCTAGGGGAATGAATCTAGCTAGAAGACTACAACAATTTCTGTTTATTCATAGCAGTACATTATATATCTGGTGTACTTACAGTCCTTCAAGGAAAAAATAAATCATGTTGAAGAGCAACTACTATGGGGGAAGTCTATTGGACTTTAGAGGGCAAAATTTATTTCACAATTATGTTCATTAAAGCAAATTGTTCACTATTGCATTTTTATCCTCTACTCAAGGCCCATGAGACATCTTCTCAAAGGGGTTGGAGAATAAAAACTGTACCAATAAGATCAGGTTGTTTACCTGTTGCAGGTTTGATGTTTTAAAATGCCTTTGTGTTGATAAACCCTGTTGAAAAACACTGAATGACATTCGACATAACAAGACAGTGTTTTTACACACTGAAACTATGAAAGTTTATCATACAAAGGACAGTAAGTAAGGAAACACTAAAATGGTCTTGACACCATGAATGTATCTCAGTGTTTAATTGCTAAGTAAAAACAGTGGCTGTACAGACCACTCTGTCTCTTCTTAAAGGATTATTTCTAAAATCTGTGATAGTATTGAGTGCTCTACAGGGTTTAAACAGTAGCCTTACCTGCGTCTTCATTCAATCATTTCTACATCAGTTATTCTAAGTTTTGTGGTTTTGTTTGTCTACCAAGGCAGAGTAACCCAAAAAAGTAGTGACTGTGAGATTTTAGTTTTCCTTTAATATTATGGTACTCAAGTCACTTAGCTGTAATAGTGACTGAATTTCAGGAAGAGAAGGTTCACTTCTTTTTTTTTCATTAAAACAATTGCAGGCATTTTACAAAAAAAGACAGGAGACATCTCATACCACAAATTAGCTACTTCTTCAAATGCTCATACTGTAAAAATTTAAAATATTTTACAAAAAAGTCTGTGTAATATTTTTGTGTGGTCTTTTAATTCTGGTGGGAGTGACATGATTTTTTTTTCTTATTCATGCTTTTGGAATTTTTAAAGGAGGAAAACAAATCAAATTGAAAGGTAGGAATCAAGGTTTAAAAAAAAATTTACTGTAAATGAGATCCAAGAATTGACATATTCGATAAAGAATATTTTATATAGCATATTAATGTTTTAATAGCAAAATTGTATCTATAATAGTAATAATTATGTCATTAATATTTATATAATCTTATGCTGTCAGTGAATGCCTGCTTAAAATGTGCAAAGCTCTTGATTGTGACCATGTAATAGCTATTATGTAAATGTACAGTGCAGCGTATGCAAATAGTTAAGAAGACCATATAAATTTCTTCTCTGGTTTCCACAAATTACATTGCAGGGATCCAGCTCTCTCCAGCTGATGGCATTAGTTTACCATTTAAACTGTAGTTTGCTGGATAACACAAAAATTTCAGTTGAGCAAGGTTGGTCAAGATTAAATACAGTATGGTGGAAGGGCAGAAAGTAACTACAAAATTTTCACCTAATCACGAGAGTTTGATTTTTCCCTGTCTCTCTTATTTCATCCTGAAAGCTTTTCAATAAGGATTCCAAAGGTTTCTCATCTCCTTCTCTGAACAGGATTGCCTCAACTGTCTTTCATCTTTGAGGAAAATATTCCAACAGCATCTCTTTCCTGTTGGTTAATCATTGGACTGCTTCTGTGTTCACAAAGACAAAAGTGTGCGTGCCTGAATGCACTAAAATGTGAAGTCTTGGTGTACTTCTGATGATCATACTATAATAATGCCCATCTAGCCCAATACAACATACACAAAAAATGAACTAAATATTTTGTGAATATATGGTATGCAGATGATAAAAGTAGTTCTAACTTTTTTCAGCTGACAGGTTATTTAATTTCAGTTTACAGTTTGTATACAATGGCACAAGAATTTAGTTTAAGAGGTTGAAATGGTCTTTTCACTGTACTGTTTTTGTTTAGCACTATCACCTCTTTCATGCTCACACATACTGTGAATTTTCTTGCATGTGAATGAATATACTTCATGTAAAGAGATGCCCTGGTTTAGCAATGGTATTCTCCAATTCAGTATTTCTATTAAAACCATGCTGCCACTTACTCCCCCTCCCCTCTAACTGGCAGCACAAAAGGCAAGGATCATGGGTTGAGATAAGAACAGTTTGCTGGAAACAGCAATGAGATAAGAAAATGAACAGTAACAGCAACAATATTAACAAGAGAAGATAGAACACAAAGAAATGACTTGCACAGAAAGCCTGCAACCATAAAAAAATACCAATCAGTTCTTTCCAAAAATGTTTTCTTCCACTGAAAGGAATGCCTTTTTCCTCAGAGGCCAGAGTCCCTACTCCCCCACCCCAGGCTATGACCTGCTGGTGTATAGAAAAACATCAGGGTTCTAGACACACCCCTTTCACAGTGTCTCCTTCCAGCAGCTGCAAAAAACTAACCTTGTCCTGGCCAAAACCAGAACAAGAGGGAAGAGTAGGTGCAGTGATGACTGTTCATGAAGAGGAACTTGCAGAGTACAAGCAAACTTAATCATGAAGCCTCACCAGTTCTTCTGAACTCTAATTTGAAAAGGTTTTACTGAGTATGTACTGGTTTGAAGACAAAACCAGTGAGAGACTCTAAGCCAGAAATACAATCCAATAGGAAAAGGATAAAATAAATGTAATAGTAAAAGGAACAAAAGAAAAGACCCTTTGACAGAGTCAGAATACAACCTGACACCCTGTTCATTAGGGTGGTGGTAGCAGTCCAGATGCAGTGGTCTTGTTGAAGCAGTGATCCCGTAGAAAGATCTAGTAGCACCTGTCCTCTGGGAATCCTGTTGGTAAGGTTTGTGCTGTCCCTAACTCCAGATTATATCCAGGTGGGCAGAGCATCTCACAATGGGCTGATGTCATTCTATGAGTCATACAATGGGTCCTTGATTGCCCATTAAGCAGAGACAGCTCCCAAGGGGAGTTACCTGTGAGTCACGGGGCAGTGCATTGTTGGGCCATTAACAGGAGATAGTCCTGAGGGAGGAGGCAGGAAAACACTGCCCCAGTTGGTTTCAACAGCTCATGAAGATGGTGATAGAATGCATACTTTGGGCACATCTTATGTTGCAACCATAATGCTAAGTTTTTTGTCTCTTTGCTGAAAATATAAAATGGTAATAATTGCATAATTATTAATGGAATTATGGCTGGTTATTAGTATTAACCAATTAAGTAGTTCTGTATTTATGAAATAAATTGTGTTTTCTAATTGTACATTATTATCAGTTGCTTTATGACAACATGACAAAGCACTTGAGTTACATAGTTCTGAACTGTGTATAAAGGGGAATTTCATTTACATGAAAATAACAGCCATTTATGAACAAAAACAATGAAAACATATTTTTACAGTTGAAATATACTGAGATTACTTATTGTAGTTGAATTATTATTCCGTTTTCAGTATTTCCTACAGGTAAGTAATTTGTGAAAATAGTTCGAATGACGTGCTTTTACTCAGCTGATTTACCAAAATATGGATANTAAAGAATAAGTTTTCAAACTGCTTTTTAAAAATATAGCTGTCTTAAATTAATATTTCAGAGCTGTCAGAATAGCTTTTTGAGCTTGATGCCCAAACTAACCTCAGTCCAACAGTAACATTAGCGATAGACAGTTTTTCAATATCTTTCATTAATCAATATTAATATAAAAATCTCCTGGACCTCAGAATCACTCAAATGATAGAGACCAGTTACTAAGTCTTGCATGGAAAAAGGTGCACTAGAGCTAGGGAAATGTTCTGTCATGATTATATATTTTTAGATGACAGTTATAAGTGTGAAGAGCATACAGGTCTTTTATGGGCAGCTCATATGTATTATTACAGGCATGAATTTCATGCCTTACATGCAACACATACAATGTCTGAACACATGGGAAATCTCACGAGGTCAAAAAACTGCAGTGTTACTAGTTGCTTATGGGTTTGATCTATCATTTAAAATCTGAAAAAAAAATGGCAGCTAATTAACATTCAGTGTCTGGTTTAAATCAGCAAAAAGGCAGTAAAATAGATGTTGACAGTTGGAAAACACTTCTAAATAACTATCGTGATAGAGCTCCATCCTGTGAATTATGGCCAAATCTACAAAAATCTGTGAGGAATGTGCTGATTGTGTTTGCCCTTGAATAGGAATACCAAGAAATTCCACTTCCAATTAAATAGTTTATTTGTTTATTGTGGTACTACTGACCTGATGCAAATAAGACCTTTTCTTGGCCCATTTGAAAGATGTAAGAATTTTCACTCTGAAACTCAATTGCCATTTTATCTGCACTGTAGGTTGCCAGTATTTCTTACTCTTAGTCACTGTGTGTTGCTTTCTTGTAAAATAATACAAAGATAACATTTACCAAAGTCATTGTGCTTTCTGCAGGTTTCTTGCTTCTCCAACTAACTTGTGTACATCCAAGTGTCTAAGTTACCACTTCTTTCTTGGTACCTGTTTAGAATACTCCTACACAACCAGTTTCATGGTTATTCCACTTACAAATCACATTTCTCATCATTTCTCAGTTGTTTTTTTTTTATGAGTGTGTCTTGAATCTTGGCAGACTTCACAACACAACTGTAAGATCTGCCGATCTAAGGCTTTCCTTTCAGCCCACCTTTCTAAAACATCCCAGACTTATAAAAAGATTTCTCTCTGACCTCTCCAGATGGGTCTGAGATTATTTTCCTATGTGATTTCAGCTCATGAATATACAAGTCAGTAATATGGAAAGTTGATTCTCCCAAAAGAAACAGTCCAACAGTATCAGTTCTGATAAGGATTTCTGCTTAATTACGTAATAGTAGGACACTAATTATCTTAAAAATCATTAAATACTATGTTAGGGAGAAAAACTTAATCCTTCTCAAAGCCTTCAGTTGTCTAGGCCAGCACTGCCTATTTACTATGACCAAAGCAAATTTTGGCAGTATTAATAATGCTTAGAAACAACAGAACAGTTTTCTGTCAGGAAAAAAATAATTCATGCAGGTTACAATGCTGTGCTGGGAGATGTCCCCTGTGGAATTTCTGAAGGGCTGAAAACAATCACAAAACTCACAGGCTTTTTTGCTGAAATGCATAATGGATTTTGACCTCACCTCATTAAACAGCAGTACATAATAAATCATGTATAAAACTCTCAGTTCACTAAATAAACATTTTTCATCAGGGTGAAAATGGAACAGAGAAGAACAGGAATTGGAAAAATCCTATCTTGTTAAATTACATGATTTTGGAGATCATTCTGGTTGAAATGTCTACAACATATCAGTATACTTGTATGAGAAAGTCATCCCAGGCTCTCCTCCTTTCTCTTTTGATGGATGTCTAAAATTCACATTTAACATAAGTCAGATGAATAATTCTCAGCAGGGAGACCTATCTCCATTAACCATGAAGGGAGTCCAGGTTGACTGGTTCGGATATTCAGGGCTAAATTGTTCGTATCTAACGTTGTGAGATGAATTCCAACCTCAGAGACCACTGTAATGAGGCTGCATAAGAACATGAAGATCTGACAATTAATTAACTGTTTGGCAAATTATCTCTACTGCAGAATTTACCTTGCAGGTGTAGGGAACAGCAGCACAAGGAACAGGCAAAGCAGTCTGCCTTGGGTAGTGGAAGAGGTGCAAAAAAATTCATGTACGAGTACTCACCACAGAAACTGGCAACACCCCGACCACTCACCCATGTCCAGCAGGACCAGAAGGGATCCCTTCTGCCCCACCACCCCCAGCACATGGCACAACATTTTATAGGATAACCTCAGAGTCCCAGTCCCCTCCTGGCTATTGCAAATATTATCCATGTCCTGGCCAGAACCAGGACATAGTTGTACTACTCGTCGGCAAGAACTATACAGCTTATTTCTCAAAGTTTGTCTCTGGTTGTTACCAGAGGAGTGTTACTGCATCCTGTTCTGTAAATTGTATGTTGAGAAGAAGTCTGTGTGGAAGGGAGGGTAAACATTTGTCTAAGCATCTTACAGAACCTGTTGTATATATAAATGTCCCAATACCTCTTGGCACTGCACGGTAACAGAGAATCCAGATAAGAGGCAACATCTGTGTGAGTAATGTGGTTTACCATATAATAACTAGGTAGAAAACAGAAAAAAAATTGTGTCACCTTATATTTAAACAGCATTCTATAATCACTACTATGTGCTGAAGTAATACACAAAAGTGAAATATACAATCTGGTATTTTTAAACAAACATAGTTCATGTGGATAGTATTAAGTAACATCTAGTAAATCTTGTAAATGTTTTGCACTAATATTAAGCTGTTATTTAAGAATCTATAATTCCTAAAGTAATAAATTGTTATACTATTTTCAGCAGTGATAACATTTATATACATAGTCTATGAGCAACTGAGACTGATAGCAGAAAAAAAAGATTATAATATTATACCATAATGTCTGTAAGCAAAGTTACACTATGAACTGCCAAATATTGGGTCTAATTTTTGAATATAAATAAGCAAGAAAATATTTTTTTTGTGTAAATGCAGAAATAAGATGATTACTGTGTATATACAAGGGGCTAATGCATGGGCTTCTGTTCAATTGTAAACTGATATGGCATTCTCTGTCTTGCTAGGGAGCTACAGGAACAAAAGATGACATATTTCTAAAGATGAGGGTTAGGACTTAGAGCCACAAGCATGTTACAGACACAGGATGGCTCTGCAGGAAACTTGAACAGAGGCAAGGATATCATTTGATCATGTTTTGAAAGCTGTGTGAGCAGAGCATGGTGATCTCATTGACAGGAGGAAATTCAGAATTGAGAGTAGACCTTGTGTGAAACCTTTCTAAAGACACTGTCATTTGGGAGCATTATATGATAGGAAATTGGATCAGTTTTTGGATGTAAGATGCCTGTGGATATACCTGGCTCATTGGAAAGGCTTGAATTTACAATAACTATTTTGTTCCTGACAATCCATGATTTGGTTATGTTTTTTTTGCTTTATCTCATTGCAAATGAGACAGATATTGCCCACTGTTGTTCTTTATAAGCAACTTCAGCTGCTGAGTTTTTAGTCTTTTGGCCAAAATTGTAAGCTTTAATGAATGGTTAGAATTGTTGGTGATCTGTGTGTTGTAAAGGTGGAAGTTAGAAAATATTCTCATGTTTAAAGGAAGTTCAACCTTGTAAGATTCCTTTAAATTAAAACAATGCTTCTTTAAGAACTACAGTATAAGGTGAGGTTGTTTAAACCCAGTAGGCAATGTTTGTAATGTTGACATATCCCTGAATATGAATATATATTGGCATTCCAACTCCTACACACTTGTGAGCTGTAGATTATTATATAATCCCATGAAATATTTTATATGGGAGAATTAGAATATTATGACAAATGGCAGGAAAGTTTTGCTATTCTTGATAGGATGAAATAAATTTAAGCCTCTTGAAAACAGCAGTTAATGCAATTCTTGTATTAAAGCATCACTTATCAAAAACTAAGATGTAAGTTGAACGGGGCACAATGAAAATGCTTTCCAGGTAAAACTTCATAAGAGCTTTTGGTTCCTAGCTATTACAATTATGTCTTCATATTTTCCTTGGAGTTTTATATAATTATTGTCACTTGAATTAAGCAACTAAGCAGTTCCCTGTCTTTTTTTTCTTTACATAGCAGATGGTACGTGAACAATACACAACAACGACACCAGGCACGAGCCTAGAGAGGCCAAAGAATGAATATATCTACAAAATTGGAATTTATGGCTGGAGAAAGCGTTGCCTCTACCTGTTTGTTCTCCTCCTGCTTATCATCCTGGTTGTGAATTTTTCTTTGACAATTTGGATTCTGAAAGTGATGTGGTTTTCCCCAGTAAGTGTCGCCTTTAATTTTCCATTCTTGTCTTCCCTTCCTCACCACTTCACTTAGTTTGTGTGTACACCTGCTTCTCTGTAGGTAATGGATGCTTCTTTTTTCTTTCTTCTCAACTGTGATTTGTACTTTGGCTGAAGGTATGTTAGAAAAATATATCTTTGAATGTACTTCCTCATATGTAATTTCTGTATTAGTAATAATTTTTGAAATAGTGAGGTTGTTGATGCTTTAGATTGCAGTGAATTCTAACCATTTTATGAGAATGTATTTTACTGTTCTCTCATAGTCTCTGTTTAGTTGATATTTTACAAATGGGTTTGCTGTAATTTTATCTCATACAGAATTCCTTAGTTAAAATATTGCTGACAGTTGCTGTTGTTTTTTTAGTTTCTTTCTTCTATTTATCAGCATCTAAAATTTAACAATTTATTTGCCCAATTAATTACAGCTCAGAGGTAATTGTCACTACTTCATGCTTGGGACTAAGCAGTTGCATAATTCAGAAGTATATTTAATAACTTTCCACTGTCATATATATTTTATTATTTATAATGCAATTTTGCATGTAGTAGATTAAGGGGTAAGTTTCAGAAGTTTGCAAGATACGGCTTTAGTCAGAATGCAATAAAATGCATCAGTGAATATTGAAGCTAAGCTCATTTGCTCCTAACATGCATTTGGGATACACAGATGATTTGAATAGACTTGTTAGAAGAAAAACAATAATAATAAATTTCTACAGCTCTGCCCTGGCTACTGACGAAAGTTTCTGTTATCTACTGTTATTACACCTCTGTCACTAAGTGAAGACCGCTTTATCTTAATATAAATATTTCTATACTCACTAAAAAGAAAGTATATTAATTTTAAGTCCTCCTTACTAATGCAGTTTTTAGTGCTTGAATTCCTGTGAAGGGTCTTCCCCTACATGAATTCTTTACAGCACTGTTACTGTCATACAAATCACAGTGCAAAACATCTTAGATCACATGTAATTTCTCTCTTATGCAGCTCACATGGAATATATGCTTTTAGTGCCTGCATGGCATAATTCACGGAGAACATGAAAAACTTATAATTGTTTTCTGTGTGGCTCAGGGTTCTATTTTTAAGGGCTTTAAAAATATTTAATGTTGATTTGATTTCTACATATAACCCTGGATATTTCTTCTATGACACCAGTGAGGGCTAAAAGAAAATAACATTAGAAAGTCTACTTATAGGAATGCCTTGTAGTTCCTGTTTGGAAGCAGCAAATGCCTTGATCTGCTGAGGGACAGTGTCTTTCTGCTTTTGCAACAAGAGCAGTGGAGTAACAGCTCCAGCAGTGCAGTTTTACATCCTTTCACAGGGTGGGCTGTGAATGCTGCAATTACGAGGAATTTCCTAATTCTGTGTTAAAGAATCTGTATGCCTGACACACCCAATTGGATAGTGACTTAACTGTAATGCCTTCATTAATTTGAGATAATTTTAGGGAAATACTGAAATTCAGATAAATATCAGCTATAAATACGTTTTTGCAAAGTGCACAGGTATGTCACAATCCTCAGCAAAAGTGCATGTGATGTCATTAAAAACAGAGAACTTTTTTTACTGGATGTTGTTTTAATAGACTACATCTCTCAAGACAAGAATTAACTCTGAGGATACCAGAAATATCACCCAGAGAATCACAGAGAAGCATCACTAGCCACTGAGTGTAAGAAAGATGTTTAGTGCATGTTCAAAGTCTGGAAGTATAATTGAAGCATCACAGTCCAGTCCTGTGTCTGAGGAAACACCAATTGTGGAGTATTAGTGTAACAGTCATAAAAAATTACCAATACTATCGTAAAACCTTTTTCATGATGGAATTAAGCATTTATGCTTCCAAGTAGTTTGTTACTGTTTGAAGAGAGAGGTATCAGTATAGTGTCAGAATTAGATTTGTATGATTTGTGAGTTCCAACCTTGACAAGTATTTACTGTTTAGGAAATAAGTTAATTCATGTATATCACACTTACCCAATTAATCATTCCCATGATTGGGAAGAGTTTAAAAGTAATTGTGAAATACTATCCTATGCAATCATCAGTTATTTAGCAAATATTAATCTGTCAACACTTATATTTATTAATTGTATTATAGGTATACTGTGTAGAGATTATAGGACTTATGTTTAATATTCATGATAGAGATTGAATTTTTAACTAATACTTTTAAAAATATTATGGTTAAAAAAATCATTAGGATCACTCTAAAATGTCACTCTTAACAATATTTAAATATTGATAACTAATAAGATATTAACAGCTTTTTTTCTCTGTAAAATAATAAAGAAACAAGTTGTATTCTTACTAAGGTTGATAAACATATTTAGAAATAAACATTGCAAATCCTTTAAAATATATTTTTATATTAGAGTCCTGAAGAGAGTTTATGCTGAAGGAAAACTTTAAACATAATACGACTGCAGTATATAATTTTATTAGGAAAACAGTTTTTCAGTAATAGGGGTGTTGGTGCTTTAATGATTGATGAACATGGTTCTATAGCACAGCCCTTTCATAAGCCCACTCAGAGCTGACAGACCAGTTTTTTAGACATCAAAGTTTCTTTTGCTGTTTAAAAAGTGTTCTCTTTTTCTATAAAGCATCCTTGACTCTTTCATTAAGTAATAATTTTCAGTATACAGAAATCACGTGCTATGTCTGTTCAGAGATCCAGATTAAAATAATAATGAAATTATGAATACAGTTTGAAGAAGCTCTGGCATTGAATTAATCCATGGACACAACTGTCTTGCCTTAACCCCCATAATATCAAACAGTGTGATAAATACTAGCAAAGAAGCTAAGCTGATAAACTAGAACATGAGCCAGACATAGATAAGATGCAAGATGAATAGATTTTGATCTCCTTGTAAGAATTTGGAATGATGAGAGACAGAAACTTTTCTAAGCTCTATTGTTTGAGAGACCTTTGGCATCAAATCAAACAGAATTTCATTGTTTCATTTCATTCCATTCCATAAAAGCTAGACTAAAAGAGAACAACCTGAACAATCCTTTTCTCATGCTGTCCCAATTAAAAACCATATGGGCATCTCCAAATTGTGCACATTAATCCAAAGGTATCAGCTGTGTCTCGTTCTTTTTTTTTGCTTTCCCCTCTTGGAGTTCAGATGGTCTCAATTTTTTTTGTGGAGATGAGTGAAGAAACCTGTGAATTCATTATATTCAGCTGTTTCAGAGAAGACAATATTCAAATAATTATGCCTTGAGCTTGGTGAATAAGATGAAATAGAGTAATTTAAAAACTGGCATTATTTTTGCACTAAAATCAGTTTGAAAAAAAGTTCGGTTTTTTTCCCCTGGATGACATATCACATTTTGCACGTAATGGAAATTTCAGATTCTATTTTTAATATAATGAGGCTTTCTGAGCACCAAAGGGGACTGCTAGTTTTAAGAGTTTAGAAAACTAAGAATATTAAGGGATTTAGGGCTGCAAGGATGTCAGAAGTCAATTCTGAAAGATCCAGTAGGTCTGAAAGAGGGGAACTTCAATGTCTCTGATATCTGCTGAAAGACAAGCAGGATGGAAGCAGTAAGATTTCTAGAGGGTGTTAGCAACAGCTTCTGAAAAGGACAGTTAAAGGTGGCACACAGCTGGATCTGCTGCTTACAGGATCCCATGGAAGCCAGATCTGAAGGGTAAAGTTACCCAGAGAAGCTTGACCAACCTTAAGGACTGTATCCTCCAAATGTAGGAATGAACAGTCCTTGTACTCAGTAAGATAAATATCCTGGCTTAGCTAGGCAGGATACTTGTGATGGAACTTCGATGAAAAAGCAGTATAGAAGAGTTGGAAGCAGATACAGGCTACAAAGAAGAAGTTTCTAAACAATGTCTGTTGTTTAGAATGTGTCAGTCAGGCTTTCTGTATCAGGAATGCCAAAGCCCAGCTTAAGTTAAAAATTACAAGTGGCAAATGGCAACAAGAAAGTGCATCCATTGGTGCAGAGAGAACTGATTCTCCTGCAGAGTCACCCTCTGCAATGTTTGAATGGTTTTGGAGACTGAGGAAGTCCTTGATGACTTCTAACTCTGCCACAATATTCCTGTACCCTAGTTAAGATGTTACAGCCTTGATGAGTGGACAAACAGATAAATATAAAAAGTAAACGGCCTGGGTAGTTGGGCTCAGAAGAAAGATACCAACATGTTGTGGTCTGCATGGAAGACAGTGATAAACATTGCTGTTGTCTTGTCCTGAGCCTTGCCCTTCTCAAAAACTTAATCAATGACTTGGAGGAGGTGACAATGCTTTCTCACTAAATTAGCAGATTATACCAGTTTGGGGGTACCATTCAGTCCTTCCAAGGCTCAGGCTGGAGGTCACACTAGCTCTAGTCTAGGCTTGCCATGCTAGGTCTCTAAAACTCAGATGAGAAAAATGCACCTGATCAGGTGATTACCATTCCTGATTCTCTAGCAAATCTTTTTCAGAAACCCCTCATTAATTCAGTTATTGTATTATTTAGGTTCTGCCACATTATCATAACACCAGAAACAGTTGTGTGCCAAAGATTATTTCTAAATTTTTTCCTTTGATGAAGAAACCCATGTTTTTCCTGGATTTTAGTGGATGCCCCAGCTATCATGGTCTCCTGGAATAACAAAGGAAATTGTGCTGTATTTCATTTTGATAAGGACAGATAGTAATGCAACTACAGTGTTCACCAGGGTATCTAGTTGCCCTTCTTCAGTGTGGAGTTTCCTCTCACATAAATTTTAAGCACAGTGTAAGAGAAGTAGACAGGTCTTTATAGTTTCAGATGCACTGTTAGTCAAACATAATTCAAATCTACACTCAATCTCAAGTTCTTCTGCCATCCATATCAAACCTTAATTGGGTTTGAGTCTAACCAGGAAAAAGTCAAGTCCTAATACTAAGCCTTAGAATAGCCCCCATGTCACCTTATCATGAGAGGGAACAACTTGGTCTGTGGAGGGCCAAGTCGAACAGTATCCAATGTCCATTATTATTTTCTACATCCTGAGTGTGGTTCTTCCTAAGAACAGGACAAATGCTTAGCCTGCCCTTGTGCCTGCACCTCAGCTGGACATAGAGACAAAGGCAATGAGAACTGGGAGGGTTTCTGCACATTTAGGATAGTTTGTGTGCTTTTACATTCTCCGTTATGCACATAAATTTCTGGTGCTGGAAGAAATAGGGCAATTGCCACAATTGTACAAAAACATACAGGATTTTCCAGATGTTATTGAGAGGTGTTTTCTTCTTCTGGCCTACTTTTAATTAGGGACTATTCTACCCATGTACCCATTCCCAGAAACTTTTATCTTAGACATAATACCCTTCAAAACTTCTGGGGTTCCCATTAAAAATGACTAGAGGCAAAATATCAAAAATTATTTTTTTATTATTTTCTCAAAGTTTTCTGTAAGGCAATAGTAATTTGTTGATAGTTCATTTAATAAGACATGTTGGAAAGCAAACTATATATAATCATACTATATATAGGTTAGTTGGCTGATAATGGTACTGCTCTAAATCTATGAATACAATATGTATTTTGAAATTAAATAACTGATTTTGTAATAAAATACTTGTGTAAGCAACTATTTATGCACTTGAAAAACTCAGGCACTGAAGATGAAGGGAATTACTTAAGGAAATATAGAAATATGAAACTAGGAATATAATGAATTAAGAAAGCAAAATTTTAACTGAAAATCAGTTAACACTTTCTGACAGTGAGACTTAATAGACTGTGTAATAGCATGCCTTATTAAATTGGAGATGCTCAGTCATTTGGAACACCTAAAATCAGAGCAGACAGTGATGAAAATGTACAGTAAAGAACACTTAGATCAAGAGTTCTCCTTCACTAAAGACATACATTAGTGAACTTGTACAGCCTTGCCATGCATTTTGTGATTAACAGTAGGTGCTCCATGGAATTAGTTGCCATTTTGAAAATGTTGCCTTATCTTAATACTCAAATGAAATAAATTATTGAATTTTTCATTAATTCTTATCCAAATTTTCATGTCAGAACATGAGCATTCCATACTTTCTATTCTGAATAATCCTAAATAGCTGTATTTTGCATCTTTTCAATTCAGTTAAATACATTTTGCCTCCAATCAGGCTACAGTCATTCCCATTGTCTCTATCAGACAAATATTTAATGCAAAGAGTAATAATTGAATAGGAAGATATTGAGATACTTACTGCAGAAAGCTGTTGCCAAAGAAAAACCTTTCAGTAGTGATACATATTTTAATTTAAATATATTTTCTTAAAGCATTTGAGTGTTCTGAATTATATTATGTATCAAATCATGTGTTTGTAAAAGTGTGTGGAGGAACACTTGTACTGTTAAGTGTACTGTTGTAACAATTTATAGTATTAATAAAGAGTTATAAAAAATCTGAATACAATGAGATTAGAGTGTACATGCAAGTTTAAGAACTGGATTTAAGAAAACCCTGTTGACAACCTTTACAAAGCAAAGGAAAATATTTAATTGCATTTCTTTAGCTAAGTTCCATAATTACAAATGTTAATGTAAGTAAAATTAATTAGCCAACTTATAAAAGCCTAATTCCTGAATAAATACATGTAGCAGTGGGAGTAGCAGTCTATTTCTTTGTAGTCTGTTTTTCTAACACAGGAGATGTAATGCCAGATATAATGGCATTTTTTAATATCTGTGTAGCACAGAACCAAGGATAGAATTTGGTCTTTGCTTAACAAGGAAATGAAGCTAAAACTGAATCTGTTTTAAGAATATATTCTTTCCTCTTGAGTAACACCTGTTCTAATTAATACTTTTAGTAAGGAAGTTTGTTATTCTGTATATCAGGACAAAGCTAAAAGATGACCCTAAAATAACTTGAAAGTATGCATCTTAAATATGAGTCCTATTTTTGAAAGAAATATTATAAAAATAAGCAAACATCAGTGGTTTGATAATTTGCATCATTCGTAGCTGTTTTTTCACAAATCTGTTGAATTCAAAGTGGCCATCTACTTTTCTAAATCTCAAAATATTATCTACCCACTTTTCAGTCTTGTCTGCAAATGGTGTTTT
Source organism: Alaudala cheleensis (assembly GCA_013398995.1). NCBI lineage: Eukaryota > Metazoa > Chordata > Aves > Passeriformes > Alaudidae > Alaudala > Alaudala cheleensis. The sequence continues at coordinate 1,123,312 of VWYE01026624.1, forward strand.
GGTTTGTATCCAGTCCTAAACCAGGTGAGATTAACTTCTGTACCAGGAGTGCTTGCTGTTTCCCAGGGCTCTGATTTGACCAGTGTCTTTGACTGAAATGACTCTGCTGTCATCTGAGCAGATGAGTCAGATAACCTCTGTCTGAGCCCAGCAAATAGAGTCCTTGCAACTGAAAATGAGATGAGGCATCAGTAATGTTATCATACCAAGCACGTACTTAGCTCCAAAATTGATATTGTAAGTCAAACAGAGAGTTTCATCAGATTCATTACCAATCCTGTTTTGCTGATTGCTCTTTAACAATCTCTACCCACAGTCCTATTATCTCAATGAAACAGTACACTCTTGTTTGCAAAGCAAGTTCTCTAAATAGTAATTGCTGCAAGAAGTACTGCAGTGCAAGCTGGATCTATAAAGCCATTAATTGAAATAGCTTTGGGGCACAACAAGTGATGTCTTGGTCTGAACTTGCCAAGGTCTTTCCCTGATCTGGCCTAGAAGGAGTATGTAAGAATCCTACAAGAAAGGAAGGGACTTAACTGAGTGGAAATGCTCTATCCTTTCTGCTCTGAAGTTAATATCATTACTAGTTTCATTCAGCCACTACAGCATGTGTGGACTTCAAATATATGTTTGAAAGGTTGAATATTCAGGAAGCAGATACTGCAAATCAAACATGCTTTTAACTCCTGAGACATAAGCTACTTGATTTGAATTGAATGTGTGTTAAAACTAATGTTGGAATCAACTTTAGGAATTTTTTTGGTGTACCCATGCTAACATATGGGCCATGCTGTCTTTCCAGTTTTTGATCTCTCCCGAAAAGGAGAAAATACACATCTTCCCTTGCAGCTATTAGCTGATACAGAGCAGAAGTTCAGTTTCTCTTTTTCAGAGGAGTCTGAGGACTGCAATTGAGTCTAATGCTGAGAAGGTGCAGAAACAGTGATGATGTGATGTGATATGGTATGACATATGGTATGGAGAATGGTGGACCAAATACAGTGAGCCAGTGTGTATCAGTTTCATTGTTGGTAGGAAAATAAAAGCTATAGTTATTGATTGAATGTAGGTGACTAGAAATACTCATCTTTAAACTGAATGAATATTCCCTCATGCTCATGCCTCATGCTCATTTTTAAGGACCACATCCCTACAGCAGCAGACCTACATTGTCATATTCATAGGAGATAAATCCCAAATAAAACACCTGTTGCTCTTTTGCTTCCATATACCATAGACAGCATGAGGCTCAGCTACCTCAGAAGAACTCAGTGTGAGTGCAAGAACCCTAGAGCTGCATCTGCTTGTTTTCCACCCCTAGTAGTCTGGAGTCTGTGTTCAGAGTCTAGGAGAATGGTAGCACATCGAAGATGGTTCTCCCATCCAGATGTTCCACAACACCATGCATCTTACCTAATATTCTGCAGTGGTGGCTACTCACTTCAGCTGGTTTGGAGTATCCATATGTAGTTAATTCACTGAAAAGCTAGATGTCAAATGTCTTTGAGACTAGGACTTCTCAGTCAAGGAGTCTTTAGATGAGCTTTTATGAGAATTCAGAGATTGAATTTTTTTGGTAGAAGGCTTTGTCTCTGTTTCTCCAAGCACTTACCAGCTTGGGAGCATTTTCAAATTATGAAAAAATGCTTCTACTGCAATTGAAGACATCCTGTTGCTGCAGTTAGAATAAGTCAAGCAGTTCTGAAATGAAAACTGGTCACACCTTTGTGAACACTAATGCTAAGTTGCATCCTTGTTGCATAAATTTGGCAGCTGCCAGCAGTTTCCACGCTAGTCACCTCCTTGCAGCAATCAAACCTGATTGCTGTCTACAGAGATGCCATTTCATCCTTCCCTGCTGTACAGCTGCATCCCTGCCTCGCTGAGGGCTTTGAGTAATCACAAAATGTGAGTCTCAGCTATATCTGTATGTACAACAGTGTGTTACAGCTCAGGGCCAGCACATTCAAGCAGTGACAGTCACCAGCATCAGCATAACCAGAACCCAGACTTGCCACACATCTCCTGGTTTGATGAAGCACTTCTTTTTCCCCACCCTAAGCAATGACTTGTTATACAACTGCATCAAAGTCCACATCTAGCTGATGCTGGGTCCCTTTCCTCAAGTCAGTAGAAATATTTTTATTCCATTATTTGTATAGGAACAGGATTAAATCCTTGAAACAGAAAGCATCGAGTTGGTTCATCACTGAGGGAGCTGCAACATTCAGTAAATAGCAATTGGCAATGTAAGAAGCTGTGTGGTTGTTGAGAGAACATTATGTGTAAGTATTATGTTCTGCCTTTTGATGGGACTTAACACTGGATCTCAGTGCGTTGTTGTGGTGTTTATTCTAAGTCCCTCTCTTTTACAGTCCGTGTAACTTCAATTTGCCAGTTCTAAAAGGGGCATAATAGAATTCCTCCCTCTCACTGTACTGCATAACTCAGTACTTCTACACTCTTAGGATGCTCAAATATTGTATTATCAAGTACATAGTAATCATTTACATTCACAGAGGTAATAGAAGTGAGGATCATTGTATAAAATCCACATTTTTATTGTTTGCATGCATGTTACAAAGTTTATGTTATTCCTCACAGATAGTCATTTATGCACATAACCCAAATCTAAATTTCCCTTGGTTTGCACTTCCCAAGTGGTCAATGAGAATGGATAATGAGGGTGTTAGGCAAATATGTGAGAATGTGAGCTTTGTGCCAATGCTTAAATTAAATATCTGATGAAGAAAATACAGCATACTGGAAGATATACTTGTACAAAGTAATCCTGAGGGATATGACTGGATTTATTGAAAAAATAGGATATTTTAGATAAGTTGAAAGTGCTGGGTTTTGTCATGTGGCATACTGTTCTTTATGTCAAAGACATTCTTTGTCTATATTTTCACAATAATAATTTCTAGGAAGCCTGAATCTATTATAAAGATGGTGTTAAGTAAATTGCATCTTTTTTTTTTTTTGTCTCTACTAAAAATTTCTTCCTGCCAAAAACAGGACAGAGATTGCCAGTCAGGAGTTTGTTAATTTTCCCCAGTCTGCTTCAGAGCAAAAATTAATTGCTGCTTCTTCCTCTGCCTTCTTGAATTTCAGATTTGTCAATGTAATTTTTTGTACTTATTTAGTTCTTTATATTCCATAAAAATATGCACATTCTGTTTAAACCTGATAGCTAATATAAACTACTTTCACCTGATGGAAAGAGGTGTGAGCTCAGAGCAAATAATCAGACCCTAAATTTGGTTAATAAAAGAGGATATACTTCTTGCTGGTATTTCTTTAGAATATCCTGATATTTCACATCAGACTTTTGAAAAGTGTGTATCTTAAAACCTTTGTGTCTTTATAATGTTGGAGTGTTGCAGATTAGAAAAAACTGTCCAGAGTTTTCACTAGAAAAACATATTTCTAAATCAGTCACTGCTGGCTAGGAATTGGAAGTATAAAAGCTCATCATGGGTATTATTTTAGTTTTGCCTTATGGGATGTATCAGTATGTACTGGGTACTTTTTAAAAGCCTTGCAATGTTCTAGAATTTGGAAACTGTATCTGTTTTCACTGAGAAAAGTCAGTACATTATATATTTCAAAGCAGTAAAATATTTGACCCTGAAAAACCGACTCCATAAATAGCTGTTCTAAAAGCCTCTTTCCTGAAGCAAATCTTGTTGAGGAAGAATCGTGGTTGTACTCTCCAGTGGAGTGAATGAACACTATGCAATTACCTTGCCTTATGGAATTTAAACAAAACTAGTTTCTCTTTTTTGTCTCCTTTTAAGCCTGCTAAAAAATAGCTATGATTTTTCATTAAAGGCTGGTTTATTATGTTACTTAGCATTACATATATACATATATAATCTAGTCAGAACATATATTTGAAAGCAATTACCATCCTTTCAATTATAACTTTTGTCAGTGGCAAGCATAATTCATTAGATGAACAATTTTTTGATGCATAATTTGTGGCCTGTTATGTTCTGCTTACATGGAGAACTACCTAAAACTGTTAAACTGTTTGGAGTGGAAATATCTTTTTTGGGTTTATTGGTTTTTATTTAGCTCTTCCATCTGCTCCTTGTAGTTTGCAGCAGTTGTCTTGAAATATTTTTGTGTGGCCAAGCTGAAAGACTACCTTTTTTTTTTTTTTCGGCAAGTTTTCTGTCACTATGTAAGCGAAAGGGGTGAATCCTTTACAAATTAGCTAAATACCTGTGAAATACTTTGCAGCTGATGGCTTCAAGCCCTCAGATGTATTACTGAAGTAATTCTGCACTTATTTTTCACATTATCAGTTCTGTAATAATGATGAAAGGAGGTAAAAAGAAAGAAAAGAGTTATCAGCTGGAAAGAATAATTGGGCTGAAAGCAGGAGGGAATGATGAAGAAAGGATGAGAAGACTGAGAAGCAGGTGACAGAGAAAAAGGTACATGATAATGAGATACAGAGCCTTGACCTAAAGGAGAAAAAAATCTAAACCAGTGAATTAAAGCTTAATTAAAAAGAAGTAATTGCTGAAAATGAAAGCAAATAAAAATCCCTCTTTGCCTGTTCTGTGGGCTTACATTATTGATAGAATGAACCCTGAGATGTTAATGTAAGGGTTTTTTTATGTGAATACTCATATTTAAAAGTTTATTGTTCATTACATTTTTAGAAGGCAAGTACTAGAGGTGTTTCAGCACAGCCAATACAAATGCACTTCTTTTTAATTTAATGACTATTAAACTGTGTTTCCACTCCACATCCTCGTCCTCCACCCCCCCAAAAAAAGCAAATACCATGTTTAATACCTGCATGAAACCTGCAATTCCTCACAGAAAATTACTCTTGGAAAAAAATAAGGAATTCTCAAAAATTTATAATCTTTATTATTTGTATATGTATCAGTAGACTCGAGACAGGCAGCTCTGAAAATATTTAATTCATGAAAAGAACACAAAATAATTACAGTAATAATAGTAAAATAATAATATTAAATTGTGTGTAATTCTGACATCTTCTCCTCAGACTGGAATGGGACACCTGCGTGTTACAAAAGAAGGCCTTCGACTGGAAGGGGAATCTGAATTCTTATTCCCTCTTTATGCCAAAGAAATCCATTCGAGAGTGGTAAGTGGGTGATCTTCCAATAATGCTAAGTAAAGTGAATGTGCTTCTGAATAATTGAATTTTCTGTGATTTCTGTCATGTAAAAAAAAAATATATATGTATATATATGTACACATGTGCATGTATGTCTGTATACACACATATTTCTGCACACTTTACAAGGTCAGAATTAGCATATATTTCTTAGGCATGTGATAAGCAGCTCCAACAGGAATGGTAATTGTTATTGTATATAAGTAATGCTAAAACTTGGAGGAGTGTGTAGAAAGGTTTTCATTATTTTTACTGAGATTATTTTTTAATATAGGCTTCCCTAGGAAACTGCTTGTTTATTCATCCCCTACAGAACAGTTTCAATATCTCTAAAATTAGTGGATCCCAATGGAAAAGTTATGATTTCTATAAAATATATAAGTTTTTCACTTCAAGGACAATGCCATGGAATGTCTAGCATGTTTATATATTTATGTATATAAAATTGACAAGTCTAAATGGAAAGACTTAGCATTTAATCTAGTTTACCTAGACAGAAAAGTTTGTTGCTGTGATTGCTATTGAGGTAAAAAAGAAATACCATACTTGATCAAATATTTATCGAAATTATTAAAATGTCACTGAGAATGGGAAAGGTATGGAAGTTGTGGGTTTAAAAAAAGGCAAAGAGAATCTGATTTAGATTTTAATTATCATGGGGGACTCTGAAACTTATTACAGTAAATTTTTTGTAGTGAGATGTCTGCTTCTGGCCAAAAAAAATAAGTATTTTTCAGAACTTTTGTCCATAGTCCAGCATCTCACAAAATAAAGTTTTATGTTTTGTAAATATTATCATCAACCAGTGGGACATTTCATTGAATAAAGTACTATTCAATGACAGTAAAAGCCAAAAATGGCACTTTCATATTTCCAAACATGTAATTGAGAAGGAATAGCCATCTATGAGACTATTCTGAAACTAGGAAAAAAGTTAGCATTTATAATGCTATAGCAAGAGAAAATGTAAATAAATGTTTCAGAATGAGGTTGTTAACATGCTTGATTATAAAAATTTAAGCAATGACAATATCTTACTTCTATCGAGCTTTTCTTTTTCTCTCTTTCTGCAGTATTTCCAGTTTCAGGAAGAGCTCTTAATTAAGACAGTGAAATTCTATTACTATATCTATATTTCCATTTAGCTTGTTATGCTGTATTCTTTTCTGCCTCACAGGCAGTGAGAAAACTATGTTCTTTGGTGAATTTCCCCTGAGGTTGTTTAACCAGTAGGACATGTAACTTTTTAATTCCAGCACAGCTAATGTTTAGGAATTCTCTCTAGTCCTATGGATTGTTATGCAGTGTTAAGCTACCATTTGTGCTCTCTTAATATTCCTTTCAGCTCTTAATACATTTAGTATAATATAGGAAAAAGCGGTGTGGCAATATGTAATATAAACTTAGCTGTCCAATGACCCATCATGATCATTAGTAGCATGCATTAATTGGGGCCTTCAGGCTACAGCCTACTGACAATTCATCAGAGGTTTTTTTGTTTGTATCCTTGCTTTTTTAAATATTTGAACTCTCCAAAGGCTTAATTGCTTGCAACTTGGTCTCCTGAGTTGCCATTTATGTGTTTATTCTCATAACATTACTTACTCGTTAAGCTTTCTTTTTCCAAGTTTCTCATGGAGAACTGGGCCCCTCTCAGCTTTCAAAACAGCTTTCTTCCTTCCCTTAATAGTTTTCTCCTTGTAGTCTCTTAAGGCATTTTCTCACCTAATGAGGTCTCCAAAGTGCTAAGAAAATATGTAGCAGAAAAATTACTTACTGTGCATTGTCTCTGGAGCCTATTACAAGTTTATGCCTTCATTATGAATCCAACGCAGAATCATGGGCAAGACCATTGCACCTTTGCTAAAACATCTTCATGGAAAGATAAAAGACAAGCATTTTTTATATGTTACTAGGTTTTAATCAGTAAAAACCACCTATGTGGCTGCAGCAGGTCTAGAGTACAGTTTGTTCACACTTTCATTTGATATCAGGAATTACTAAATAATTTTTTAAATGAACCAGTGGCAATCAAATAAATGTAATAAAGATGCCCAGATTTATGAGTCATTTAGCACATTTACGTAAATGTACTATATTTACCCAATCACCAATACTTTGTTGACCTTCCTTTTCCACTTCATACTAATTTATTATCATTAATGTTCATTCTAATACATGGCTTACTTTTTTTCTAAGACTTTTAATTATTTTTGTTAATTCTGTGAGGTTTCATGTTTTCTGGCAAAGTGGGATTAATTTATTTTGCTCACTTAATGACTTCTTTTGAGAGAGCCTTTCTACCTACCTGTAAGATACCAGTTTTTCTCTTTAAAAAAAGGTATAAGTTTGAGTCCAAATTATGTGTTGCTTCTATTTTATTACTTTTTAATCAGGTTTGTGGTTCTGTTACTAAGTAAGTGTTTGTAGTAAAATTAATCATGTAAAAAGTGTTTAAAACTCTCAGGTTGTCTCATGCTCTAAGCATTAAATTGAGATGAGAACATGCCTTGAGGTTATTTTCAGAGGTTAGCCCTTCAAGGTACTGCAAAGTCTCTGGTGAGTCTAAAAAAACAACTAGAAGCCATAGCTGTGAAAGAGGCTGATCTTTTAACAATATTCCAATAGGTAGAAACTCATTTATTTAGGAATGGGTATCTCCAGTGAGATCACAGCAGCTTGCTGATACCCACATCATATTGTGTATTCCCTGATACTTTGGCAACTGAGATTGCATAGGCACTTCTTATCACTTACTGAGTTCTTGTCCTTTAGACACAAAGTATGCTTTAGTATGAATGCACCTGTACTGCAGAAAACTTCGTCCCCTTTTTTTGAAGTCTACCAGTGTATTTACAATTTGCTGATCCAAATGAACATGATAAAATTTTGTGTCCCCAGATAATTTTCTGATACTTAGTGTCAAGCAAAGACAGTGGCTGCCATGATTACCCTGCAAATCACCTGTACTGTCATTTGTTAAAGTCAGCATTGATCTCGTCAGCCTGTCACTCTCTCCACCACTCACTGTTGCAGCTTCCTTGCCTGGAGAATCAGTGCCAGGTGCCAAAATTAGGCTACAGCCTACAGACTGCATGGACCATTGAGGAAGCAGAATGCACAGGCATGTTTCTCACCAAGTGAATACAATGGTATGAATTCTCCAAGTGGTGTGCTCACACTCAATTTAATGGCTATCTTCTGGGAGTCTCAGTTATGTACTGAAAGTACATAAAGTACTAAATCAAGTAACAGAACATTTTTTCCAAAAGATAAAATGTTAGCAGCCATGTTCATTGGTCCAGTAACACAGATTTGTTCACCTGGTGATTTACTAGTGTGTACCGGTGTCCCTAACATACTCCCTTTAATTATTTTTCTTTAAATCTGAAATAGTTGCAGTAATCAGAAATATCTGCCCACATTATTTGATTACATCTGGGGATAGTTTTGTAGCTGCAAAGACCTTTCAGTGACTGAGTTGATACCAACACTAGAATAAATTTTTCAGATTATTCTCAATTCTAATTGTTCTGTCCAACACACTTTTTTTCTTTCTCCATACTTAGGACTCATCTCTACTTCTCCAGTCTACTCACAATGTGACTGTGAATGCTCGCAATTCAAACGGAGAAGTCACAGGCAGATTAAATGTGGGTAAGTCTGAGTGATTATTCCTTGTCCACTGCTTTGGAAACATTGTAATGAATATTTGTATAAAGATTTAAGAATATAAAACACTAAACACATGATTATTTCTTACTATTATGGTTATATCTGAATGGTCCACCTACCACTCAGTAAACAGCAACAGTATATTTTCAATTTCTCAGTTAAGCATTATTTCTTTAAATATTTGAAGTTATGCAAGAAAGGTCTCTGCAAAAGTTACACTTTTTCCTTGTGTAAATATCTACTGGTAATTGCAAATCAGTTTCTGAGAAAATGCAACAAGAAAACATGGCTAGAGTCTCTCTTTATTTCCTAGTGTTCCAGAAACTAATACATTTAAGCAGACATCCTAAAAAAACTCAAGTTCAAAACTTAGACATTTATATCCTTTACTGTCTATGGTAGCAGTAAAATACATCCATTTACTCAGTGAAATCAATAGATATAGACAGATGTAAGTGGCAGCAAAAATAAGCAGACCTTACCCTTTAAATCGTATTTTAAGGCAAGAATGACAACAATATGTGTGAGCTATGAAAAAACTTTCCTTAGCTTTGTTACTGTTTTTTCAGCCTTTATTTGACATTGGAGAAAATATAAAAAGTTAACTCATTTCTTACAAGGTCCTCAGGCAGCAAAATTCCTTCTTATTTAACTGTAGCCTAGCCTGATACATTTAAGTAGTTTACTAAATTGGGACCCAGCCGAGCTTTGATGAGCAACTTTTCCATGCTGTTGAGACTATGTAACTTCTGTGACAACTCCTGTTTGAAGAATTACCATTTCACTTCATAGAAGGTTCTGCAAACTTCACTGTTTTCAAACAAACCATTTTCAAACAAAAGGAAAAAATTAAAATATATGAAGGAGCCTATTATTCCCCTTAAAAATGTATATTTGTACAATAATCACAATTCAGCCTTTAAATGTTTTCAAATTTCCTTTTTTTAAAATTCAGTCAATCAATAAAGATCTGAATTACTTGTCTTAAGAAAATACCCCTAAATATTTATCAAAAGGAGTGTGATAAATACATGTGTGGCATATTTACTTTTTATGCACAAGCCTTTGCGAAATAGTTAATATCTTCCAGAATTGCCAGCATGCTGTAATTATGTCTTAAAACTCTAGTCATCTTATAAATAGGACTTGTTGCAATTGTGAAGTTGTCATATAGATATGCTTGGAATTGTTCCAGAGATGACAATATAATATAGCATCTCTCATAAGATTATAACAGAAATACTTTTTAACTCATGGAAATTGTGATTCAAATGATCTGTTAAAAGAATTTAATATGTTACTAAGAATGATTTAAATACCCAGTCTTCAACAGAAGTAATTCACAAGAGAGATGTGAAACAAATCTTTACTTGAGTTTCTGTGAAATTCCCCCTATGAAGATAACAGGCACATATTATGCATTCCCTCATGAATCACAGTTATACTAAAAAGACATAAAATATGAGCAGTTTCCAACATGATCACTCTTGCTTTAAAACTTCTTACATGTCCCTCAGTTCATGTGCATGAAATACCTCCTGGAGGAGTTGTCTGGACATTGTTTTTTAAAACAAAATGCTGTAGATGTTAAGTTTTGTACTGTGACCCATGATTACACTGCTTTCAGAAGCCTCACTAAATGCAAATACTTTAAAGACTGCTTGCCAGGAAAATTATACTTTCAAAATAATAGGGATCATAATTAAAAAAAAAAAAACCCATTGAATTCTTTACTCTTTTTTTGCTTAAGTGGCCCCCTAGATGACAAAAATAGTAATTTTGTTTTAATTACTTTTTACAAATAAACAAGAGCAAAACAACAAGGCATAAAAGGAAGTAAGAGCTTTATTTAAGGGAAGTGCTTGCTTTGTTAATATTTGTAGGAGAAATGGGACTTAGAAGAACGTTGGCCAACAGACAGCAAGGAAGTAATCTAAGCAAGGCATAGTTCTGGGAATGTACAGGCTTGATAGTCATAGGAAATTTAAAATGTTGCAGAGGCAAGGCAACAATCTGTTGAATATTTTCATTAGAATATCTCCTCTCCTTGAAATCATGAATGAGATTCATCTATCATTGTTATGGCTTGCTTATCAACTTTCAGAACTGAAATATCTAAAACTTTCTTTGGTAATCCAAGAAAGCTGCTAATAATGATCTCCAAGATTCCTGTTCTTAACCACTTCGAAGTCTTATTCAATCCTTGAAAAAAAAGAGCAATTATATCCTGAGCAATAATAAATCAGCTTAGTGCAAAATACTTGTTAAACTTTTTCAATAATGATTGGTGATAAATGTTGTGTATGAAAGAAACATATTGACTAGTTAACTATCAAATCATTAAGAGCAACATTGGTATCAAACAGTAAATGTTTTACCTAAGTAAACATAGGCTTCTATGTACAGCTTATCAGCAGATGAAGTTATACAGTCAGCTTGTGCAGTTGTGTTCCAGTCAATGAATAAGTGATAATAAGTCAATGAAGAGCAGCATACTTCCAAGTGTCACTGCTCAAAAGTAGGACCAGATTTTCAAGATATCTGCCTTTCAAGGATTATGTAAGGAGGTTTCAACCTACAGAAGACCCTAAATTCTCCTTGTAATGTGCCTTTGTCGGGAGAATTTTTTTTTTTAAATTAAAAATCTTAAAAAAAAAATTTAAAAGGAGGTTTCCAAAGTTAGGAAGGTCTGTGAGAACAGATTCTAGTAGAATGGACTGCTGATCCTTGTCCTAGTTAAATTTTTTACACCAAGGAATAGTAACATCAGTAGCTTCAGGTCAGGGGTTCAGTTTAAAGTGTTTAAAGCTTGTAGGAATTTTTTTGGATAGTTGGATTATGAAGCTGTTCTGCATTGTTAAGCATGAAATCAGCTTCACTCAGAAAGCACGGGAATATGGTGAAAGTCAAAATGGCTTATGCAGTGTGAAAACAGAATTACAGTCAAAATTCTGCTTAGAGCCCATTTTCATGTCTATAACATTAATCTGAACAGCTGTAACAAAGAGAGTATTTGTGCTATCCATTTTTTTCAGACTGGAACAATATTCCAAGGAAACAGATCAGTGTCAGTACCTTATACATTGCTTTAGCAATAATAATTGCCATTTTGAAAACTACTCCTTTCCAAAGTCAAATAATGTATGGTTTTCTTATCAGCATTTTAATATTTCATTTTCAAGTATTTGAATGATATTTTTTCATAAGAGGCATAGGAGGAAGAAGACAGTGCTAGGGAAGCATGATTGCATCCTTAAGAGGAATTTGATCTTATTTTCACAGGGAAAACCCTGAAGCCAGTTTCATAAACTTAATGGCATTGTAAAATCATTTAGCTTTTCTTTCTTTATTTTTCCCAGAAGTCTTTCATTAAAAACCCCATTTTTGTCCAAATGAATTCTTTCTTATCTTTAAGATAAAAGGTAGAATTTATTTTTTGAAGATCTTTGTCTGCAAGAAGATGATTATTTGCACAACTTTAATTGCTGTCCAACTGGGCTATAGGAGAGGAAGATACAAACATCAGAGCAATTAATAGAAAGATAAATCTGAAAATTCATTGAAGTATTTTTGAGATGATTAAGTCTTCCTATGATCAAGAATTTACAGTATTTATTCCAAGGGGATTAAATTAGGAATGTTTACTTCCTAATGTATAAAAATTTTAGCTGTCAGTGAATCTGAGCAAATCAAGACATACGTGCTAGTTTATTTTAAAGTAAAATTTGGTTATATAGATAAGAGAGAATGACAGGTGGCTGCTAAAACATCCTACAGACTTTTTAATCAATTCTCCTTTTTAAGAGAATATACATTAAATGCACATGCTTTTTAATATGTATTAAATGCAAATACTTTTAGTTTTTTGTGAGACCATTGTGTATTTAAATGTGTATCATACTGGAAAGAGTTAAAACAAATAGCAGAAAACAGTAAGAAATATTCAAGATACATTTAAATGAGAGCTAGCTAAGCAAATCAAACTGCAGTTTAATATTTAGACTCAAATGAAAAGTATCCTCTTCTGAAAAAAAAGCCAAACCATTGATGGTCTATGCACCATGTAGAGTAAGGTGCTTACCATAGCAAGATAATCTTTATGAAGAAAAATGTGATGATATTCACAGTCAGATGGGCTGACTTAAGCCAGAATTAAAACATCCTCCAGGAGTTAATCAGATAGATATTGTGAGGGTGGGGGGGCACTGGAACAGCATGCCCAGAGAAACCGTAGCTGCCCCATCCCTGGAAGTGTTCAAGACCAGTCTTGGATGGAGCTTTGAGAAACCTGATCTAGTGGAAGGTGCCCCTTCCCATTTCAGGGGGTTGAAACTACACATTCTTTGAAGTCCTTTCCAACCCAGACTATGATTCTATAATAATGTGCATTGCCAACTTGTTAAATATGACAGTATCACATTAAGGGGAAATTTAACCTGGCCCAGGGGACTTGAATCCTATGCTGTCACTTTTTGTCTCACTGAGTCTAGGAGATGACATAAGTCCACAGAGCTTGGCTCTGAAAAAACCCACCAATATTTGGGAAACCTTTTTTTATTTGGAAAATAACCATTTGGGGGATACCCGTCTCTCATCAGAGAGCAATTACTCATCTGAGTAGCTTCATTTGTCTCTTTATTCCAATAGGAGGAAATCATTCAAAACAAATGAAAAAGGGGGAATTTTTAAAGATTTTATAACCTTCTCAAGTTTAAAAGTTTCATTAAATTTGCAATCCCAAATACATTTTTGTTTCAGTGGTACAGTAATCATTAACATAAATAATTGGGTGGGAATTAGGAGGTAATAGTTACTGCTAAAGGTGAGGATAGTTCCTGCACCAAAAATAATTGTATTTTTGGCATTGATTAATGCTAGATGAATTTGTAAAGGTTATCTTACAGTAGCTGAAATTTTCTGAGACTATAAGGTAGAATTTTGATAATCGAGTACATCTAAAATCCTAGTCACTTCAAACGCAACAGTCGTTTAGAACCCTTTCCCAAAAAAGGAGCCGCACCCCTATCTTTGTGCAGCAGATCTGCAACAAGTGTAGCCTTGTGGCAGTGAGCACTAAGAGCACACTGGGCTGCATCATCCCTCATCTGGGAGGCTGCTGCAGGAATACTGTGAGCCTTCTCTGGTGTGATGGAGCTGCGAACCAGCAGAGGAGGCACCCATAGGGAGCTGTTCAGATGGCCAGGGAGTGGAAGCACATGAAGTATAAGAGTCTGAAGAGGTTGTGTTTGTTTAACCTGCAAGAAAAGACAGCTCAAGGAGCTCTCTAACTTACACCTGATACTGGGAGGGTTAGAGATAAAATAAATCATAGAGTCATTAAGGTTGAAAAAGACCTTCAAGGTCAAGTCCAACCTTTGACCAAATACTGCCATGCCAACTAAAGCATATCACAAAGTGCCACATGTACTCATTGCATTAACGCTTTTGAACCCACTTCCCTGGGTAGCCTGTCCCAAGGTTTACCACTTTTTTAGAGGAGAAATTTTTCCTAATATCAAACCTGTACTTCCCTTGGTTGAGGCCATTTCCAGATTTGGAGTGCACAGCAAGAGGGCAAAAGGTGATAGTCATGGGTTGCAGAGAGGCAAAATGCAACTGGACAGAAGGGGCAGGGGAGAATTACCACTGTTAGAATGGTTAACCATGGGAACAGATCGCTCAGGAAGGTTGCTAAATCCCCTTCCTCAGAGTTATTAAAGTTTTACATGTACAAGACCCGGAGCACCTTTATCCAACTTCCAGCCAAGCTGATCCTGATGTGGTTAGGAGGTAGAACTTACAGAGGTGACCTCTGGCTGGCTTTGTTCTGTGATTCTATCTTGTCCGGTCTTCAGCTGACATGCTGGAAGGGCTCATGTTGCTTACAGACCCCATGTCAGACTTTCTGGTCTGACATAGAAATCCTAGATACTCTAGTACATCAAAAATAAGTTGAAGGCCAGGCAGAGAACACCAAAGAACTTATAATGGTACTAGACAGCGATGTTGTGAACTGAATCGTGCCCCATCTGTTCAGCTGATGCTCTCACACTGTCCTCTGCCCAGATCCAGTAGGTATGCTTAGAATACTGCTGAAACACAGTGCAGGAGTTGACCTTACGAAAGTACACTCAAGGCTTTCTTTTTTTAAAAAGAGGAAAAGGGGATGAAGAATATCTATTATACAGATGATAAAGTAGTTAAATTACTTGCTGAGGAATGAGAGACTCAAATCAGCTATCCTCTCTGCATACAGGGTTTCAAATTATCATGCCTCATCTCCTTTAGTATATTCCTTTTCACGTTATCTGTCTGAGGACTGTGTGTTTCAGCTTTTCCTGTTGAAATTCTTCATCATGGAACAACAGTTGGATTCATTAAGCCTGTGAGAAAAGGTGACCAATTTTTCAAGATCTCTAGACTTGTCTTTAATCACAGATAACAACAAAGTATAAACTGTGGTGACAGTCAGGCACTCTTACTTTGATCTGAGAGGACATAATTGTTTCATCCATTGCATAAAAGGAGAACTGAGAGAAAAAGAGGAAACAGGAGCAGCAAGTGTTCTATTAATGTATTAGAGTTGTTCTTCAAAGCTATGCGAGATGTATGATATGGACATAAAATGTGTGTGTGCAATGTGCTGCATATTCTCTGTAATAATGCCTTTGTTCTAATGAAATACTATACTGTTCCATATGAAAATATAACTGATTTTATTTCTCTGAAAGTAAGGACTTTACATTTATTGGTATTGCAAATATCTATCACTCATGGAATGAGAATTGAATCTGTAGGAGTATTACATTTTTAATACACTTTTAATGAGATCTTATTTTAAATAAGGTGTTTTAGTTTAATAAAATTGCATAGCAATACCAAAGAGCACTCAGGATTTTGGTTTATACCCAATACTTCAATGATTCTTGGTGGTAGGAGAAGAGCAAAGCCTACAGAGTACCTGACAGCCATAGGTTAATTGGAAATGGCAGATAAGAAAAGGGAGTAAGAAAATAAAAGATATGAAATCACTTAATGATAGAAGTAAATCCAGTGTTGGAAAGCCTTTTCTTCTGAAAGATCTAAAGACACACTAAAAATGCTTATTATTTGGCAGAGCTAACTATTTGAAGAATCTGCCTGCTGGTAACATGTAGGCAGACTCTTCAAATTTCAGACTGCTCAAATTTCATTGGTATGAAGCATTTGTGGATATTTATTTTATGGCAGGCCCTGTTTTTGACAGAAGATCCTTTGCTGTCTGGTGCATCTATATTTGTATTGGCCTGGAATTCAAAGGTTTTGTAGCAGTAGATGGCAGTTTATTAAAATGCTTTTCAACTGAAATGGAGTCACTAAACAAAAGAGTTTCCTTTCCTGGAAAATCTCTAGGGAAGTAAAGGGTGAGGAGGACAAATGGAAACGAAGACTGTTTAGCAGTATGTCAGTTTCTTTTTGGAAAATAAAAGTCCATCATTTAAAGCAGCATCCTCAGTGTCAAGAGGTATGTGGTGTGAAGATAAGTTCCAAGGTCTGCTTCAGGGCTGCACATTGAAGGAGGAATCACACAGAAACAATGGGGAGTAATCAGCCTAATTAGCAAGAATAATCCGTGGACCTGGAAACCCGTGTGACACATCTGACAGCAAAAAAAATAATTTCTATAACCTGCATTCAATCAGGTTGCATTTTTAATCGTAGGATTTTATCAGCAAATATGATTATATAGTATTAGTTGACGTACATGTAGTTGATATACTAGGAGGGTAAACAAAACACATTTAGGCATTAGCGGATTATACTTTCAGATACTGAGTTTAGCTGCTGTTTGTGAGTTGAAAATTAACCTCAGTGGGATTATGATACAATTAGTGTTATTCCAGTATAGCTAGTTTATTGTGGTATTGTTGAATACCATTAAGAGAAATTAATGGCTACTTTTCATTACATAAACTTATTCCTATTTCTGTAAAAGCCTAATATGTCTTTCTGATACTCTGAGATGTGTCATCTCTAGTATGAATAAAACATATGCTTCAATTTTGTTTACCCTAGCGTTCCCTCTTAAGATTTAAAATGCATCAATTATTATCCATAATATTCTCTGATAATGAAGATTACCTGTAGGACAATCCTTGTCTCACATTAGTGGGGCACTTGTGTTAAGAAAACTGTGGACCTAAAAATTCTCATTTAAGATTTATTCAAGTGTGTAAGGTCCAGGACCAAAGAGTCTGAATGCAAATCCAGCATGGGCAAGGCCATAAGTTGGAGTTTCAAAGAGAGACAAGTTAAAGTACCTTTGGAATGTATAAAAATGTTCAGTGAGTGCTCTCACAGTGCCTGCAGAGTTTTTCGTTAGTTAAGCTAGCTTTAAAAATCATGGGGTTGGATGAAAGGGGAGGATGAGGGACCAGCCCTTGCAGCACAGGTAAAGTTGTTAACATCCATTTTACTCAGGCCTTTGGTTTGTTTGAATACACAAGGATCTAGCTTCACTACATAAATGGCCAGTTTCATTTTTGGTGCTGGGCACAAATGGGAACAATCAATCACTGAACCATAAAATGGCTTGGGTCAGAATGGACCTTAAATAAAACCTTAACCAAGATTCTGTTGGAAACCACTCACAGGGATCCATCCCTGCCTCACTTACCCAGAATTGTTTCTTTTGCTGTAAATTTTTTTTTAAATACTGCTTAAGGCCTTTTCACTTACAAAGATATTTTCAAATCTCACTTTTTGCAACATACTTTTCAGAAGTAAAGCTGCGAGCTTCAGAATAGCTTTAGAGAAGAGCCAAATTGGTGTCCATAAGGCTGTGCTTAGGTGCAGCAGTGCATAACATAATGCAGAGGTCAGCCCTCTATCCTGACCATTTTCAGGTAGAATGAGTATTGGGTTTTATACCTTAAAATTGTTGCCCTAGTTCAGGACATTATGGCTCCCCTAACTCTCTCTGTGTTTAGTGGGCAATTAAAATCAATACTTTGCATCTGCTGAGTGAAGCAATATGAAATTTGTATGGAGCCTCATGGTATGTTTCTCTCACACTAGCTACCAATCAGATTTTGTGAAATACCTCTATATATTTCATAGCAGTATCAATCACCTGTCACCTAATGCCCCTTCAACATAAGATCTAAAATTAAAAAAAAAAATCTTTTTTTTTTTGAGAATTACTGCCTGGAATATATTTAACATTTATGGAAGCAGACATGGGAAAACAGGTTCTTAATGGGAGGGAAGCAGTTCAGTGCCTCTTGGTCCTGTGGACAGTCTGTGAAATACATTTATTAAAAATTGCTGAAAAGGAGTCTTAACTGGTTTGACCATTCTCTGTCATTTTAATTCTGAATATAGATTTATGATGACAACTCTATATAATAGATATTCAGGCTCAATGTGGTGTGAATTTTAATTGATCAGGTTGTTAGAGGAGGGAATATTAAGGGTTTGGTTTTATTTATTAACCAAGCCAATACTGTAGAACAGGATGTTTTAGTGAATTTAGGAAGTATGCACACTCTTTTGCTCATATTATTTTAATTTTTGGAGTACCAGAATCAATTGCAAATATTCTCATAGCTTCTCGAAACCCTTAAGAACATGATCAGTAACATTTGTTACATATGTGGAGTCAAACTGGCATCTGTTGTGAAGAGCTGAGGCCCTGCTCTTACATGGGATGTTTGTAATTTTAAAGCATTTGAGCTTCCCTAGTGAAAAAGGATGATGCTGTGAAGACTTTGATAATTAGTTTCTGTTTCTAAAAAAAAAGAAAAAGAAAAGATAGATTCATTCTGATCAAAGCAGTTTCAACACCAAGAAGGTGGATGTTTCTCTGGATCAATTTGTGTGGGATTTTCTAGATTTCCTGGAAACCCAACTATAAAGGAAGACTCCAGGCACAGTTTTGAACAACGAATTAGCTCATGTAAATAGAGTTACCCAATTTCAGGACTTACAAGGCCACTATCCATGGAATATCTGAGTGCTTCATGACTTTCAATGTACTTAAATGAGTCACTATATTATTAACACACAAATTAAAATTACTAATGATTTATATAGAAAATTGACAGAAAATTATTTGATTATTCCATTATTCTACTGTGTTTCGCAGGTCCTAAAATGGTAGAATTCCACAGTCAGCAATTTCAGATCAACTCAAAGGATGGAAAGCCGCTTTTTACAGTGGATGAAAATGAAGTTGTAATTGGCACAGATAAGCTTCGAGTCACAGGTTTGTAATGGTTTAAGAAATGCTCAGATTATACCCATATGAAAAGGACAATAAGAATGACATTTTACAATATGTTATTATGTGTGAATGCAAGTTCTGGTTTTGCCTCATTAGGAAACAGAATTATGAAGATAATCTGACCTTTTTCAATAAATAATCAGTAAGAAATTTTAACACAAAATTATATATATATAGATATAAAATGTAAATATTTCTGTATGTATGTGTTTTATTTTAAAGCCATTAGTAGCTGGAACTGTGGTGGTGCATCTTTTTATGAATTATTTAATGTTTCCAGTGCATACTGTCTGAGACTGAAAAAATTCTAGATATTCCATTCTGAGTAGTAACAAGTCTGATCTGTGAAAACTTTAGGGAGAGAAATATCTCACTGATATTTTTATATGGTTTTATCTTTCAAAGTGAAAGCTACTGTATTTCTGTTCTGTGAGTAGAACATTTGTCACAGGAAGATATTTGTAGTATACCTTAAATGTCACCTGTCAAGAGAAAAGTTTGTCTTAGGCTTTTTCTTCAAATCTCTGAAGTACTCATTTACAAAGTAAAACGTCAAAGATATCACATAAAAAGCTACTTCCTTTCATTCAACCTGATAAAGTCAACCTTCATTTTCTAGGTGTAAGGTTGCATTAAAATAGATACATCACAGTGTGATTTCTCTTTGAGCTGAAGAATCCATCAAAGGAAATATTGAAATTATTCTGTAATTTCTTTTCAACTAATTTTTAAATATTTTTTATCTGATTGCAACTGTCATGTCTGGTATTCACTGATTACTGGTCCTCTGAAATCTTGAGGTCTTCATTTTAATGACTAGATTCATATTATTCCACTGTCAAAACTAAATATGCTAGTAACTATACAATTAGTGTTTCAAAGCCAAAGTTAAGTTATATAATTGTGCTGATAAATTTTGTTTATGCCTGAGGGTCTTATCTAATGGTTTTTTACTTTTTAACCTAATTGAAATTACAACTTTATTTAACCAGGAAACTATATCAAATAATTATTGTTTGCCCAAGGGATGCTAAACTTTAATAGAAAAGCGTGTTTAACAAAGATATGAAAAACTGCATAACTGTTAACTGATTTGGAAAAGGTCTGTCTCTGCTCAAAGTAAGTAAAAATCATTCATACAAGAGTTGAAATTGTTATGCTAATATTAATGATTTGCTCATCCAATATTAATCTTTACAGTGCATTGATAATTATTTACTTCAGCAGATATTGTTCTAAGACACATTGCTTGTTTCTTTTTTTCACTGTAGTAAAATTCAAAAGCAAATACATTAAAGTCAGTGAGGTTATTTCAGTGTAAAATTAATGTAAGTGAGAAGACATTCATGCCTACTTTGCTTCAAATTAATTTGTTAAAACTGTGATTTAAATGATACTATTAGCATGAAGTATAAATTATTGTGATTTAAATGATAGTATTAGCATGAAGGATAAATTAAAAATATTTTGCATTCCAAGATGATTCTTTAAACATTTTAGAGAGATAACAAGATCAATGTGAAATAACTTTTGAAGAGTTTGTACCATAAAAAACAGATGATCCTGAGTTTAAAATACACAAAGAACATTTTGCAGTTTTTTATCTACTGTGTAGTGAACTATTTGACTTTACTTCTCCTTATTTATGTAAATTATGAAAAACTTAGTAATTATTTTTAAGAAAACCTGACAGTTTTCAACTAAAATATAATATAGCTGAGAGCAAATGTGCATTACTTATGATATTTCAAAGACAAAGGTCTAAAGAGTAATACAATTCAATCCACTGCCTCAAGAATTGTAATTTTCCTACAATTAATATATTTCAACACATACTATTTCAGTCAGACATTCTCTGGCCCCTGTGTAGAATAGAATAGTGCAATTCAAAGAAGAGCAAATGCCTGGGGAAAGCTCAGCCAGGAACGTGCCTCCCATACCCCGCAGGGTCACTGGCAGTTCTAGGTGGCCACTTTCCCTGGAGCATGGGGAGATGCCAGCGCCTGCCCCAGGCAGAGTTTCTGTGCCCACCAAATGTTGTTCTCTGCTTCGGAGAGGGCTCCAGGGCTTGGCATCTCCCTTGGATATGGTGGATTTAGGCTGAGCACACATACTCAAACATTAACATCCAGCTGTGAAACACCCTGGCTGTGTGAGACACCACATGGTGTCACTTTATCTCTCCAAGAGATGCTTCCTGTGATCGTGGCAGCTGGAGGCCAGGCAGGAGGCACACAGGTGTTCAGATGACAGTGAGTACAAACGATTAGGCAAAGAAACAGTGCCTCTGGCTCATCTGTGACATCTACATCACAAACTCATTTCCGTGTAAATGAAACTGAAGCTCAGCTTAACCCTTCATGACAATTACTGCTCCTGAAGGAGTATGGACTCCTCTTTAATACTATTTCATTAAGGACCTGTGTTTTGCAGGCATTTATTATGTTGCTGTGGTGGTACTGAACATCCGTGTTTTGTTCTGGGAAGCTTTTGTACATTCAGCTGGTGACAGTGAAACCACCTTGTAACTGTTTTGGCTGTCTAAGAGCTGATTGCTTTATAACACCATCATGGCAGGCTCATAGAAACATAGAATTGTAAGGGTCAGAGAAGATCTCTAAGATCACATCCAATCATTAACCTAACACTGCTATGTTCACCACTAAACCACATTCCCAAGTGCCACATCTACACTTTTTTTTTTTTTTAAGCTGGCAGGCCAGAGAGGATCAGTATTTTTATGGAGAAGTGTTGGAGAAGGGAATACAGGTGACCTCACCCCGATAACTAAAAGCTGTGTTAATTAACCACTACAGCCTCGCCCTGATGTAATATCCCATACTGTACAGCTGTATCCCATAAAGATAAGTGTGATGAAAGGGATTGGTTTAGTTGGTGAGAGAGGATCATGAAGGAGGAGGAACCTTGAGGAAGAGGGAATGAGAGTATCATGAAGAAAAAGAAGGATCTTGAGAAGAGAGAGTCACAGCTGTGAGGTCAGTCTGGGTCTGCAGTTAGAGCCTGTTGTTGGAATCTGCAGTCACAGTCTAGCTGGGTAAAAGCCTGCATTCAGAGTCTACAAACTAATGTATGTGCTCATGGTTTAGGAGGAAATAACCAGCAGTCAGAGGCTGCAAGGGAAACCTAAAGTGAGCTTGCTGCAGCCAGAGTCAGTGAATAGTCAGGATGGCTAAGCTGTGTAGAGGAATAAATCAGGACCCTTGTCATGCTGTGATAAACAAAAAGTCTCTGTCTTGGTTCATTTCTGCTCTCTAAAAAGGGATGCTGCAACAAAGAAGCATGTTTTTATTACCCTTTCTCCAGTTTACTACTTGCCCTTCTGCTTGTTTGTCTTTTATAAAAATGCCCTAAAGTATTTGCTGATTATTGTCTGTGATTTTCTAGTGCTCTGTTCTGTGCAAAGGTTTTCAGTTTACACAGCTAATGCTGGAGCACAATGTGACAGTGTGTGTTTAATTTAAACACTTCTGCTCAGAAGGTGAATTAAGTAGGAGGCAGTTTGAGGGTATGAGTAAATATTCTGTTAGATTTTAAGGAGGCAAATGGTCCTTGCCTGATAGGGTGTGTGGGGTGTTAATGTATCTTGCTGACTTCAATCCTCTCATTGAGAAAATTACTATTTTGTTCTTGTGTATTTTAGGAATAAATTACAATATCTTAATAAACAGCCTATAAAATAGTAAATACAGTAGTAGTCATATCGCAGTTAAAAAGATAAAATAGGACATGAAGACAGAAAATCAATTTAGGGCATTTTCAATTAAAAAATTGACTTGAGATTTTTTTTCTATTAGTGGCATACTGTTAAAATTCCATGTTATTTGTTGAAGAAGTTTTACTCACATTAAAGGCAAGGTTTTACTCTTGCTTAGAGGTGACAGCACTAGAATATAGAAATAAGCCTTTTCATTCCATTTTGCACTATCTGCCCACTGCCCAGAACATTATCACTGATGTTTACTGTTCTCTTTCTTCCATTAGCCCCTATTTCCATGAACCTGGTACTATCTCTGTAACCGCTTTCTTGTCTTTATAGAATCATGGGATCATAGAGTCACTTAGGTTGGAAAAGAACTCCTAAGATCACTAAGCTGAACCATTAACCCAGCACTGCTAAGTTTACCACTAAGTCATGTGTCCAAGTGCCATGTCTGCACTTTTGACACATCAGGATATCCCTGCAAAGTATCTTAGTTGTACCAAATCAGCATTTTCTGATAAACATTTTTAATTCCTTAAGGTGCAGAGAAATCTTTATGTTAATGAAGCATGGTTAAAGCTCTGTCTGAATTAATAAAGTTTCTCAGTATTAGATTCATGCCAGTTTGTAATTGACAAAAAGATTATTCTATTTAAATTGACGAGGAGGGTATCAAAAGCTAAATAAAATTTTAATTCAAGCTTAGTAAATCAGTGAATCCTCAAAGTGCTGAAGTACTTTAATATGGTGATTCTTGTATCTTGTGTACTTCTCTTCCATCCAAGCCAAGGAGGTTTCATTCTAAGGAATCACAATTTCAGCTAAAACTAATCTCAAAAAGCAGCACACTTCATGCCTTATGAGGACATCCTGAGAATTTTCCTGCAGTCCTCATGAAGTGATGATCTACCTATCAGTTGACTTATCAATCTCTTCATTTTAATGGTTTTTGCTGATTTAGCTTCCTTTACTATGTTCTCTGAAGTTGTCCCAAGAATTTTAAATCTTTTTCCTTCTATACCGCATTTATACAATCTGCACCATGCTTTTTAACCATCCATTGTCATTCTTTGTCTAGACAGAGCCCAAATCCCTAGTGTGGGGATTTTTACAGCCCAGAATTCTTTCCAGATGGTAATGGTGTAAAGAGCAGCCAGACAAGCCACCTTGACTAATATCCTCACTATTAAAATATATTGCCTTGCTACATATTCACCAGGAAAGTGCTCAGATATGTGCACTTTCCTCAAAGCCAGAGAAGATCTCTCAACCTAAGAGCTCTCCAATTTTTGATAAGTACATTCATAAAGCCAAAGAACAGAAGCCGAGTGGCTCCACCCTTGCTGTAGAGAGAGTTCACCTGCTGTTTTGAGCTGTCTCTGTTGCTGAGGGGCTTTTGTCCTACATCAGCCAATTTCCTGATCCTAGTGGAGCTTAGGTGGTCACTGGGCTGTTGATACTGAAATAAGAAGAGAGCAAGCATGGAGGTTCTTGGAAGATTTTCAGGTCCAACAAGGAGGCTCCTGGTGCCCACTGTTTCGTCCTCTTTGGAATTAAACTGCTTGTATATCAAGATGTATACTATCTGATCCCATAGTCATTAACAATTTGCATGCAGCAACACCATTTCATATTCAGCAATTCTGCCTATAAATAGGGGGAAATCTTTGATAAAGCTATAGGACAGAAGTTGTGATATGCATGGAGCTGTCTAAAATAAAAATGATTATTTAGTATTTGCAAAGGTTTTGTGGGATTTTAATTATCTCTATTAATGGTAATGGAAGTTACATTGTATAAATCTTATTTACTTATTTTATTGTCGCAAGTAGTTTAAAGTTATTATTACTTCAGACTTTTTAGATTTCATTTTAGGAATTTATAGCTGTACATTTACATTACTTCTTTATTGTAGTGTTCCAACCAATACTGCAACAGTAATAACATAGCTATATTTCAATTGTCTTATAATTCTTAACATGTGTTCTCTTGTCTTGATTTCCAGTATTAAAGTGGCCACACTAAAAAAAACTTTTTGCTATTGTTGTGTTATATTTGAACTGTTACATTACAGTATTTTCTTCTTTTTTTTTTTATTATTATTTCAGGGCCTGAAGGAGCACTTTTTGAACATTCTGTAGAAACACCACTTGTGAAAGCAGAAGCTTTTAAACAGCTTAGGTAAGAATGTATACATAAATCTAATAAGTAAATGTTATTTTCTATAAATAATCACCTCTTTTTCGAGCACATGATTTTCAACAAAGAATTGCTAATAACTTTTTTTCTGGTTTATGTGACAAGTTATTATTTTGAAGGAAAATCATACCTATTGTTCTGCAATTTTAAAATGTATTATGAATTATTTGTTGCTGACGGTGAATATATTTACAACCCCTGTGGAAAGTTTTTTGTAAGCTTCTGTTTTTCAGTTTTTAAACACTTTGAAATATGACTTTTCCTACTGTGTTACAATATAAGTTGCTTGTCTGCAATAGGTCATCAACCTATGATTAGTCAAGGTTTTTTGAAAACTGGTATCTCAGGAAGCAAACTAAGAAGAAAAGTTTGGAAATGTATGAAGAGAAAAATTGGTTGGGGCAACCTCAGAGAACAAAGTAAAAAAAAAAAGTGAAATCAAGAAAAAACATTAAAAATTATTAAAAAAACAGTTTGGGCTGAAAAAATTATTAAGTACTTCGTGTGTTTCAGAGCTCATTAATTCTGGGTTAGCATTTCTTTGTGCATTATTCTATTTAAATTTGAGTCTCCCAAATTAGTTTATAATATGCTGGTTATGATGAGGTAATAAACTCAAATTATATTCTCTTCATGAACTTGTTATCTTTCATTTCATAAGCCAGTTCAAAGAAAGATTTGAAATGAAAGAGGATCTCTTTAATGATTGTATTTCTGTCCTTTCATACCTTGGCACTTTGCTGCTTTCTGTCATATTTCTCTTTTTAGTTTTCCTCTCCAATGGGGTAACTACAAGAAAGTAGTGGAAGCTGATGAAAGCTTTCAAAAACCCTGTATCTTCCTGATTGAATTTTCAAATTGAGAATGATAAATGAGAGTCTGTTAAGATAATTATTTTGATTGTCTCATTTATGTTTAAGATGTACTTTACGTTGTGCTTGCATTTGAAGACATGAGCTCAAGACACTATTTTTAACATACTGATGTCCACTTTCAAGCATGTGTTTCTTCCATTATGGTGGATTTGGATGTGAGAAACTTTGACCAATATATACATTGTCTGGTTTTGTAGAGAGTGGGTTCATGATGTTGTAAATTTGACGTTTTCTGTTATTATCCTGACTTCAGTGAAGTAGGAAGTCAAATTTCTCAATTGCAAAGTCAAGAAAATTTCCACATTTTGATTGGATTCATATCTATTATATTCTGTGGCTTTTACATTGCTTCAAGTGCATAATTAATTAATATTTTAATAGGCTTAATATAGTTTTATTCTACATCTGTTATGTGCTGTTACATTTTAAGTTCTTATTTCCACTTTGGTTTAACAACAATTATAATGCTCCTGACTACAGACAACTATTGTTAGTACAATTTTTCTACCTGTTTTTGAACTAAGATAACAGAAGAGGCGAAAACACTGAGTTTATTCAAAATGTTCCTAAAAGTTCTCTTCCATGGATGAGTTTACTTCACAGCTTACCTCTTTAGTGATTTTTACCATGTCAGCTATAAACACACATTTTGATCTAGAATGATGCTATTTGTTAGCAGAACTCAAATGTAATACAGAAAATCTCAATTCTGTCTTCAATTAGCTTAAAATAGTGGGAAGCACAGACTTTTCCAGAATTAACAGAAGTTTGCTAGTAATTATTTTGATGTCAGGGAACTAGTGATGTGGCCACTGACACACTTGTCACTGTATTTGACATGGATCCAGAGCTGCCAATCACCTGTTGCTAAAAACTGAGTTAGCTTAACCTTAGGAAAACTGATTTTCTGGGCATGAGGCTGTGCAATGTATACACCACTCACTTGTGCCAGCTTGGGCTGGAAGGGACCATATAGATCATCAAGTTCCAAGTCTTCCTGCCATGGGCACCTCCCACCAGGCCAGGTTGCTCAGAGTCCCACCCATCCTGGCCTTGGACACCTCTACCATCCACAGATTCTCTGGGCATCCCGTTCCAGTGCTATCCTCACAGTGAAGAATTTTTTCCCATTATCTAATCTAAATCTTTCTTCCTTGTTCTACCACAACATGTCCTTGAAAAGCATCCCTCTCCTCTCTCCTGTCCTGGTGGACCTTTACCCTGAGCAGTTCAGGATGCCTCAGTCATTTAATTTATTTTCTTTTCCTGTCATAATCAGTGTCAAGCTTGAAAGAAGAGATGGAAATGGTTTCATTTTTTCATGAGGGGCTTCTGGGGAGATTTAAGAGGGAAATGCACTGGTCTGCCTTGCAGATGGTAAATGAAGAGGTAGGCAGAGAAGAGCATTTTATCAAGCTGGGAAAAGGTTATTTTCAAGGTTAATCTTAAATGTCAGCATAAACAAAATTCATGCATTCTATTGTGAAGGAGCTCAGATAAGTTTACCGAAAAATGGATATTTTGTAATGCTTCATAAATATTCCATTTCATTCTGCACTTTTAAATACAGGTACCTACCCACTTCAATATGAAAACGTAAAATGCAATTTCAAGTATGACTTTCCTATTTTAGATTTGAACATGCTTCCTTTCCAGATTAAGATTGTGAGTACAGAATAATAGTTAATATAACATATTTGCTTACCTTGAGCCTTATCTCCACACTTTCACTATCTATTAATCTTCTGCTATTTTTCCTTTATTTTTCCTTCAGTAGTTGTACTGTGCTATGTGGATGTGATATGCTGCATGAAGAAAGTGCCATGGTTTGCAGCATTAAATGTGGGGAATAGTGTTTTGATAAACCCCATTCACTCAAATGGAATTGCAGGTTTCAAGGACCTGACTGGAAAGCTCTTAATGTTCATGGAGTCATATGAACAGGGGCCTCATTCTTTGTCATTCAGATTTAGAGCAGGATTTCAAACAAAGCTGACACAAATGGCCTCTGAATTACACATTCTGCTGGCTTTCTTGTCCAAATGCTGAATTTCAAGATAGATTTTCTGGAAACAAAGAGTGTTAGAACGTGTCTTTCTGTAGCGAAGTTATGGAGACAGAGCAATGCAATTACACTGCGGTCAGTAACAATCTTTTCATTTTTAATTTGAAGGAAAATATAGAGTCCTTTTCAGTCTAAAAGATCAAATTTATGACTCACTCATAAAGAAAAGGAGATGTGCTTGCACTTGCTTCCAACTGGTAGGAAGAATTAAAAGAACAAAATCTACATTTCGAGACTGTAGCTTTCCTAAGTTTAAAATAACATCGCCTACTTTTTAATTTCTTTAATGGACTTCTTATATCTGAATAAGATACATAGTTTTCATTTACAGAATTAGTTAAGGCTCTAGGACCTGGTGGACACTAAATGGGTATACTAAAAATGGGGCACTGTGTGTAATAAGTGTCCTACAGACATCTCAAAGACATATTTACAGTCAGCAGGGAGGTTTGGCTATATCCAGGAAATATCCTTCCCAGACAAATACCACTGATGAGGCACCTGGTTGAAAACAGCCAGTTGTCGTAGTGAGAACAGAAATATGTCAGTGATTGCCGCCATCCAGCTCTTTATTCCTGCCAAGCTATTTTGTATCCTTTTCCATGGCTCTTCATGAGGCCTTGGACTTTAGTGTATATTTGGCACCTTGACACCTTGCCTCAATCACGTCTCCTGGGGCTTCCCAAGAATTTATTTGGCTGATACCTATAACTAGATCACAGCAAAGTTTTAATGGAAAACAGGTGTCTTGCTTCCCAGAAGAACCTGAATTTAAACAGAATTAGGAAAGCTTATGTTCAGACACGTACCTTGTGACCCAAAATGTAGGTCAAAAACCTGTAACAGCAACTACTGGAACTAAGTTATGTGGACAGAGACATTTATAACAGTTCTCTAAAAGCCGTCTTTTCCCCAGGTTTCATGTTAAGTACTCAAAGTATCCTCTTCTGAGGTTATCCAGTGTTTCATGCCAGCACACATACGTTTTTATATCCCCTGTTATCAAATAACATTCTCTGTGAAAGCTGGTGTCTAAGTTTAGGCATTTTTCCAGTCTGATGCTAACATATTTTTCTGATAACTTACAACAGCTTTTATTATATATTATTTAGCCTATTCCTGTATTCCTCCTAAATTTTGTAACCTTGAATAACATGGAGTTCATACATAGTTTTGTTGTTTTGATACCATTCACTTCTTGTGCTCTAGATGGCTTTTGGTTTTCTAAGGGAAAACAGTTGATCAGCAAAACTTTAAATCTCAAAAGAATGTTTCTGAGCTGAGCATTTGCATTTCCCAAACTTACAAAAAAGTGCTTACAAATGTGGCACTTTTCCATTTATCAAGGAACTGTATACTATGAATAATGAATATAATACTTACAAGTTAGTACTATCTTTGTTCTCGTATTCGCCATATATGGCTGTCTGACAGCCAGCAGCTGTGCCTTCTGACCACAAATCCTGTGGGAGATCACTTTTAGTACACCCAGCTTGTGACAGTCCTTTAACTGAGGGTTTGCATCCAAGTTCAGAATGATCCACATCATTCCACTACCTTGATTTTTGGAAAGTACTATAGCAGGAATGATATCAATGTTTCAGAGAGTCAACTTTTGTCGGAGTACGATTATAGATTTACAGAGAGATATATGTTGCCAGAATATGGGTATATTTAGTGGTTTATGGGTACATACTGAAAACATTTCAGTATTCCCCAGGGAAATGGATGTATTCTAAACAAATATATAATGTTTGTATTAAATAAAACTTTAAATATGTCATTTAAGAAGCAGTGTTTTATATTTAAGTGAATTATCTGTCCAATACTTAAAAGCATAAAAATATATATTTACTGGTGTGTGACTGACATGTTACAGTATATTGATAATTTGAAGGCCAATTGTGTGGTTTCTAGGTATCTGGTTAGAGTAAATTACTGTACTGATGGTAGACTTTTCCCTGTCTATATGCATAATTGACATATACCTTTTAATTTCACATTGGTTCTGTGGCATCCAAAAACTACTGATGGAGTTATGGCTTCTACTTCTCTCAGATTCTTTCTGGAGTCTTATTTTTCTCCTTTCCATTTTCCATTGGTATTATTTTTCCCTTTTTCACTTGAAGTATTAGCTATGGTTAAACTGTGTAATAAGACAGAGAGAAAGCTGGAAACTGAATTTGCAGAGTTTTATGGCTGTATGAGTAAGAATTATGAAGGAAATGTAGAGAAATGTATAGAAGCCAACCAGGGAAAAACATTTGCCAAATAATTGTTTAATCGTATTTGTAATACTAATGCTTACATGCTAGTTGCTTAAAAATACTATCTAACTAATTGAAGTATAGTCATTTTGATTTGCATTCATTATGTAAATCAACAGCCCAGTCAGTCAGAAGAGAATTAATTACATAATGGAAAGTAAGACTATGATTTAGTTTTTGCAAGGCACCTCTGCTCCCTGACTAGTGAGATATTTCTACTGCAGTGTAAGTTTATGAGCCCTGGCCTTAATTTGCTAGATATAAATTTGCATTCATATACTTTTCATTATCAGATTAACTAAGAACACCATCAAATATGTCTCATGGAATTAAAGAATTTCTTTCCATTCATCTGATGAACTCAAATACCTAAAAAGTTCAGAAGGATTGGGTGCAGGTCATCATGTTGGTCATCTTTCAGAAGCATTTCTGAATTGGATATTTTAAAGAAGCTCTTTGAGCAAAGTCTTGTGTATTACATCACATCTGGTTGTCTTGTAAGCAATGATTTTACCTGTAAATGTTAGTCCTAAAGTGAAAGCAATTTTGTAAGCGCTGTCATTAATGACTTTCACTTGCTCCAGTCACGTGGCTGATGTTCTTCCTAAAGCCTCAGTTTTTCAGAGATGTCACTTAATGCATTGAAACCAGTAAAAGTTGTTTCTGCTGCTTGTATGGGACAGTCATTTAGGTATTTTCCATAGCTGCTTCTGTCAGTAGCACAAAGAGCAAAGCTGTAATGATTAATGCACCTGTTGAACTGGGTCCCTGACAATGTCAGACTGCTCAGTGAGTTTGCTAAAGTGAACTTGTCATCAGTGATTACAGCATATTCCACCAGAGCTCAAGCCCCTGTGAAAACTTTGTTAGTGATTGTCAGTTTTAGACACCCCCTTGCAGATGGCCACCTGGAGCCCTGTTTGTAAGCCTGATGGTGCTGTCACTGATCCAAGCTGTAAGACTGAGTTGAGCAGATCATCCCTTACATTATCTTTCACTTACATACCTATCTGCACATATATCCAGAGAACTGATGAGGAAGCATGAAACAAGAGACACCCATCATAAGGATGTGGGTGTGGCAAACACTGGACAAAGAAAAGGAAGTATTTCTTGATAAGAGTAACTTTTCCAAGATGCCTTGCACTTGTACACCATCACTACTCACTCTTTCCCCTCTCCCTCAACTGTGTGCACTGTGATACTTCAGTTGAGAGGAATCTGATTACAGTGGCACTTTCAGCCACCGTACTAACAATCACAAGAAGGACAGGGTATGACCTGCTTTTCAGCAAAGCCTCTTCACTTGAGTGTTTGTTTTCATGGAGAACGTGTGGCCACTGTGAACAGCATGTACTGGAGAACTCCAGTTACTTGAAATCTTGCTATGTTTCAGCACATTAAATAAAAAATTGCTTGAGATACATGTAAAAGAAATGCATGGCAAATTTCAACCTGGAAGATAATTTTATTAAACTATTTTTTAAATTTCATTAAAACTACTTACAGGGAAAATGCTAACCCCATTTTTTTATAACAATGATGCAAGTGCTGTTATTATATGAGATTAAAATTTTATAACACAAGACATTATTTTATAATATTACTAAAGTAATTTGAAAAAGATAGCTATGCTGGAAACATCTGTGATGTGCCAGATTTAATCACATTCACTGGGGCCTTGGTCATTTTTAATTACCTGAAGAGTCAGCATATCATAAAATTGAGGTCATCACAGAGACCTCTTTTGAATTAGCTCTTACCACTCTTCATCGCAACTGTCACTCTTGAG
Organism: Alaudala cheleensis; assembly: GCA_013398995.1. Taxonomy (NCBI): domain Eukaryota; kingdom Metazoa; phylum Chordata; class Aves; order Passeriformes; family Alaudidae; genus Alaudala; species Alaudala cheleensis. The sequence continues at coordinate 1,155,337 of VWYE01026624.1, forward strand.
AGAAGCTTCTATGTTAATATGTCTCAGTCTTATCTGTAGTCTTCATTCCTTCAGCAACTCTGCATTGAGTGACAGTGGGCAAACAGGAAAAAACACCTCAATATTATAATGGATGGAGAATTAGTAAACAAATAAGTACATTGCAATAATCATATCTGCTGTATTTTGGAATATGTTATAAATGTTGTTTTAAATTGCTTTTAGAGCCTTTTCAAAGTGCCATTAAAACTGAGAACTGTTTTATTCTTTAAGAGAACATATGAATGCATTTGTTCTAGAACTTTAAACACTCCTTTTATGTGGCCTACATTAAAAAAAAATTCTATTAACCAAAATCTTGGGAGCTGGAAACATCTGTTATTCAAATCTGGCTTTGTAATTGGGCTTGTGCACAGAGATCCCCCCTAAGCCATAAGCAGTGTTAGTGCCTGCTGTGCTTATGCTGAACAATTCCCTTGAATCCAGAATTTCATAACTGAGTTTTACTGGAATCATCTGCTGCCACGCATTTCAGATGTTTTTTAAAAGCTTCAGAATTCCACTGCTTATATTCCAGCCAAATAATTTTTCTCTAATGGGGTTCCTGTGTATATACACTTGCCTCTAAACAGATATTTTCACAGTATGTTTCTCTGAATTCACTTGTACCCCCCTTTTTTTTTTTCTTATGGTATTATCAGACAACTCTTCTGCATTTTCACAAGAGACTGGTGAACTTTTTTATTACTGGCACAAAAACTGTATTTGAGTTAATAATTTTGGCATAGTTAAGTTGAAAGCACAATTTTGATATTAAGCTGTATCTCATGCTATTCTAAGTTTTCCTGTAAATTTTTCTGCACAGGAAGAGCCAGATTCACTTGGTAGAAAATTATTAAATGTTCTCATTTTGAAATTTAAGGTAATTGCTATTACATTTTGATTCATTAAAAACATATTGGTTTGCATATTACATTTTATTGTGGCATAAATAATAAATTAACTTAGTGTATAGGAGCTGTAGATATTGACATTAATCTTATTGAAACAGAATATGTATCTTAGTTTCAGGCAACTCCCAGAGGCAATAATCCTTAGAAAGTGGTTTTTTGAACTAAACTACAAAAAATAGATGCAGTTTTTCTCATTATGTTTCATTTAGTTTAACTCAGGGAAGTTCAGACTTAAAATATCTAAGTGAATGAAGGCAATATGGAAGACAGTATCATCCAGGTGGGAAGCGATTATTCCACCTCTAAATGAAGGAGTTCAACAGGTGCGATGCCAAAATGGGACATTTTAGGAAGAAAAATCAGTCAGCATTTGAAGGATTTATAGAATCGTCCAGATTCTATAAATACAGAATTATGTCAACTCAGAATTTTGTGCTAAGGCTTGACTAAGTAACTGCTGTATTTTCATTAGGCAGAAACTGATCAGGGAAGATGTAATGAGTCATTACTATTTTCTATCCTTTGACATTCAGTAAGAGCTATCACAGTTTGCTATTGAATACTGATACTTTGTGTCCTTAAGATTGACACATTTGCTGGAATACACTGTGAAGCTCATTTTTCCTGTTTGCAAGGAGATGTAATTTTAGGAGCTGTTCCAAAGAAAATGCTTTTACAAAATACAGAAATTAGGCATATATGGAGACTGAGATCTCAATCCCGATGTTTTGTCCTTCTTTGCCTTTGGACCTTCTGGCAAGCAACCAAAAGCCACAAGGCAGAACACCAAGATCTTCAAGTTTGGGTGGTGGTATTCTTGCTACATCCTGATCATCCTCCCCACCCACCTGACCTCAAAACAGCAAGCTGCTGGGAGATAAGTGAGTATGGGTAGGGTTTGGCACTAGGCATTACTCTATGCCTGCCACCTCTAGAACTCCAGCCCAGTTTTGCTCAGCTCATGTCAATAGGAATCCTCATAAAGAAAGGATATGGTTTGAAATTGTTTATACTGCACCATAAATAAATGCTGACAGTCTCTTTTCCCTGTGTGGCTAGTGCATGCTCTGCCTATGGTTTACTCTCTTACAATGTCTAGCTGCATGGCTGGGGAATTAGACTGCTTTCAGACTAATCAAAAAGTCAATATACTCCTATTGCCTTTTAAAGGTAACATGTGTTCAAAAAGCAGGGCTCAAAGCAGACATCTAAAGAGAACCAAGGCCAATTAAGCCCACAGAATCCTCTAGGTTGCTTTTTTGCCTTTCAAAATATTAGTTTCTTGACAGGTTAAAGATTTTCCTTTTTCCCCTTTTTCCCTCATGGCTTTTTTTTTTTTCATTTCTTGCCTTTTCTATTTATCCTTTGCTCCATGACCTCTAGTCATTGCATAATTTAACTTCTGTTCCCCTTTAACCTTTACAAGGTCAGATAAACTCTGGGGCAAGTGTTCATGGCAGGATTTCTTCTTGCATGCCAATGGTAGATATGAGTCTCTTCCATACCTGATGATGTGAAAAAGGTGTTTTGATTATAGAATCACAAAATGGTTTGGGTTACAAGGGTCCTTAAAGGTCATCTAGTTCCAGCCACCTGTTCTGAGCAGGTAGGTAGACCATGTTGCTCAAGGCCCTGTCCAGCCTGACCTTGGACAGTTTCAGAAATGCACAGTTGTTGGGTGCACTACAGTATTAGAGGTAATGTTGATCCTGGGCCTGTTCACTCAAGTTACAGTAACTGTGATCTTCCTTAGATGGGTGCTGGGAAGAAAGCATACAGATGGGCAATTTCTGCCTGAGGTCATACCACAGAATTCTCTTGCCATTGACTTCAGCAGAAATGATGACTCATGAGCTGGAAAGGTCGAAAAGGAGTCAGAAGGAAAGGATAGACAATTACCCAAGAGCAAGCTGGTTCCTCCATCCTGCTCTAAGGGTCAAGCAACTCCAAACTGCCGTAGGAAATTTGTTGTATTCTTTCTTCAGTGTTAGAACCAGCTTTCTAGTGCCTTGTGGTACTTACAAGATCTGTAAGGTATCCTTCTGACTCCTGCCAGACTCGGATGAAAAAAAGAGATCAATATTCCTGCAGCATGCACAGGCAGTGTCATCTGCTTCTTTACCAGGACTGCTGCAGGCTGTCACTGCCCTCACATCCTTCCTAACAGCCAAATGAGCAGTTTCTGGTGATCTGCCATTTCCACAAGTTAGCAACATGCTTATAGGAATAGGGAAACCTCCAAGCCTTTAGGTTTCAGATCCAGAGCTTGGATTCTGTCGAGGTTCCCTCAGAATATTTTTCATACAGTCCTTCATTAATTATTTAGCACAACTCAGCACCAAATTTCTTTGGCAGCCTGACAAGACAGTATAGTTGACTCATGGAACTCTTACCAACACGTAAGAAGACAGCAATGGAAATATTATCTTTGCTGTAATCAATTACTTTAGTTGCAATGGACCATGGAGAACCAATATCCAGCAAATGACAGCTGTAAAAAACTACCAGGGACCCCCTATTCCCTCACCATTTCCTGCCTTTCATAGGCTGACATAGTGCAGTTTCTCAGGCTGCAGGCATCATAGTGAGGGGGGAGCAAGGCAAAGTAACTATTCTGCAAATGGGCATTACCTTACAATCTGTGAGTATGTCTACTTGAGTGTCTTAATTCAAATTAGAAACATGCTTTTGAGGGAAGTCTCCAAATGGCCTGAGTTCTTGACATCTTGATTTTCATTGTGGAACTGTTTGGGGTACATGGATGGGGTGGCATTTGTGTTAAACTAATCTGAAAGTTATGATCTCTTGGAGAATACCAAATGTGTTCCAGTCTTTCTGAGCATCCAGTTAATAACAGCTAGTCCAGAGTACTCCTCAGGACATGTATAAAGGGCTGTCAGGTCATTGGCATCAAATGTTGTGCTGCCCAGATTAGTTTCTCTTGCACCACACCGCTTGCTGATTGACCCTAGCAGCTACCACACTACCTAGAGGCTATTCATAAGTACAGGCAGAATCCATCTTCCCAAGTGAGATAGAGGCTGTGACAGATGCCACATTTAGGACAGTACATTACATAGATTAATTCCCCTAGATGGTAAAGATCATTGACTTCATCCTCTTAAATGAAATTTATGTGTCTATAAGTTTAAAAAAAAGAGAGTGACTTGTAACAACATATTCCCTCATCATTCTAATGCACAAATTCAAACACTATAAAGTGACCAAAACCTCTAAGACTCTAATTAATTTCTTCCTTCTTGCTCTCCAAGTACCCTCCATCATTTACAAACAAGCTGAATTCTTGTTTTGCCAGGGCATCTGAGGGATGCACATCAATGTGGGGACTGAGAAAGAGCATTCAAAGTCAAGGTTCAGCTCAGGCCATTTATACACTAGGTCCCCATTTCCTTCTGAGTACATCTGGACTTCAGACACTGAACCTTTGAATACTGTATGAGGAAATGCATCATTAGTGTTACTGACTCTTGCCTTTGCTACAATCTCATGTTTACAGTTCACGTCACTGATTCACGACAGTTTGCGTTCCCAGGAAAGTTCCATGACGTGCTTAATTAGGCAAATCCAGACTGAGTTAATCTAGAAATAGGACCTGTGTAAACAGCAGAAATTCAGGTTTGTGATTAATATAGCAAATGTAATTCTGCAATGTAATTTAAATTATGTGTATGTCATATCATAAATCTAAGTGCTTCCGAAGTCTGTAGGCTTCGTGCCAGCATTAATTTTTGTAGAAAATAAGAAATATTTCTCTCATGTTTGATTGCTTTTTAAACTCCAGGTCTGATACACTCTCAGAAATTTGTCCCAGTCTGCTGTCTTGTGATATTCAATGGAGTTTAAAAGTAAAAATTTATGCCTACATATAGTTTGCTTATGTAGGTGAAATACTTTACAAAGAACATGAGCTATTTCACAGTTTAAAGCTTCTTGTTAAGATAAACTATGGCAAAGTTATAGTTAACTACCTTGACCACTAACTTATGAAAATATATTAAAAGATTGAAAATAGAAACTTCATTTAATTTTTCAGTATATAATGCATACAAATGTGCACTGAAAAATATTCCCATGGAGCAAACCTCCCACATTAATCACTCAGGGAAGAACTGATTTTCTATTTCATAGAGGTATAAATCTAGAGATCTAAGGCAAAAATTCATACAGAAGTTGTTAAATTGCAAACACTGTTTAATAACGATTACTAATACTATATTGGTTTTCTGATGCAGAACAAACTCAGACTCATGCCCTGGTACACAGCATGATCATGACAGAAGTTTGTGCTATCTCTGATTCACGGAATGAGACATCAAATTATTTTATGGATATGGTCTCAAAATGGGGATCATGACGCATTTACCCATTGTCAGTATTTTATTTATTTATCAGTCTGGAGTTTAAACTAATTGAAGGTGACAAACTCAGGAAGTGTCATGGAAAGGCAGATCATAGAAACATAAAGTTGTAGAATGGTTTGGGTTGGAAGGGACCTTTGAAGATCAGAGGAGATAGAATCTTCTGCTAACTGGCTAGCAGCGATAAGCCAATATTGCTTAAGCTATTTTCAGATTTGAGGATAAAAAATGAAGTTTCAGTGACTGTGCTTAGATATCATGGATTTAGGTTTTAAGTTATCAGCTGGATTTAGCTTCTTCAGAATTCAAAAATACAACTGAATTTTCTCAAAAGCACAAACTCTCTTCTTTTACATTCTGGCTTTAATGAAGTAACAGGAAAACAAAAAGAAAAGGAAGAATTTAAAGAGTCTCAGTAAATTAGACAGCTAAATCCTGCTGATGATTGGCAGTCGAGTCTGGACACAGTGTATTCCCCGTGAAGGACCTGCCTGGGCTCCTCCTCACCTGGACAGGCAGCTGTGGAGCACCCATGGAGGCAACACAGCATTTGCTGGGAGTGCATGCACACACAAACACACACACACACACACACTCTTCTACATTTCTAGAAAACACAGTGGGTGAGAACAGGCAGGCTTGTGAACAAGGGTGTCTGGGTTCTGCAGTGTGGATGCAACCCTCATTCTTTGTATGTGTCCAGGGAATAGGAAAGCTAGCTAGATGTGAACAGGGACCACCAGTTGTCTCACTTTCTCTGGCTTTCATATTCACCTGTTTAGTCTTGGCTGGTGTCATCAGGAGGGTGGGTGAATATTCATGATCAAAACCTAATGGGTATCAATTCTGATCCAGCAGTGCCTCCAGATGAAGCGGTTCTAGGTAATGATCAAAAGAAGCAACATAATCACAAGTTTGTTGCTAGGATTGGGCTTTTTCTGTCCTTCTTGTGATTTTTAATTAGTTCTTCTGTCGCTGCTACTTAGCATGGAAATGATACCAAAATTCTGAAGAAACAAAGCCTTATCACTTTGAAAAATAAAAATCATTATTGCTGCACAGCTGATCCAATGGGGTGATTACTCACATAATGCAGTGCCTTCCTGCCACCTTGTGGCACTGCAGGGTTTGCAACTCCCTGTCTGTTATACTGTATAAATATTATTTCAAATTAACAGTTTTTAAGTTTCAGATGTCATCTAGTTAAACAACACACACGCACATATTGAGTGAAATCTTGGTCCACCTAATTGCAGTGTTAAAAATCTTATGGATTAAAAAAAGTTCCAGACTGTATTAATTGTATTTATTTCAATGTCTTATGATGTCAAAAATGAAAACAAATTGAAACTAACTAATGTAAAACTGGGTTTCAGGGTAATGGATTAAGTTACTGTTATACCAAAATAATCTGCAGCTTTGTATGAAATAATACCTTGCATTTGTATTATTAATTAATCTATATTTTTCATTTGGGATGCTTTGTTGGTTTTTGAAATAGCTGCCTCCTTTTCAAGTCTGCCTGAAGAAAAGGGAAGCTGTATCTTTTATATAACTTAAGGCAAGAGCCTGCAAGGACTTGTTCAATGTTTACTTATTTTTCCAAAATAAAAATATCTTTTTATTTTAGAAAAATATATCTTTTTATTTTAGAAAAATAAGTAAACATTGAACAAGTTTAATATGAGATTGTGCTACTGTCCCATTTCATGCTCCTGCTTTTAGGCTGGAGTCACCAACTCGATCTTTGAGCATGGATGCACCACGAGGAATTAATATTAAAGCACAAGCTGGGAATATTGAAGCTCTTTCCCAGATGGATATCAAACTACACAGCAGTGATGGTGTAGTGAGTACAAGCCCTTCTTTTCCATAACTGTGGTTGATCTTCTGTGTGACTGTAACTTTAAGTCTTTTTTTCAGGCTCTGTTAATTTAATTCCTCAGGTTTTAGGTGGCAGGATATTAAAATTAATAGTGCCAATAATAAAACTTTTATTTATGTAAATAATACTACCAACAGATGTAAAACATTAGCTTAGAGGGATGCTTTCTAATAAAATTTGGATACTGCTTAGCTCCCCACTGGCACAGTGATTCCCAGGCACCCCAGTGAGGAATCTTGGCTCAGAGGCAGACGCAGCCCCAGAGTGGCAAAATTATGGAGTGAAGCTCTGCAGACATCATTAACAGCAGGCAGCATGCAGCAGCCTATTTATCCCCTCTGCAAGATTGTATTGTGCCAGTTCTTCCACAGAGGAACTGCAGGCCAACCCACATCCATCGTTAACCAGCTGGCCTCAGCACTTAGGCCAGGACAGACCTGGTTCCAGCAGCAGTGCTTGCATCCTGCTGTTCTGTGCATGGGCACTGTCACTTGCCTTAGAATCATAGAGGGAATTGTGCTGGAAGGGACCTTAAAGATCATCCAGGTCCAACTTCCCCTGCCATGGATGGGGACACCTTCCACTAGACCAGGCTGCTCAGAGCTCAATCCAATCTGGCCTTGAACACTTCTAGGGATTGGTCATCCACCATTTCTCTGGGCAGCCTGTTCCTGTACCTCACCACTGAATGAAATTCTTTTTTGTATCTAATCTTAATCTATCTTCTTTAAATTTAAAATTAGTATCCCTGATAAAGAGTCCCTGCCCAGCTTTCTTGTAGGCCCCCTTTAAGTACTTGAAGGCTGCAGTGAGGTCTCCCCAGAGCCTTCTCTTCTCCATGCTGAACAACCCCAATTCTCTCAGCCTTTCCTCCTAGGAGAGGTGCTCCATCCCTCTGGGCATTTTCGTGTCCCTCCTCTGAACTCACTTCCACTGGCCCAAGTCTTTCTTGTGTTGGGGGCCCCAGAGCTGGATGCAGCTTAGGTTGTCATTCGTCAGTACCCCCACATCTTTCCCCTCAGGGCTTCTCTCAATCCATTCATTACCCTGCTTGTATCCATTTTGGGGATTGCCCCACCACAGGTGCAGGACATTGCACTGTTGAACTTCACCAGTTCTCGGCTAAGAAGAGGGTGGGCACCAGTTTATTCCTGTGCTGTGTTTATGTCTGCCAAGAGCCTAGGGCTCAGAGAAACTTTGTATATAACAAGTCCTGTGTAAAAGGCCATTCTTAAGCCTCCGCCTACCCAAATTCAACTCATCTCGTGGCATGTTACTGCTTTATTATCTCTAACAACCCCGTTTGTCCTGCTTTTTCCCCACACAGCTTTTGCTCGATGCTGAAACTGTGCGACTGCCCAAGCTGCCTGAGGGTGCAAGGGGTGGATCCGGGATTTCTCAGGGGCTCTATGAAATCTGCGTGTGTCCAGATGGAAAGCTCTACTTGTCAGAGGCTGGCCTGGGCTCCACTTGCCAAGAGTACAGCCGAGTCTGCCAGTGAGGCACCCAAAAGGGCCGCACACCCCCTTGCGCATATGAGTTTTGTATTACTCCTAAAGAGCGTTACTGAAAGCATATTTTTCAGCATTTTGAAAACAAAGTACTTGCAATTTAGGAAACAAATCTGCATCTGCAATTCTGGAATACAGGGTGTAAGGGGAAGAAGAGCACAAATGACATTTCCACTTCAGAAGAATCACTTGAATCAAATTACACATTTTGTCAGTAACACTTGGAAAACAGCCTTACAGAGAGCATAAAAAAATAAAACAGTATGTTTCCTTGCTGAACTATTATTCATATGATTATATCATTGTTCATATTTTTGAGATCCGTGGGTTTTTCCTCTCACTACATGTAAACACTTACTGTATTAGTTGGTGAAATTAAATTGAGGGAACTACTTGAATTATTTGTAAGACAAAGCGTTATTTGGAGAATTCAGAAAGTGCCAGCAAATTGTCTATGCAATTTTGTTCTTGCAATAACACATGATAGAAAAGTGCAGTATTTGTATAAGTTCTGTGTAAAAGATGTTAATTTGCTAATAGCTCTTTATTTTAATTTGGCAACACATATGCTGTTTTGCTTCTTACTGAGATTCATATAAAAATAACTAATGCAAAAAGCTCCAGAAGTCATGAAGGCTTCTCTGTGTCTCAAATCCATTCACTATACAATAGAGAAATATGTTAGTATATTTTATAATAGCAATTGTTTGTTCTACTGCCTGTACTGTTATGTTCATTTAAATCCTTTTTTATTTTAGGACATGCTAATTCAACAAGGCAATCTGTTGTGCCAGCTGGACTACTAAAAAAAAATGTGTTTTCATATTGTCTGACACAAGGAACTATGTGGGAAAAAATCCTTTTATGCAGCCCACAGATTTCAATTAAGAGGATTATTACATTTCCATCTGCACCTGTTTGATTGGTATTTCTGATCCTGTCTAGAGTGGGACTCCATCACAAACAGAGTAAAACTGGTATTTTTTACATTAGGACTTTGTACACGAAATAAATGCTCACCAGAGCTGACAAACCATTTATTGGCCTTGTAAAGAAACACAACTGCAGACCCATTCCCCTGTACAATGTTGCACTGAACACAAATAAATTGTTTGCACACCTCTGGGTAGCAAGATTTGTATTTAGTAGTCTGTTGTTTAAACCTCATGGGTTTTTAATTCCTTTGATGCTGTTTTGTATATACTTTTTGATCTTATTATCCAGGAAGGAGCTATCACATAGTGCCTTGGTTTCTATTTACAGAAGGATTTTAACCCATAGTGTTAGTAAACCACAAATATCTACCTTTTGTAAAAAAAATAATCATCATCCTTAAAACAGAAGAATCAGGACAAAATAACTACTAACTTTTTAAAAACCTGCTGCTTCAGCTCTGCTGAATAAAGGAAGAAAATCAACACTTGGATGAGATCCCCAGGTACACACAAAAGCCTGAGCTTTTGAGACTCTGAGAAAGAGTGCCCCGTTAACATTTTCCAGAGTTCTTGTGGTAAGTCCCAGAGCAGTCCCTGCTTCAAGGGCTGCCTTTGCAAATTCTCTGAGAGTCTGATGTACAGAACTGAAACTGTCCTTCAGCAGCAGGGTGGAGCCCTCAGCAATAAATGCAAACTCAGAGCTTCAGCAGCTCAAGTAGGAAACACTTAAATGTGAGCTTAAGTGAATGAAGCAAGGTTTCACGTGTTTTCTGGAGAGTGCTCCAACTGCTCTTGCGCTACCTAAAGGAGAAGGAGGAAGCCACTCATCTTCCTTATGTGAAATTCTCTTTTCTTGGGCTTATACTCACTTATTTACTCCTGTTTTCAAGAGTCCATGGCCATTGGCCATAAGGAGAGAAATCTCCACAACTGTATCTCTTGACTACTATCTACTCTGTCTCTACAGCTAAGCCTTCAGCTGAGGCACATCTTTAATAGAAACCTGCCTTCAATATTCCTCTGAAGTCAGTTTAAGTGATTCCAGCCCCATGCACAAGCTTTTACAAACCAAAATACAAGCAGACTTAGCTTAATCATTGAATAGAAAGTATGAGTACTAAAATAAAGGTCAGCAAATACCCTTGCATGTGCCAGATACCTAAAAACTGCTGCTACAAGTAACTTGGAGAACTGTAATGTCACCAGTTTCTTCCAGGTGTAGTATTAACACCAAAACTGGGACTTGAATCCTTAGACATTTCAGCCATCAAGGAACATATGCCCACTTCCATGGAGTATCAAACAAATCATTCACCTAATATAAACCCTAAATGTTAGCCAGATACTGCAAAATAGTTAGAATCTGCTTGTTCTACTGGCAATAGAAGCATAGCACCTTTAAGTTACACATTTTAAGCTTTTGTTTCAAAGGTGATTTGCCAATTAATTCACAGCAAAGGATTGAACAGAAGCTTTCCAGGCAATAAAAACCTGATCCCTAAAGAGCTAGGAAAATCAGGGTGCAGTCCCCTGGCTGGTAACACTATTAAGCATGATGGCACTTCATTTAGACACTGCAATTAACTACCACCTTTCTTGTGGAGATAAATGTTCTGGACTTGCTTCAGTTCGCAGGTGGATTCTGAGCAGCACCAAAACCTAAAGAGGTGTGCTGTACCCTCAGCACTACCATCACCTATGTGATCCTTTGCATTGCTTAAATTTCATTCTTCTTTTCATTATGCTACAACACTGACATCAGAAGTATTGTTCCATTTTTGTATTGTGCACATTTTTTAAAGCGTGACTGATGACATCTTGTCACTGTTTTTTTTCTTCTAAGTGTAGTTAGTAGAGAAACAAAATTTATGCTAAAATTATCAGTGATCAGCTGATGCTACAATCAGAATTGCTGTTAATCTCAACTTAGTTCATACATCACTAAATTATCATTTCTGATGTCTCTATGTGTATGTCTATCTGTCTCTCTTTAATACTTCAAAATTACTGTTTCTACTTGAATCAAACTTCAGTAAATAGTTACAGAGTAACAGAAAATTATGGCACAGAGGGAAGTGAGAGTATGCAGTTCTCTAGTTTATTTCCAAAAGTATTATCCAAATGGAGAATAGAAAAAAATCACTACCAGCATAGTGAACTAATTTGTTTGCATATTTATTCCCTCAAAAAGAATTATTTACAGCAGTTCTTGCAAATGGTTGCAATTGTTACACAGTGGAAAAATGATGGAAAACCTTCACTGCTGATTGCCCAAACACAAGCCTTTTTTTTTTCCATTTCACAGATTTTTAGTATTTGCATTTGTCTATCTTTATATAGCTTTATGCAAAAGGTAATTGCAAGAATTGGAACTGAGTTCTTGAATAAACTTTATACATTTTGAACAGTGTGCTTCTGCTTTTGTATTCAATGAAACACAAATGAATATTTTTATTTTTAAAAGAAAATTATTTTTCCAAGATCTAGAATGTGAAATGTACTTTATTTAAAAATATGAACAAAAGTCTTGGCCCCAACTAAAAAATGTACTTTGAAGAATTTAGAAAATGCTTTGCAATTACATTTCATTGGACATCTTGAATTCCTTTGTCTTAATCAGCAGTAGGTGAAAGTAAACAAAGAAATTATGGCAGTGCTACTGAATTAATCATCCAGAAAACAAACCAAAGAAAAGATAAAATTTTGATTAATATTTAATTGACAAATCCCTACATGTGACAAAAATGTGTATCTTCTTCAAATGAAAACATTTACTTTGGCTGCCAAGTTTAAAAATAGATATAGTTAAAAAATAACTATTCTGCCTTTGTTCCCTAAGACCAATCCAGCTTTTCTCAAAGAGTTTAGCTCCAGTAACAGGAAGTCTCAAAGATGGTACTACCCTCATCTACTTTAATTGGAGAAACTACAATAGATTTAATTACAGCCTTGTTTAAAGCAGCCGAAGCACACCAGTACCAAGTGAATGCAATCCTTATAGTAAATTTTAAATCCTATTTCACAAATAATTACAGTAGCTTTATTGATAATGATTTGAGTACAAATATTGCAAAACTGCATTTTTTTACACAATAAAACAATTTATTTTTCTTCTGGTAGTCAGCTGCACAAAAATTATTTCCTTTATGAAAAAAGAAAAGAAGTTTAAAAAAAAGAAAAAGCTGTTTTTCTTGTCACTAATTGTGAGGCAAGTGTTCCATGCTTTTTAGAATAGCTGTGTATGCCATTGTTTGAGAGGAAAGCATAAGATAGTAAGAAGCCTATCAAGGCTTATTCCAATTGCAGTTCCTTAGATTTAAGCTGCCCAATGTATAGGTAAATCAGCTTCCCATACCACTGACTTTTTGTTAAACTCAACTGCAATTTTGGGAGACTAGAACTGAAGCTGCTTTTCCTAGATAGAATGCTGGTACCTGTGGAAGGTAGGAGACAGACCTAAGTGAAAATACATTTTCTCCAATGAGAGCTCATTTATTGTGCAGAATTACTTGTTAGATGCATTTTTGTGGAACTTCATGCTAACGTTTACTTCTACAGACCCTTACTACAAAATCATCAGATCCTACCTGTTTTACGCTTCCATACCTGACTTCGGCACATTACCCGGCTAAGCCAAAAGGAAGAATCAATTGAGTATTTTATTTCTTTGTTTTTATTTTTAATCAGGAATTAAATGGCACTTACAAAATCACATTCTGTCAGAATATGATTTCCTGGTCTCACAAAGCCTCTTTATTTAGGCTAGCTGTTACACTGAGTTAAAGCAAATAAGAAACTGAGAGGTTTCCAACTGAGACACCACGCTTGCCTGTCTCTCTGCAGCCATATGTAAATTTTGTTGTTAGTTTCAGTTCAGGAAGAACAGAATTATTTAGTTTTTCTGTGTTGTTCAAGTTTTCCTTCTGACCTTGGTTCAGGGTTTAAAACTGCTTCAGACCACTAGCTTCCTGAGAACTGGGACTGTTTTCTTTCTCAGTATCAGCACTCAACAGTATACACAAAATAAACAAAATTAAAATTATAACAGAATAGTTTAGTGGATCTGCACAGCCATTTTAACAGTTCATAGTAATTACACTGGTAATGCAAAATAAGTTGCTTATAAAACACAGTTATATACTCAAGAGCTCACATAAAAACAGGAAAGTGTTCATGGTGCTCCTGTTATACTTTTGCATGATGCCAGGAGACCTTATATTTTAGCTCCATTTAAAATGAAAAGCATGAGAACTGTTTCCTTTTCAAGTATTTTGCTTACCCTGAATACTATTCATCTGACTTAATGCACGAAGCAGGAAACACAAAGGAATCTATTTTTTAAACATAGGGAATTAACTAAACTGATTTATTTCATGGCACACCAGGATTTGTGTTTTACTTACATGCTATTTATTGCAAAAAACCAGCAAAATGTACAATTTCTTTGAGAAAATTGCAAACATTTGTCATTGAAAAAAAAAACAAAAAAAAAAACTCCAAGTTTCCTTTTCAATGGTATTTTAGTATTTGTACAATTATTAAATATTAATCAAAAAAAGATTATGTTTTTACCTATATAAAAGCTTCAAATAATAGGTAAAATTAGCTTACATTATAAAACCAAAACACATTGGACTGAAATATATGTTTGCATTTTTCTTTATTAAATCTATGGCACTTAATTTAAATAGCAGAAATAATAATAATAGGGCTCCACAATCAGAAGCAGTATCATTTTCCAAATGTCATGCTTCTTTGAGAACAAGGCCTTTATAATTTACTCAAAACTGAGGCAGACCTCATTGTGATTTTTTATTTTTGTATTACAATGCTATCAGCCCTGTAAGCTTGCTGTTGTTTTATTTTCCTTTGTATTCTCTAAGTTAAATTGCAGTTTCACTGTGCTGTCAAGTAGACATGTGTAACAGCATGCCACTGGAAAATGTTTGACATTTATGTTTAACGTGGCTGATCCGGCAAAGAAAAAACCCTTCCATTTAGCATTATCCTTCCAATTTTTATTTTTTTAAACTTTTTTTACAAAAAGCTAACATTGAACATACTGCATGACATTTCCAAAAGTATTATAAACCATAAAAGAAAGAGTGTGAACTAATAATCAGATTTCTCAAGGGCTGTAGTGAATAACAAAATAAAACCAGCATTACATTGCAGCACCTTTAAACATGTAACAAAAAACAGTGCTCTGTGTACACCAAAAATGAGTTACTGAATTGTTCTAATACCAATGTTTGTGGAAAAATATATATTTATGTACACACACAAAGGCACACACAGAGAGGGGAAAAAAAGGAACTCGAGCATTTAGGCATCTGAAAACTGAGTTTTGGTGTTCCAAACAAAATCATAAAACACCATATAATAATGTTCACAGATTTTATACCATCCACATGCTTTTTCATTGAACAAAAGATGACAGGCTCCAAAAAAAAGTAAATTAAATACATCATTATTCTTTAATAAAGTAAATGCAATCAATGCATGACATGATGTGGCATGTTTAATCAAGTATCATTATTCAGCATTAAAATAATTGTACCAGTTTACGGGTACTAAACTATCCTTTAAATGTTTACAGTGTGATGCTGCAGCAAATTTATAATCAGATCCAGCTGATAAGAGTATTACTGAATGACATGAATGTCCACAGAACACAAAAGAATACAGATATGCTCTGGAGCAACACCTCCAAAGTTATTTTAACTTCCACTCCATCTCCCATTTCATTGTATGTCCAGTCTTAAGATTAGTACACTAAAAACTGACATTACCCTTTCAGAAACATTACATTAAATGAAATAAATCTAATAAGGATTTATAATTACAGGCTTCATCTAACAGAAAGCTAAGCTTTGGTTATATAAAGTGCAGTTCAATAATTTGCCAAATAATCACAATGTTGTGCATACATCTAATTTTTGCAGCTCAATTTCCTTGCAAATTCTAAAAAATATTCAGGTCTTACAGTTTGCTTAACAGCAGGCTCAGTTAAGAAAAAAAATACCATATAAGTAAATTTCAGTTCCAAGTACCTCGGTACAATCCACCTTTGTGCACTACACTTCTAAACTCCTTGGCACCATTTAACCTCTTGGACGTTACATAATCTGCACAATTGCATTTGTATCTCACCACATGAAACACCTAAACTCTTGACAAACAGTCCCCTAACCTCTTCAAATCCTTTATACCTTTTGTTGTATGAAGTTTTCAAGTTTTATTATGATACAAGCAGTACATTCCATCACTCTCATGGCCACTTCTGAAGTAAACCTATCATTGGGAATCTGTGGAAAAGGAAGTAAGTCAGGATACCTAGTTTTTAAGCTATCTACTCCATAAGCCTCCAATGTCTGAACGTCATTTGAAAGTCCTTCAAGTTGCTGACTGTACTCCTCTATTTTTTGTGCAAGGGCTGCTGGTTTTACGTCTTTGTCTGACTTGCCCTTCACAGCGTAGTCAGCTGCAATCAAGGCTAGTTTAGTGGAAAGGTAGCACTTAAAGCACACCCATTCATTGGCATTTTTGTGAAGGTCATTTCGTGCAGCTGAGAAGTTGGCTCGGGCCTGCCTAAGCCATCGACGTGCCTCCACAGGATTGCCAACAGACCTGAACGTAGGTGGGACAAAAAAACGTTGGGAGTAAGATGGCCCAGTGGAGGAGGGACACTTTTCTTTGTACTGTTGCCTTTCAGATTTGTGGCTTGTTGCTTCCTGATTCCATGAAGTGTAAAATCTCTGAAATGAAAACTTATCTGACTGAAATCGAGAAGCAGATGAAAAGGGTCTCCTGGAAGCTCTGTCCATATTCTGATCCATAAACGCCTGTTTTTCCATCCTGTTAATTTCATTCTGTAAATGTTTGAAAACCTCATTAGCTATATCAAGATTCTCTGCATTTTTGTCTGGATGCCATTTAAGATACAGCCTCCTAATAATCTTTTTCCTTTCAGATTCTGGAAGCTTCCAAGCCTGTTCAATCACAGATGTCACTTCTTTTAATATTTCTGGCAACAAGTTTGACTTTATCTTTTTTGGAGAGTGATGTTTTGAGGACATTGTTTTGTGGCTCTCTCTACCAGTGAAGATAGGGGGAATTGCCCTTGGACCATGTGCTGGAAATTCTGTAGGACTGGTTGGGGTAGAAGGTGTGCTATCCCTGCCTTGAGAACTTTCCTCTGGTCTGGAAAATTTGTACAAGTCAAGAGAGCTCACTATTTTATATTCACTGTATCCAATATCAATCTGGTAAATCTTCCCTAGAAAACTGGGGCTTTCATCATCTTCTCTTTCTACTTCTTGCACAATGATTGCATAGGTGTAAGTAGGCTGATATGATCCATATATATCACCACCTTCAGAATCAACAAGGTAACCAACATATTCACCAGGATAAAATACATTCATTGGATCCATTAGAAGTGTATAGTGAATTTCAGCTGGTATAGGAGTGCCAGGTGTTGGTAGTTCAAGTTTTGATGGCTCAGAGGAGTCATACTTCACTCCTAAGCTGTCAAGCTTCTCACTGATCCGATAAATATCGTTACAACCCAGCATAGCAATTAAATATGAGGTATCAGAAATCAGGTTGTCAGTTGCAGATTTTAAGGTCATGGCTAATGCCAAGAGGAAATTTATGTCTTTGCTGTCAGAATGCTGTATATAAAGCAATATTACTGCATTTCCATATCTCTTCAAGAAAGCAAATGTCTCACTTTTGCTGTGGGGAATAGGAGCAAACCCTTTAACTCTTAATGTTGTTTGCAACTTCTCAAAACAGGAAACTTTCAAACCTTCTCGCAAAGCTTTGCACAGTCTTACTGCTTTTTCTTCGTTAGCCAGAAAAGCATTGTCATTTTCATGCTTCATAATCCTGATGAGTCCTGTGATGAATTGCTCTGAAGACAACAGTAATTGTAACCTTCCCTGCAAAGAACATAAAGCTCCAAACTGACAAATTTTGGGAGACTCCTCATCTAACTGTTCTTCAAGTATACTGCTAAGTAAGCGAGGCCTCAGTTTCTGAGGGAATAACATTATCAATTTAGTGTGAAAGCCATGGTCTTTGCCTAAGTAACACTGGCTAAGATCAACAAGCATCTGCACACCAATGTTACCTTGGATTCTGCTTTTGTAGTGGGGTGCATCATCAAAAACTAAGATACTAGACTTTACCAACCTGCCATCTTGACTGGGGAGGTAAAGGGCAAAATCTCTCATATTCTCAAGGTCATTCCTAACCTTCACAGAATCATTCTGAAGACTTTTGAACAGGCCTGAAACTACTCTTTTAACTGTGCGCATTTCATTAGGATCCAGTTGCTTCCCTTCCGAGCTCTTGTATATGCGACCTAGAACTTCAACATACTGCTTTGTTGAAATAATGTCTTCAGTACCCAGATGTTTAAATAGCTGATGGAAAGTACCAAGTTCTAAAGGAAGTTTGTAAAGGTAAGGTTTAAAATCAGATTCATACTCAAGGTTTATTACCACCTCTTCAGGCTTAAGGAGCTTCCAACCTTCTTCCACCATTATAAAAGAAACTCCTCGAAGCTGAAAGCGGAATTCCCTCTTCTCTGTACTAAGAAACTCATAAATGCTTCTTAGGACCTTGGCCCTAGTTTTCACCATGTCCTCATCCAAAGTGGTTATATTGCATATGTTCCTGCAGTTATTGATAACTTTGTCCAGAGGAGGGTCCAAATTAACATTCAGCATAGTTAAAACTTGCTCAAGCTGTTCTTGTGCACCAAGACTACTGCCCTCTTGCTCTTTGATGCTTAAAGGTGTTGCTTTCTCAGGAAGAATAGGGCATGATGTCCACAGCAACTGCAGCACATCGGTCTGCTTGAATTTAGGGTTCACCTGTGCCCCATTGAATCGTATAAGAGGAAGAGTTCCATTTACTTCTTGATACTGAGGATGAAATCTCACAAATTCTGCTGGAGCTCGTTCAGGGCACAGAAAAGGAATTAAAGACAATTCTTTCAGAAAATTTCCTGAGAAAAGGTCACTTCTTTCTTGAAATATATGATGGAGGAGGACATCAACAGTATTCTGCAGAGTTTCTTTAGACCAGTTTTCTGTATTTGCTCGCATGCTGATTTCCTTAGCAAACTGCAGTAATTGCTGCTGTGAAATGATGAATTTCAATCCGATATGTCGCAGAAAAGTTACCCATGATGGGAGGAACGCAGCTTGATTTTTTGGTTTTGTAAGTTGCTCTAGCTTCTTAAAAAAATCTTGAGGTATGAAAAATTTTTCAGGCAGCATAACTTCAAAGACTTTTACAGTCCTGTCATAAAAGTACTTTGCAGGTTTTAACCTACTGCTTGCATCATGAATGATCAAAATGCTTTCAAGCTTTTCAAACAGCTGTTCTTTCATTTCTGAAGCTTCTTCAATGCTAGTTAGCCTATTCTTTAGGTAGATCAAATGTTCTAATTTTGCATCATAAGACAGACTTTCAATTTTTGGCAAAAGATGTTTCAAGTACACTTCAAGATCATCCACAGAGACACAGCCAAGCATAGTATACAAATCTTTCAAATGAACCTTCTCCTCAAGAAAAGCTGATGAAGTGGACTGTGTCCATCTGTCTACTTCTACTGATGGGATGCTTTTTGTGAGGACATAACATGTCCCATACTTTGCAATGCTGATGTATCGGCCACTGATTGATTTGTAACATGGAAGAGACTTTAAAATTTTAATGTCATCCTGAGATGTCAAATGACTTAAGTTGCAATTGAAGTACATTAGGAGAGCCTCAAAGTCACTTTCTGCCAACTTTTCAGTCTTAAAAGTTGATGTCTGTACCATATATTGTATGGCTTTCAGAATGCTGGATGGATTATCTATGTTAGCTGTACGTCCCGACAACAAAGGCACTAAAGCACTGTCTTTGGAGCAAATTTTGTTCAATGCTAGCTGAATACAGCCTGTTTTCATTAAAGCATGGAAGACTTTATCACTCTGAGCATTTGGAAAGACAGCTATATGCATGATGCTGAGTGGCAGCAAAACATCACACTCTGGCACAACCAGATGATTGGCTGAGACAGTAAACTTTACACCTGGGAGCAAAGTCCAGTCCTTCAAAGTTTCAATAACACCGTCAAATTTTTCTTGTGTGTCTTCTTGTTCTTCCTTAATATTTAGAGACTCACTGATAAAATGCCAAGCACTTTTAAGCCAAGATTCACTTGCAAAGTTTTCCTTCCATTTCATACAATTTCTAGTTTTATATTCTCTAGGCAGCACAGATGATAACAATTCAGCAAAACTTCTGATGTCAAAGACTTTAGCTACTTCACTGCCGAGCAAAATATTGTTGTATCTCAAATACAATGTGTTCATAAAGAGATCCTTGCGAGATGGAATCAATTCATGGTACGTTGTCAAGAACTTTGGTCGCTTTGAATCAAAAACTTGCAAAACATTGTCAAGAGTAATGAGGAGTGGCAAACCCTCAATTTGGATTTCATTTTCTTCTGCATCCTTGAAACAGTAGTCAACCAGGAGTTTGAGGCTATGGAACAGTTTCAAATTTGTCTGCTGAAGACGACAGGGTAACTTTCCAATGTGGCAGTTAGAGTCTGGAAAAGAAAATGTCATCAAAAACAAGCGGACATCAGCAGGTGTCACATAGGTGACAGGAATGTCTGCATCTACCAAACAGTGGTAGAGATTTGCAGTCTCATCACAGTTATATACCAAATTAAATCCAATTTCTAAGAGTAAATGCTTTAGTCTATAAACATTTTCGGCCACTGTCTTCCGTGTTGTGATGTTGTATTCTGTATTTTTGAGGTGCTGCAATTCATCTTGTAGCAAATTGTCGAAGAATGGTCTGCCTTTGTTTACAGTAGACATGTTAACCCATGTGATGATAACAGCAGAATGCAAGTCAGAACCATCAACATTTGGAGCTCTCATAACAGGTAAAAGACGCTTCAAATCTTCATAAATGCAACTGTAAACCGCTTTCACTAGGCAATACCAGTCTGGCTGAATATCAAGTCTATTAACTGGGAAAAAGGATAAAAACTTTTTTAAAGTGTCTTTCACAGCATGAATAGGTGTGTTTTGCAGCACTGATACTGTAGGGTCAGTGCCTGGGAAATACCTCTTCTTCAGCTGAATCAGCAGTTCCACATAGGCTGGTGCTATCAGCGCTGTCATTAGACTGTTATTCCAGTCACTTCTTACTCCAACACCGTTATCATCACGCCATAGATTTCTTCTTGCAGAGTCCAGAGCAAAGTGTCCATTCACATGGAAAGGTAATCCAGTTTCGAGTGATAAGGGTAAGAAACAAAATGCTCTGTGGGGCTTTTTGTAATTATGAGTAATGCAAGCCGCTACTCCACCACGAGGGAAAAGAGTAATGTCCTCATTCTTGTGGGCTGAAACCACACTTTTGGATACCTTTTCCATGGCAGAAAAGCCTGACCTGTTACAAATTAACCAGGTGGTGAGATTTCCTTCAGAGTCTTCAGTATCCATTGTGTAAGTAATCTGCTGTACAGGTATTTCACTTAGCTGCTTCTTTTTAGTTACGCTGTCGATCACAGATGCATGGAATTGCTTTCGTTTCAGTCTGTCTCCATCAGTGATTTTGCCTTGTACAGAATACAGGACATTCAGTGCTCCTGTTGTTTTTTCTATCTCACAAATAGAAATTTTTTCCATATGGTTCAAAAACATTAGAAGTTCTGCTCCATCTGTACGCAGCTTATCTAAAAGATTTTGGACCATTCTATCTGAGCACGGAACTGACGAAATTTCTGATACTTTTGCCATTTCTCCATTTCGAAGAGGAAACCTAAACATTGTACAGTTGTCCAGTTTAAAGTGATTTCCTAAGTAGAGATCCAGTACATCTGAGAACTGTGTTCTGAAATCTGCATCTAAATCTCTAAACATGCGGCCAGGACTTGTTGATGTTGAACCTGGTGCATATCTTGCATGAGGATCAAAAATGCAAAGTATATCATTGCCAGACAGGAAAGAAGGGCAATCAGTAATGTGATAAACAGAATTGAAACCTATACCATATTGTCCAGTTTTACAGGGATTTCCTACTTTTGTACCTTTTCCAAGGTTCTGGATTCCCCGAATATCATCTTCTGTAAAAGGCTGATTGTTGTAAACGCACAGTGCTGGTCCTTGAAGTGGTGCCCATTTCTCATCAAATATTCTATCGGCTGGATGCTGTCTAGGATCAAACACAAAACAGATCTCTGTAGCTTTTGCATCATCTGCATTCTGAAGGAGCTCTTTCAGCATTTCTTTTTCTGAAGGATAAGCATTCAGAATGCTTTTAATTCTACTAGTCAATTTTTCTTTCTGGCCAAATTCTGTTCCAAGGGTAGTGAAACAGATATTTGATGCATATCTTTCTAAAGCTTTGTGGCGTTTTGGTATTGCTCCAAGCTTCACTGCAACTTCTCTTGGAATATCACCATGACAATATTTAACAGTTGTGTCTTTAACTTTAATCCATGGACAGTCATTGTAACACAAAGATTTTGCAGGCAGAAGTGCAAGACGAGTATCTGGCAACAAAATCTCACCATACTTTTTTTCACAAAATTCCTGCTTCTTCTCTCTAATGAGGCCCCATATTCCTTCGCTAATTATTCTCCTACAGAGCTGAAAGTTGTCTTCTGTTAGTTGTTTGGTCCCTCTCTCCTGATTTATTGATTCCAGAACTACAGCAAAGTCTTCAACTGTGAAAGCCTGTCTTACACCCACACTTTCAAACAGCTCACGGAAACTATTTTTGTATTTGTTAGGCAACTGATAGAGATAGGGTGCTGCTTCAAAATTCAAATGAAAAGACACTTTTGATGGATCAGCATACACATTCTCAACCAAAATAAAACTACTGTTTGTTAGCTGTTCAATTATCATGGCTTTTGTTGATTCACTCTCCAACATCGCTTCATGCAGATATTTGTAACAAGCATTAGTGATATTTTCTTGATACAACGTGATTCCATCAAACGACTTTGCAACTTCTTCTAACTGATTTATGACTAAATTAACAGCTGGTTTCTTAAGTAAACCCAAAAATTCTTTGACAGCTAATGACAAAGTACCACAGCCTTTAAAAGAGTGGGAATTTTCATTAAGAATTGGTTGTATGAGGCAAACTATATCTTGATGATCAGCAGTAAAAAGATCATTTGCTGAAAACATTGCTTCAGGCTGAAAATCACTGCCTTTCCAGTGCAGTGAGAAGCCTGCTGGTTTGCTAAGGAAAGGAAGGAAAGGAATGTTTTGGCATTTTGCAGCAAATTCTTTAGCTCTAGGATCTCCAGATTTTAATTTTTCATCAATAAGACTCAGTATAATGCTGCTCCTGAGACAAGCTGCAGCATGATCGGTCTTGTTAATTTCAGCAACTGACTCTGCACGCTCTATCAGATCTTCCCATAAAATATCATCTTTAGCCATTCCCAACTGCACGAGTTTAACCAAAATAACAGGGTTAAGATAATCCTGAGTGGTACCATAAGGAAATCTTCCATCCTCAGCATCATACAACTTTGCAACTCTTCCTTCAGGATGGATCAGTCTTGATGGCGTAACTAATGAATGTCCATCCAATGAACAGGGAATACATGGAGTAGCACGAAGAATTCCTGAGAACTCCTCAACTTTTTCATTGAGAACATAACGCATCAAAGGATCACGTAGCTCTGCATCAATCTCCTGAACATTAGGGAAAAATACCTCAGAAAAGAACTGTTTCTCAGAGAAAGTGTTCTCCAATAATATGTATTTGCATCCCGCTTCTTCAAATCCTGTCTTTACCCAGGATGGAAGATCTACAGTGCACAGATTTTTGGAACCAGTTTTTTTAAGGTACTTCAGAAAGATCTTGAAGGCTGACGGCCCAACATCAGGCCGTTTCAGTATGGAGTCATCTAAAAACCTTACATTCTTCATGGAAACCCAAGACGAACCATCAGAAAACACTTTGATACCTTCTTTGCTTTTCATGTGAGCTATGTCCTCATAAAACCCTTGACAAATAACAGAAAAATCATCATGAACTGAATCAGGATCTGGCCACACTGCACAGTAACTGTAGTCAACTAGCTCACCACTGATTGCCATGTCACGTAAAACACAAAGGGCTTCTATGTAGGCTTTTACAATAACATGCCTCATGAAAACTGTATTCCATCTTCCTTTTGTGTCTGTTTTCCAGATCTCTTTCCGATTTGAAGTAACTGCAAAGCAGCCATTTATGTGGAGAGGTAAGCCTGTTTTTATTCGCAGAGGTAAATAGCAGAATACTTCACCTATGTTGTTGCAATTAGGTTTCACAATCCATTTTTGATCCTGGGTTTCAGACAGCAACACTCCTACACCACCACAGGGAACTAGGCCCAGTCTTCGTCCACTTTCATGCAACGAAAATTTCAAAGCATCTCCAACGTCCATGCAAGAACATATAAGCCATGTTGTTGAATCTACTGTTTTCTGTGGCAATTCATCACCTGATCTTTTTGTCTGTCCTGATTTAGCCATTTCAAAGAAAGCAGCTGGATCCTCTTCAGTACCTCTGAAAAGTGGAGACTGTAAATCAGCAATCCGCCTAAACACATGGTGAAATTCTTCTACTACTATCTGCAGGATACATGATGACTTTGGTGTTTCAGTGGGAAGCTTTTTAGTACTGCTGCTGCACACCTTCATGAGTTTAGCTGCTTCCTTTAAAACACTTACATTTGGTGCAGTCAAGGCTTTGGAAGAACACTGATTTTTTCTGATAGTGACAACATCTTGTGCCACACCAGGGTCCTCTGCTTCAATTTTCAAGTATTTCAAAACCATTGAATTTACACTCTGAGCAAATATTATCAGTCTATGGCCACAAATGCTAAATTCATCCACAAGAGAGTAAATGTCAGCTGTGTTGTAAGATGCACTACTGACTTCACTCACTTTAGCTTCCTGCTGAGTCCTAAAGGACAGCCTGAAAAGTGTTCCTTTGTAGCTATAGGGAGATTCCACTGTCAGTGGTAGCTGGCAACCAAAAACTCCTATAAATGGCTTAAACTGATTTGGAAATTTTCGCAGTCTCTTCTGTTGCTTACTCCAGTTGATTTTGATGCCAGGGTTAGATTTATCTCTGATATGCTTACTTATATGGTTGACATTTGGATCAAACATAATCATGAACTCCCGGCTCAAAATAATAGGAACATCAGTGATATGATAAACAGAATTGAATCCCAGTCCAAATTTTCCTACTTTGTCAACTTCACTCCTTTTTAGAGACTCTCCTAATCGAGTTATATTTAGAAAATCAGAGTCAGAAAACTCAGAATTATTGAATGACCACAAAGCTGGACCATGACATGCTGCCATTCCTGGATCCAGAAGGTTCTCTCTTATGTCCATATTTCTTCTCATGTCAATCAGGAAATTACATTCCGTTGCATTAGCATCGTCAGCATTTTGAAGAAGCTCCTTAAAGATATCTGAAATGGAAGGGTATTCTTCCAATATGTTTTTAATTCTCACAGTAAGAGGTTCTCTTTGCCCAGACTGCTCAAACCCCATATTTTCTGGATTAATCAGTCTTGTGCTAAGGCAGGGGACATTTAACCACTCTGCGGTTTTCATTGGTATGTCTTCATGCACCAAAATTATGGGTTCAACAGAATCCTCAAGCAAATCATTCAAGTCATCCACTTTGATGTCACAGTAGCAGCACTCATGAATTGGCTTCATTGCAAGTTTATAAGGAAGTTTGCCGCTGTACAGCGGCATGGGCGTGTGCAGACTGGCAGGGATCTGATTGCTGTACAGCCATCTTATGATGCTCAACATAATGTGGAGGCTTTGCTTACTCTCTTGCTCTGAGAGAGAGTGCTCACTCTTCAGATATATTTTCTGAATGACCATAGAAACGTGGTCTGGTGTTAACTCCTCAATTGAACCACAACATTTAAACAACTGGTGAAACTTTGCCATAGTTTTTGGAACATAATGTAGGTAAGGCTGGAGATCAAGATCAGGAACTGATTTAATAACTGCTTGTGTGAGGGAGCAAAATGTTTTACCCGTCCAAACCCAGGGAAATTTCAGGGCTTTAAAAGCTTCTTTGCCTTCTTCTAGATGATCATGCATAAATCCATAAATCTCAAGCAAGATATGCTGAAATTGATAGTAGTCCTCATCACTGAAGGTTTTCGAACTATGCCAATCAACTACCACCTTGAAATGTTTCAAGACTGCCTTTATGCTGGGCTTGGTGGGGATGCCAAGTGCTTTTTCTACATCCAACAGTACATTTTCCACAAGAGGAACTGAGGAACCAACTAGAATTGCATGTGATATATCACACATTTCTGGTGGTGAACACAGATCACAATGATCTCCTTTCCAAACTAAGGACCCTGGATAGTTTGGAGGCCTTTCCTTACTTGCAGGAATCCATTTTATCTTTTTCATTGCAGCTTTTGTTTCAGATGATTGAAGCAGCATATGGTTTTTGTTTAAAATCGTCAAGAGAGTTCTAGCTTTTCTTAACAGGAAATCATGATTGGTGTTAGGGTCAGCATGCAAACTTTCAATTTTTTTTGCCACTCTCAAGATATCATTTTCCTCAAGATTGGCTTCATTTTTTAAGCCTATTTGTCTCAGTGAATGAAGAATATCTGAGGATGTAAAAATAACAGGGGGGAAGCAACTTTCCTCCTCAGCATAAAACAAATGTTGCAGAAGTTCTACCTCAGGATCAAAGAGTTCATTTGCTGACATTATCTTTTCCGGTGAGATCTGAATAAACTTCAATGGTGTCAGCCAATCTATCACATCTGTATTCTCATTTTTCAGAAAAGTCAGATTTTCAAGAACCCATTGCATTATCTGTGCTGTTTCATCATATGAATAAAAATCACTTCTTATGTCTTCTATAACAAACTTCAAGCAGTCTGTGCTCTTTAGCTGTTCTATTTTCAGCAAATTAGCTAAGCGAATAGTTGCTTCATCACTGCTGTCAATTATTGGAACAGAAAACCTTAAACCAGGAGGAATTTTGGCAGTGTGGTGTAATACCTTACTACCTTTTAGCCCAGTAAAAGCAGGGACACTTTCATCAGATGATTTTTCTATTTTTTTAAATATTAGCAATTCCTGAATAATTCTCTTTTCCTTTTCATTTGCATCTGTTAAACTAGCTAAGAATGCCCTAAGAGCATCTTTGTGTGTTGGTGGGAATGACGCAACCTGATTGCATAGTTTCTGTAAGGACATTTTTTCCATTATTTGTAAAACAGCACTTGGCAATGGTGGGTGCACATATTTTTTTATAAGTGGATGCTGGATAGAAACATCCAGTTTCTTAAGTACAACTCCACCAATTTTCTGAATAATATCAGCCAAATATTCTGGGAGCTGAGTCTCAGATTCATCTTCCAGAATGATGGGTGATGGATTCCTAAATCTGACCAGTTCCACCGATGTTTGATTTTCCTCCAGTAGCGTCTTGGGGATAAGTGGCATTTCATCAAACACACTCAAGTCATCAGAAAAATGTATATATAGATTCTTCCAGACCATCTTCAGCCAGGAAACTGATGGGTGCTTTTTTTCCTCCAAGCCAGGATACCACTGCACAACCACGTCTCTCCCAGGCCACACACTGTTCATAACTTCTTTAATGAGCCGGGCAAACCTTTCTGGGTTCAGGAGCTGCAGCTGAGTGCATGGCCTCCCTGAAATTACAGCAAAAGGGTAAAGATGTGAAAATCACAAAGCAGAGTTACTTAGCAAATGGCTTCATTCAATGGGGGCAAAGGAAAAGGAAAACAAGGGAAAAAAGTCTAATCTGCCCTGTCTTTTCGGGGGGGGGAAATAAAAAGTTTGTTAAACAGGACTGCAGATACCAGCTTCTTTTGCTTTCAGGAGTTAATTAAAAGCAAATACATTCCATATTAGTATAAAAATATAAATAAATTGAAAATTATCACTATGTTATTATATTTGTTAGTTTAATACAAAAGTTCTCAGGCATACATAGCAACTAGAGATTTAGAATTAAACTACAAACATATTTTTTTGTTTAGTTGATTCTTTACCCTACTTATTTGCCTAGTGGTAACTAAAAATCTAATCCTTTATTTGTCTATAATTGCAAATGTTGAAATAGATTTGAAAGATTATTTATTAGATATAGCAAAGTGGTTCAGGTGCAGCTGATCTTACAACTAAAACTGACAAAAAACTAGACTCAGGCAGCAGGAAGTGCTGAAACTAAGTCTATATGTTTTTATTCTTATTACTGAAGTTCTCACTAAAAGAAATATGTCCTTATACTCATGTCTTAATTATCATTAGGAAAGTTTATACTTAAAAACTACAGAAATTCTGGGAGTAAAATAGCAGAGAATAAAAAAAATACCACTACCTCCCAACACATCAGAAATAATGAGAGAAGTGAAAGCAAGTCATCTATTTGAATTTCAACTCTTTCATCACATATCTAGATAACATTGCCATTTTATTGAAGGCAACAGTCCAAATAATGATTAAGAGCAGTTATAGACAATCTTCAGAAAAAATCTTTGTTCTTTCACTTCATGCCTACAGAGTTATGAACTGTGATAGCTCTATTGAACAGAAAACAGGTAAACACACCAGCCTTGTGAAAGTGAGGAAAACTTGCAGAAGGGGCCCAAGGAAGGTAAGAATCTACTTAAAAGCTAAACTTAGATCCCCTTTTTTTTAATTTGAGAACAGAAGCTTAAAATACTGGGTTAATACTATACAGGTAACACTAAAATATTATTAAATATATATAAATAAACCAATGAAAATATTGATAATTTCCATGTAATATAATTACAAGGTTTTCTTCATCAATATGCATTTTCCCCTCAGCCAAGTTTAGAAATCTTTTTATAATTATGTTAGGTTGCTATCTCTTGGCAGCAATATTTGGCAAGGTTTTTTTACAAGAAAGCTGGGGCAATGAGAAAATCTAATCACCAAATTCACACAAATATCAAGCTTCAATCCAAACCAGTACATCTTCAATTAATAACCATACCTGAAAATCCCCAGAGAAGCTGTTGGGCTAGAATATAATCAAATCAATTTTTAGAAAACATCCTGTGAGCTACAAATTAATACACTAAGTAGAGAAACGGTTACTAACTAGACAAATACAGTTCATATTTTAGGAAAGTAAAAGTCAGATCTGCTTGTCTTTGAACAACACAATAAAAAACAGCTGCATCCCATCTCAAAGAAATATAAGAAGTTTCTATTTCTGCAAATGTATCACGAATATCTCTGATGAAATTTCTACAGCTATGTAAATAAAATTCTTGACAGATTAAAATTTCTAAACCTGTCAAAACCCCCTCTAATACTTACTAGAACATACAACTTTTATGGTAGTTCAGTTGTACAAGTACGCAGAATTATTGAATGAAGAATAATTTAGGAGGAGGTAGAATGAAAAGAAAAATTGAAGAACAGCTTACTTTTAAATAGTATTAGTATATGGTGAGCTAACAAGTGACTTGGTCTGTGAATTTTGTTTAAGTGAAAATATTTCTGAAATTTAGGCTTCAAATTTATCAGCCAAATGGTAAACACAAGGGTGGAAAGGTTAGTGCAGACAAACTCTAAGAATAGATACCAGAAAAAAATTAATTGTGAAGACAGTTAAACAAAGAGGCATCTTATATATAGATAAAATACCTCCTTCACCATGTCTTTTGACCATAATTGAGAGTATTTCAGTAGGCCCACACTGACACAACCATAAACCATGAATTAAGAATCAGGAAACAGATTATGAAATTATTTGATCTACAGTATGCTTGAGGCTGGATATCTAAACTAATTTAATCTGGTTTAAAACAAATGTACTGAAGTGATCACCTGCAATTGTGAGTTAAAAGATGATCCACTAATGTAAAACCATGACACAGATATTTATATGCAAATACTATAAATATAAAACAGAATTAACACTGTCTTAGGTGGAAGAATACTATTTGAGTAAAATTCTTCATCCTTGAATACATTTTACTAAATGAGTATTATTTCATCACAAATTTTCATCCTTCTTCCTTTGCCTTTTTATCAGTTTATAATTTTCATTAATGCCATTTCCAATTCAAACAAGTCTATCACATTTTAATGGTTTTTTTGTTTGTTTTTTTTTTAGATTACTGTCTTATTTATGGGAACTCAACTTCAAGAAGCATTACTTTAAACTTGGGTTTAGGGCTAGTCTGTTTGAACCATTAGAAGTTCTGTAAGAGAATACAAAAGACACGTTACCTCGGCTTTTGGCAGCTTCTTTCAAAGCAGCAAGGACCTCGGGCTTCAGATCATCAGAGAGTAACCTTCCCTCCAGGCCAGGAAAGAGTGATCTAGCACACCATGAAAAAATGAAAAACAGAAAAAAAAAGCCCCCCACACTTTAGCAAAAGCTCATTTATTTATGTTACTTTATAGACATTACCAGCATGGTAATCATCATGGTAGAACAGTATCATGCAAAGCAATCATGTGCATATGCAGAGTAGGGCTTTCAGTAGGCATTTTCTGACAAATAAGAAAGTTATACATTTAGAAGCAGAGAGTAGTAAGAAAGTATTTTTTCCAACTACCCTTCTTTTCAAAGCAGGTCTAAGCAAGTTTTCTTTGATAGAAAAACTGGAATTTAAAAACTATTTTCACCTATTTGTAGTCTAACAAAAAAGAAGTTAAAATAGCACCTACCATTCTATTAGAATGGTCTAGTCTCTTAGAACTATGTTTGAAAAGTTTACATAAAATACAACACATAATTCTAGAATGTCACACAGATCTGTGGATTTGAAAAGATCTACAGCTTTCAGAAGATCTGCAGTCAATACTTATAATTATGGTGTCAAGAGTCAGTCTCATCCTCCCTTCTCTTTGGCACTTAAAACTAAACCAGTTTTAGCCAAGCACATTGGTCTTTGTGAAATAAAAAATAAATATCCAGTTTAATTCTGATTGCGGCTATGTTCATTAGACATAACACAGAATCTTGTTCTTGCACAATTAGCAGAAAGAAAATTTCTAAGAGCTTATTTTATCTCCTTAGCAGGCTCCAAATTTGAAGAAGAGCCGATCTCCTAAACTGAAAGGGTTTTGAAACATCTGACATACATAATTTATCATATTTAAAATATTAGCATTAAAGATACTTGATGTAGGCAAGAATAGAGGCAAAGAAAGCATTACTATTTCAAATTTCTGTTTCATCATAGCTAGCAAGGAGATTTATGCCTGCTATAATATGCTTTTGTATCAGTTTTACAAGACTAATCAAACCAGGTCCATTACCAATGGAACATGAACTGAATAAGAAATACTGGTATCCTTAAGTTTCAAAAAAAGTATCTTATGACTAGTCTGAAGCAGGGCTCTAATTCATTAGTCTCATCATGGGAATGTTTTCTGTATTAGTATACTGGTTTAACATCTGGAAGGATTAGCAAAGTGAAAGAACTACAAAAAGATGAATCATCTCACAATAGATGCTAAAACCCATTTTTTTTTAGAAAAGGACACTTACTAGAATCATGGGCTCTGAGTAGCTTTAATCCCGTGATAAAAAACCTGAATTCTTTAGAGCAAGAAAGGAATGTGGGTTTATGATTATGGGTTTAAATTTATGGAGCTCCTGGAGTGGGTCCAGCAGAGGGCTACAAAGATGATTAAGGCATTGGAGCATCTCTCATATCAGGAGAGGGTGAGGGAGCTGGGCCTCATCAGCCTTGAGAGGAGACAGCTGAGAAGGGACCTACCTCATCCATGTATCTGAAGGGAGGATGTCAAGAGGGTGGGGACAGGCTCTTTTTGTGATGCCAAGGATTCAGGCAACAGGACAAGAGGCAATGGGCAGAAACTGATGCACAGGAAGTTCCAGCTGAACAAGAGGAAGAACTTCTTTACTTTGCAGTGACCACTTACTGGAATGAGTACTGATTGCTTAGAGAGGCTGTGGAGCCTCCCTCACTGGAGATATTCAAGAACCATCTGGACACAAATTCTGTGCCATGTGCTCTGGGATGACCCTGCTTGAGCAGGGAGGTTGGACCAGATGACCCCCTGTGGTCCCTGCCAACCTGACCCATTCTGTGATTCTGTTTAGAATATAGCAGGAAAAGAACAGCAGCAGGCTTGAAGATAAGCACATTGTTTTCAAGAAACATGGGAAGAAAAGTTACTTGCATCCAACTGCTTTTCTTTAAGATTGTCTGTCTATATGTGTATTCAAAAGAATTTACATAAAGAGCTCACTTGAAGCACTTTTTACCTTAATAATACCTATATGGACACAGTCCAACACACCTCTACCTCCCTTTTATACAGTCCACAGAGCAAGAAAAGTAACAAAACATATGCCAAGTGCCACATTCTCTCAAGCTGAGGATCTGGAAATAAGTGGAACTCTGAGGCAGAGGAGGAGGGCTCATTATAATCATGCACAGGGGCAGCACTTTGTAAGGGGAAACAGTGAGACATCTGGTGTGTCTAAGCAACTTCAAGCCTTAGGTCTTTAGACACTGTGTGCAGAATGGTCCAGATTTAACAAGTATTTAATACATGCATAATCCAGTACAGACATAAAAAGTAGAAGTCATGCTTTCTCCCCAGGGACCCCAAGCTCATTTATTCCAGCTAGCCTGCTCTTTGCTATCCCCTCCCCAGTGTCCATATAAGCTCTTTTGGTTGATGAAATGAGAACCAAATTGGAGCACTGATGCAGCTGGGAAATAAGCAAGGAAAAAACTAATTGGAGAGGGATTGGAAAGAACAAAGGGAGAGCAGATGTAAAAGACAGCTCATTGTGGTATCTCCTTATTTCCTGAAATAAGCAGAATTTTTAGTACTACCTCACTGAAATTAAGTGTTGTGATAAAAGAAAAAAAAAATAACCAGTTGTAATCTCAAGTCTTACGCCTACAGCACTGTCTTATCATTAGCTAATTTAATGAACTTTCTAGTATGCATATTTCTAATCTCCTTGTACTTGTAATTCCAAGAAGAAAATGAACTGGAAATGTATCCTGAGGTGTTGTGCTGTGTTTTATGTTCAGAAAGGTTTGTTCCCCTTTCTCCCCTCCCTACAGCACTGGTTTGATAATACCCATTGTCAATCCTCCCAGACCCTACCCCTTAGTCCAGAAGCTTCCATGTCAATCCCCCAGAGATCTCCTACTCTCTTTGTCAATCCCCTGGAATCCTATCCTCTTCTTCTAGAAAGTTCAGAGTTCCTCAATAGGTGATTGGTTTGCAAACTTTGTACCCTTCTCTGTAACTCCCTCATTTGTTACTGTGATGTCTATCATTTTACCTGTACCTCCCCTATTTCCTTCCCATTGACCAGAGATTTCTCCCCTCCCCTGAGACCACCCCCATTTAAAAGTTTCTGTACACCCCTGTTTGGGGTCTTTGGATGCTGTTCCCCCTGGAGAATAAAACTGTCTTGGACTTAACACTCTGAAGACCTTCTCCTCATTCTTTGCCTCCACTCCCTGCACCTCTGCCTCCTGTGCAGGAGCTTTAGCTCCGAGCCACTCCCTGGATCATGCTGCTTCTGGGGAGTGTCCCCAGCCTGACGAGGTACCTGTGGAGAGCTAAGCCAGGATTTCAAAAAGGCACTCAGCATCACTGAGGTATTCTCTTAAAGCATAGATCACACAAGTCTTTTATAAAGGGTTAATGGCAAACGGATGTCAAACTTTTCAAAAGAGACACAGGCACACAGACATATGCATATATACAGAAAATTGAATTCTATCTATGCCTTATTTCATCACAATACAGACTGCTGCATACCTTGTTTGCTGACAAGCAAAGAACAGTCTGAAGCTCTGTTTTAAAATATAAATAAATAAATAAAAACCCAAAAAACCTCCCCACAGTATTACAAATATTAAGCATACCTGGGATACTCTTCTGAGGTTATGTAAACTACATCCTGTTCTGACACAGATGATGAAAAAGGAATAAAATTCCCATTCTGTAAAGGCAAAAGCTCCAATCCAATCAGTTCACTGTAGACTCCATCAGAAAGCACAAATTCTAAAAGATGAAGTTTTTCTTCAGCAGGTCCACTGTGTCCAGATTTCCTTAGCACTTGGCGCACTAAAGCAGGAGTCACTTTTTTCACAGCTTTAGCAGCAGAAATAGTAAGATGCACTGCACTAGCAATATTTGCTGGTACCTTGGCAATCTGCTTCCCTGAATTCTGGAGGTAGTTGAGAACAGACTGTGTATACTCCAAACTCTCATCCATTTCAGAAAAGTGCACCTGTTCCACCTTTATCCACTGATTACTCACTGAGTAAATAACTGTATGCTGGAGCAGGTCTTTAAAAAGAGGTACTACAATTGGTTTCCAGGGTACCCTGATTTTGTTCTCATCAGGCCATAACCTATAAATTCTTTCAGGTGACAATGGAAAATCTGAATTCTTCTCAGTCTCCATTCGCTTGATAGCTTCCAAAATAAGGGTGGTATATGCCTTAGGCACTATATTTACCACAAGAAGATCATTCCACAAAGCTGCTGGATCTCTCCACTGATCCAACTCTCGCCATTTGATACTCCTCCTATTGTCTGTGAGACCAAAGAAACCACTAACATGAACTGGAAGTCCAGTTTTGCTTTCTTCACCTGGAGGCAAAGGCAGAAAACAAAATGCTCTTCCTGAAAAGTCTGCTACAGCCCCATTTTCCTCTTCATTAGTTGCTAAAGACATGGCTATTCCAATAGTAGGAACAAATTTCAAGTCATCAGCTAAGCAATCCAGTTCCGTACACATTCCTCGACCACCCACACAATTACACACTAACCAAGATGTTTTCTGTGCGTCCTTAACACTCTCATCTTCTACAACTATATTTACATGGTATGTCACACATGTTATGCTATTGCTTGGAACTCCCTTACAATACTGATTTATTGCAGTTCCCAGGATTTTGATAGAATTGGGTCTTTCATGTTTCAAGGCCTTGTTCTCACTGGCAGTTACTCTAAAAACCAGCCTCTCTGTTCCATCAGCTTCCCGAACGTGCAATGAAACATCCTGAACACTCTTCAGGAAAAGCAACACTGTGTCCGCATCTGCTCTGAAGGATTCAAATAGCTCCAAAACCTTCTGTTTGTCATAAACATTGCTGCTTAGCTGGGAAGGCTGCAGACGAAGGGGGAAACGAAAAAAGGTACCAGGGAAGTTTCCATTCTTAAAGGTTTCTTTTGTGCTGCCAAATACACCAATGAAAGGTGCAAATTGGTCTGTAAGTTCATTTATTTCCTTGCTATCTTCTTTTAGATTCCAACACTGGCCCGACTCTTGAGGTCCAAAAAGGGTTTGATGGGGATCAAGCATTCCAATCTGGTCACCGCTGAAGATGCTAGGGACATCTGTATGCATAAAAACCAACAATTATTAATAAGCCTAAAGCAACATATTTTAAAAATACAATGTTAAAGAAAAATTTTAAAAAGGCAAGAATAGAATACTCTAAAACTGCAATGAACTGAGTACAATCCCCAGGGAAATGGCTGAGTCACCATCCCTGGAGGACATGATGACGTGACCCTTAGGGACATGGCGTAGTAGTGGACTTGGACATTAGGCTTATGGTTGGACTCAATATTCTTAAAGGTCTTTTCCAACCTACATGATTCTGTGATTCTGATAACATAATTCAGTGCTTACTAACAGAGAAGAAACAAGCACACACCTAATCTGCAACTGAATATATAAATGCTCATTCAACCATTTGAATTCTAGCAGACAGTGAGCAACAGGAAGTACAGTTTCTTTCAACTACATCCTTTTATGTTTTCAGTATTTTCAAGAAAAAACATAACAAATTAATTTACTACATGTGTGCTGCATTAGATTCATACTTTGCAGATCTTGAAGGCTGGCAAACAGAATTCTGTACATTTAAAAGCACAAATTCAGACACTTATCAAACCACTGAATGTATTAATTGTATTCATTCTCAGATAAAATATTGTTAAAAATATAATGTGTCTTACAAATTCACTTCACAAGGTAAAAATTATTATTTCAGCAAAACATTGCCTCTTATCCTGCACTATGATAACTATAAGCATTATTTATGTTTCTTCTGTACCACAATAAAAGATTCTGGAAGAATAACAGATTTCCAGACTGAATATTATGAGCTTGCAAAACAGTATGTACTATGTCTTCCAAGTGTAAATGTGCAGATACCTCTATTACATAATATCTTTTTTTAGCAATAAATAAAAACCACTACTTATAATACGAAGAACCTGCAGAAGACTTCCAGTCTAGTGAGTAGAACTTTCACACTTCTACTTCGATACCTACCCTACATTATGACCCTCTATAAAATGAGCAGCAGTGTATAATTGAAATACTAGTGTAAAAGAATGTTCATTTCAATATAAGGACTAAGTGCATAAGGATGCTAACAACAACCTTCTGCAAAAACCTTCAAAATCAAATAGACACCTTATAGGATTAAGAAAAATAGGAATGCTTTTTAAGAAAATCTAGCCATGAACTAATTTTAAAACACTCTATAGAGAAAATATTAAATGTTTGTGAATATCTAAAGTAATTTAACTATTTAAAACTTCAACACTTTCTTTTTGAAATAACTAGTAAGATTACCTGTTATATGATAAACTGAATTAAAGCCAATTCCAAATCTTCCAACTTTCAGGGGATCATCTTTCTTCCTGCTTCTTGCTATTTCCTGTATACCATGCCAGTCCTCAGGGGTGAAAATTGCATCATTGTATGCATAAAATGCTGGTCCTATAATAAACAGGCAAGAATTCAAAAGATTACAGAAGGAGAAAACTACTTAATGTACAAAATTTCTAGGAAACAAACTCACAGACTTATGAAAGCATGTCTTTGAAGTATATACATGAGAAAATTTAATGGGAAAGCTATAACTCTAAGCTGACATCAAATTATGCCTGCTGATGAAAAAAAAAAAAAAAGCTAAATGAGGCAGCAAAACCAAGGAGATTAATTTACCTCTATAAATGGAACTTAGATTTATATTCTGATGTTACTTAATTCTTGCATCCACATTTTAAAAGAATGATTCTGAAAAACTGAACAAAAAGCAGAAAACAATGGAACTTCTGAAAAACGTGCCACATAGCACAAGGGTTAAACTCAATCCATTCACACTATCAAAAAGATGTTTGGAAAATGTACTAGCCACAGTCTAAAGATACCTCCACAGGAATGGAATATAAGGCAAGATAAAACAACAACCTGTGTCTAGAAGGTAAGAGAGACAAATTCACATTAGAAGACATAATAAGGCTGATGAACAATTGAAAAAAGCTGCAAGAAAGAAGTAGTGGATCATCCATCATGGAAACTTTAAATCACAACTTAATGCCTTTCGGGATGACTATGCAACCTAATTTAAAAAAATTAATAGTTAAATACATAATTGCCCTTTATCTGACAAAGCCATCTTAAATTATGTAAAAACCTTGAAGTTTCAAGAAACTGGATTTGCAGTTTAATGAAAAGATGGAGCAAGGTTGGGTGTAAGGTCAAGAGAAAAAGGGATGGGGAAGAAGATTGAACTGCCTGGAGAACGCTGAAATGTAAAGGGCAAAGGTCATCTTTATATTAAAAACTGGTGTGCTGGCTTGGGCTTCATGGTAGCTGGGAGCTGTAGTTCAGATTTCTTCTGGAAACAGTGACAATAACACATAGCTGTGTTAGTTATCATTGAGCAGGGCTTATACAGAGCCAAGGCCTTTTCTACTTCTCATGAGGCCCAAGCAGCAAGTGGGCTGGGGCTGCTAAGGAGCTGAGAGGGGACATAACTGTGACAGCTAACCCCAAGCAACATGCATATTAAAGATATATATATATATAATGGCCAAATTTATCAAAACTTATACTTACCCTGATATTGTGCCATGTCCTTTGACCATAACGTTTCTGTTCCATACTGAGTTTCATCATATAGAAACCTAACCTCCGTGGCACCAGCATCTTCTGCATTCTGTATCAGCTCCTGAGGCAGACAAAGTAAATCAAAACTAAGTACAGTGCAGTAATACATATTCTAGCAATGGCTTTTGAACTTAAACAGTATAAAATAACAAGCAGTTGTCTCAGCTGCAATTGTTTTCATATGTTTCAACCAAAATGGTTTTATCCAGTTTATCTGCATGAGAATAATGCAGGTAATAATAACAGGTAGCCTTCTAAACAAATATTTAGACAAATACAATAAATATTATTTGAATTTGGAGCTCAAATACCATACAAAAGCAGTCACAAAGCTGAAAAAGAAGCTACTAAACTGTTACTACTATATTATCCTGAATCAGAGCTGTAAAACTCCCAAATTAAAGCAAATGTGAGAAAAGAATAAAGAATTTTAAGTTTATCAAAGTGTATTCGATAAGTCCTTACAAACAGTTGCACAGCAACAGTGAGGCAGCCACTCACAAAGGGGTAATGCACAGCACTCTTCCTTACATCAACTGAATTAGGTTCAAGTTAACATTTCACAGTATGAACCAACCATTCCTGGGCCATGGTGCTCACACTTCTAACACCCCTCTAGCAAAGGGCTGCAAAACAGCTCTGAGCAGTAGCTCCCTAACTCATGAACCAACAGAGCGGCAACCCTGAATGAAACCCAGTCTGGAAAGAGGCTTATATTAAGACTGAGTATTTGTTAAATAGCAGTAGCAGTTGTGAGAGCTACAGAAAACTCTAATGTCAGTGAACTAGTTCTGTAGGCACAACCATTAATAAAATATGCCTATCCAGTCCTGTTTTCATCAAAAGCAGACACGTAAGCGTGATTATAAATACCTACAGGATTACAGCCTCACACAATGCTCTATTTACACTGAATCATCACAGTGTATCCAGACACACAAACACGTGTGTATGTTTATGTGGGTGTGTGCAAGCTTGGCATAAGCAAGTATTTCAGCTGAATTGAAAAGCAATGTAGATATCATCATCATCAATCACATGCAATGTATTCATACACTTTAATTTCATTCAGTTTTACATAAAAGACTTGATAGCAAGATGAACTTGTACTTAAAAAAATGCATCAACTAGCAGGAAGTATTTCAGATTAGGTTGCTTTCAAGTATACTGTTGAAACTAAAATAAGCACACTGTTATCTAATATCTGGTTCCAAAATTATAACCTTTTCATTTTGCAGTTTTTGATAGTATGTTCAGTCTATAAATGCATATTATGTTGTCACTTCTACACAGTTTTGTATTATGAGATAGCAAGAAATATACCTACAGTTTAACATAAATAATGTTTAAAGAATCTTTACAAGATATTTATATGCAGTTCTTCTTCTACAAGAATAATCATGACAGTCCTTCATGAACACACAGTAAGATAGCCCAAAGTTTCCAGAAATATTAAATACGAGATATGGCAATCACCATGAAGTCAGACTGCTGTGGCACACAGGGTAACTCCTACACTCAGCTGTAACAGCATTGAATCTGAAGAATCAAAACACTGAAGTAAATTTCAGCAAAATTCCTGGTAGCAGTCTCTCTCTAACAATCTGTTAACCCTAAATTCTAAATTATGAAAATAGCATCATTTCTACTTTTAGATTTACCTATCTGATTTCTAAGGAAATTTCTTTATTTCTTCATGTTGGAATGAAAGTTTGGGTTTAAAATGTTAAGATAGTCAGAAACCTTCTTACTTCTTAAGTCAAGTGCATTTTACAGATTTAACTAGTACTGAGAAATATTAAAAATGTAAGCACCACCCCCTACTAAGAGACACTGCTCAGAACAAACCCAGGAGGCAATTTGCCAAAACAGTTGAAGATATGCTTATCTTGGGCATTCCCACTAACATCATCAGCTTCTAGTTCCAAGGTTGCAAACAAGACAACAGACATAGGGAACTGTCATCATCTGTCAACATCTGCATTTGTGTGTTTTGTATGTATGCATGTATAGATAGATAAGGTATACCTGTATCAAATCCCATTAGTTAGAACCTAGCATTCCTATACACTAAGAAAATTAAGCTCCTACCAGCCATGTGATGAAGCATGCTGAATGAGAAGTTTAACATCCAGCATCACCCCAGATGCTCTTTAAAAAAACAAAAACAAACTGATATTTTCAGACATTAGCATAGGAAGCTATGATAAATCACACAATTCATCTTCTACTGAGCAAATTCAGAAATATTCAAAGAAAAAAAAACAATCAAAAAAACCACACAAAGCACACAACTCACTTTGTCTTGTCCTCATAAATGTAAACATATATCTTCTGTAGTACAGTGAATATAAGATAAAACAACCGCATTTGCTTGGAAGTGTTAAATTTTGGCATTATGTCATGCATATTGAATGACTGTTAAAAATACTATTTATTGTCTACCTTAAGAATCTGCCCTCCCTCTGGGTATCTTCTTAATATATCCTTTAGAAAATCAACAAGTGGTGGAGTTGTTTGTCCAAAACGACCTAAAAACAAACAAGAAAATAAAAAAGTGCTATGTATTATGCTATTATACACTTAATTTCAGATTTAAAAAAAATACTATACAATTACTGGAAACATTAATTTCTTTAACTCAAGGCCTATTTTTGTAAAATCTTGTCTTTCCAGACTCAACTGTGAAAATCCTACATTATGAATCTTTTAATTAAAAAAGGTGAAATAGCAGTCTTGATACAGAAGTCAATGAGCTGTTTCATATCTAGATGACACAAATATTCTCTCCCTCTCCTCTCCATATATGTGTTTATGAAGCACACAGATTCAAACACACATACTATCTATATTCTGAAATAAAACACTAGGATAAAAAGCAAAGAGAAAAAAGGGGACAAATAATGCTGAAAAAGCATCAAGTAAAAACATCAAATATTTTGTCTTCAAAATTTTCTTGTGTCACTTCATTTAGGGTAACTCAATAGCATCAATGAAAAAAGCAAGAAATTGCAAATGACACCTGAATGTGTGAAGTATTTCATAACTTGTTATTTTTGCAGTATCCAGAAGTAAATGAAAGTCAATATGCAACATTCATACCTCCAAAACGTGAACAGATCAAGAGAAATTATCTAAAATCAAGAAACTGATCTTCTCTAAGTTGGACAGGCAGGTGGAAGTGTTTAAAAAACACATTTTGTTCACCATGGGAACCACCACAAAAACAGACAAGTAACTTTTAACTGATAGGAATGAAGATAGACTTCGTTCTCTTTAACAGCAGAGCTCTGTCACAACAAATACTCAGGCTACAGATTATTACTTACTGCATCCTATCAAAGGCTCCTCTTTCATCATGCCATCTGAATAGTATGGATTTCATTGCCTTACAATAAAGTTATTGTGAGAAGAATATTAATGCTAGCAGCCAAATAAAATAATCATGACAGATTTTAATTAGAGCATTTCTAAAGAAATTCAGTTATCAAGATACCATTCAAAAAGATACACCTTTAGGTTTTTTTAATAAAAATGTAAATAACAGACAGAATCAAAAAAAAGCCAAACTATCAAAGAAAATACCCTAAAAACAACTGAAGAAATCCATTCATTTTCACCAGTGTTATAATTTTTTACATGGTGGTTACCAAAAAGATATCCCTTCAGTATCTGGATTGTTCTCAAGTATCCAGCTTGTTTTATATGAGACAAGGCAGCTACAACACTACTGAAAGGCAAGTCTTACTGATTCCAAAAGATAGAAATAACCTAAATTCTACAGATTATACCACAGGAAGAAAATAAACACCAAGGCACTTAAAAAGAGACATTTAATTTTTCTAGAACAGAATGAAAAGAACAAGTGACAAACCTAGGATTTACATGAAAAATAATTGCTTCCTATATAAAGAAGATAAAAATTTCAGTTAACTCCATATTGCATCAGAAAATGCTTTGAGCTTCCAGTTTATAAACAGAGACAAATATTTTCCATACCTCCTCCTTTCAACCCTTTTGACTGAAGCTCTAGAAAAACTTGATTTTGAGACTTCTGAAGATCCACAATCTTGATACCATCAGACAACTGAAGGAAAAAGAAGACAGATCTTGGTCAGAAGTATCAGTTTGATAATAACAGGACCAAAACAAATTAGGTGGAAAAAATGCCTATAGAAGCATACTAAGAGCCATTGCCTCTTGTTTCTACAATTGAAAAAGTTTTGTATTCATGGAAGTTCTGGAAGCATAAAACTAAAGCAGTTATTGTTCTAAGGTGCATGCCCACAAAAAAAATTAACATATACAGGAAGTACATAGTCTGTATACTCCACAAGTACATCTGGGTATGCAATTTCATAGGGGGCTTAAACTAAGTAATATCAGCTCAAAGCAGCTGGCAAGACACTGTGTAGAGACAAAAGTGTGTCAGAGAAACACCCCTGAATAATTTGACAGCCTCATCCCCCATTACCTCTGCATCCAGACCCATTACAGCATGATCAGGATTGAAGGGACCACTGAAAGTCACCTAGCCCAACCTCCAGTGCCTCACCAGGAACACCACAGAGAAACTAAGGCAAACTGAGCAACACATTCCTTAGCAGCCATTGGGAAAACTATTAAGTAATCAGAGCACATAAAGGTTTTGTTGCAATTTTAGTTTCATGATTGTGTCTTATTCATATACAAAGTATTCGAAAAGACATATGTTATCCTGCACACAACAACAAATGCAGAACTAGATGGCCACTGTATTATTAGAAACTGTATTAAAATATTATTACGTGAAATTATATATTAGCCTCAGTTTATAGAAGATTTTGGGACTACTTCCTCGCTTTGATGGGTAAAAGCAAGTCACTAAAAAGCAGTTGGTGTTCACACGGACATAGATGCTCACAATGTAACTACATTTAATACTAGACAGCCCTAGTCCAGAGTAGGTAATTATTATTTAACAACATTAGTAAAAAAAACCCTGACATTCTTTTTACTTAAGTTTTAAAATTATTTAAGATTTAAAATAATCAGTTTTAAATCGTGATTAAAACAACAGTGGGTTGGTTTATTGTAAAACTGCAGAAATATTGTACTTGAGTTGAACTTTCTCAAGACATAAAATTGGGTATAACTACTCTGAAATCACTAAAATATAAAGCAATCCACAGAATGCTGGAACACATCACCAAGCATTAAAGGGATAGTGTAACCAAATATTCTAAGGTACAATTTTTGTACCAAGAGACCACTAGAAACTTGGACACTGAATAGATCCAAATCAATAGCTTAATACAGTAAAGAACTAGGAGAGAAAAAGATACTGGACTTAACATCTGTAAATTGCACATAACAAATTATTTACGGATAAATATTCTACTCAGAAAATTAAAATATAATTTCATCCCAATAAGCAGGCGTTCAAAAGCTTATAAAGGGCTTTCAAATTTGCTACAGTACAGAATAAATATTCCCATATATATTCTAGGTTATTATTAAAAAAAACCCAAGCAGAATAGCAATTACAGTCTGCTTACTGACTGTTCCCTGCAAAAGATAAGTTTTCTGTGCCAGTCAGATCTTTGCTTCCAGGCAAATTTTAGAAAGTGATACAGAGTTTGTCCTCCAAAACAGGAAGGCCTGGTGAGAACTAAATCAAGGACAAAACTAGGCAAGAAAACAAAAGATAGACTACACTACACAGGCAGTTTGTTTCAAACCTGAGCCCTCAAAGACTACTTGTGTTGCCCAGGTCCTTAAAGCTTCCTGAGCTGATACAACAACACGTGTATCTTTCCTTGTTTCGCAGAATGGTTTGGGTTGAAATGGGACATTTGAAGACCATGTAGTTCAACTCCCTCTCCTGCCATTACCATGAACAGGAACTAGATCAGGTCTCTCAAAGTTCCATCCAACCTCTGATGTGTCATCAGCATTTCTAGTCACAGGGAACCCACAACTTCTCTGGGCAACTTGTTTGTTTCAGTGTCTTGCCACCCTCATCCTAAGAAATTTCTTCCTTGTGCCCAGTCTAAACTTATCCTCTTTCGGTTTAAAGCCATTGTCCTATCACTTCAAGCCTTGGCAGAAAGTGTCTTTCCATCTTTCTTGTAAGCCCCCATTATATATAGAAAGGCCACAATAAGGTTTCCCTGGAGCCCTCTCTTCTCCACGCCTTTGCAAATCCCCTTGCCCTATTTAACACTAATTTCCAGCCTCCTCTCTCTCCCCTTCTCGTCTCTACTCATCCCATCCCACCAGGTCTCCAGGTTCCTGTTTCCCAAGAGCTAGAAGCACATGAAGCAGTACTGAATGATTGACACCAGGCTGGTGCCTTCAACAGAACAAGGTCATTCATTCATTCATTCGACTCTCTCCTGTGCCCAGACCTCAATTTTTAACTCGTCACTTTCATCTCACTGTGATGTCAACTCTGCTCTTGAAACTGGCCAGAGCGGCAGGAGGGCAGAACAAATACATCAGCACCCTGGTGAATTTCTGCTCTCCCCAACAACTCCCCAAAGAAATTAGGATAAGACAAACGGAGAACATCTGGGGGAAAAAAAACAAAACTCCGATGATAAAAGCTGGCACCACCAAGAGCGGTATGAGGGTCGTCAGAGCGACCTCCGTGCTTCCCACGAGAGGAACGTCTAAGGACACGCACAGACAGCGATGCCCACGCGTGGCACAGGCCCCCAGGGGGGGACTTTCCGCAGCCCGGCGGCGCCAGAGGCCCGCCCCTCACCTCTCTGCCGCGGTGCCACAGGCGCTGCTGGGCGGGGGGCAGCCCGGCCTCCGCGTCGATCCGCCTCTTCACGTCCCGCACGGCCGCGGACGGCGGCAGCTCGAAGGTCCTGCAGCCCAGGCAGTCATGGAGGACGGTCACCCGGGCCAGCCTGCGGCAACA
Organism: Alaudala cheleensis; assembly: GCA_013398995.1. Lineage (NCBI taxonomy): Eukaryota > Metazoa > Chordata > Aves > Passeriformes > Alaudidae > Alaudala > Alaudala cheleensis. Next base: position 1,199,939 of record VWYE01026624.1, read on the forward strand.
CGACAGACACCAGATGAGACGAGGCTGGCAGCGCCGCCGCCCGCTCGCTTCCCCCCCGGGCACCGCGGAGGCCCGAGACGGGCGCCGGAGCCCGCAGGGCGCGGCGATGGGCGGGCGGGCGCCACTCCAGCTCTCCCAGGGGAAGCGGCGGAGCCGATCCCGGAGCAGATCCCACAGCCTCCCTGCCCGGCCCGCACTCACATCCCGCCGCGCCGCACACAAAGGACCGCTACTCGCCCCGCCGGCGGCGCTCCCCGCACGGGGAAGGGGTGGGGCTGCGCCGCCCGGAGGCCCGCGCCGCGGAGGAGGCGGAGGAGGAGGCGGGAGCGGTGGAAGTGCCGCCCCGAGAGCGGCGGCCGTGGCTGCGGAGGTGCTGCGGGGGCCCCGGGCGGCTCCTCGGCCCCGGCGCACGGAGGCGTTTCCCGGCTCCCCGCGGCCCGGTGCCCGCAGAGCCCTCGGGCAGAGAGTTCGGGCGCCTGGGGCCAGGCAGAGGCTGCAGCTCGGCATCTACGGCGTGAGCCCTGACTGAGGGTGAGATCTAGAGATGGTACCGCAGGCACATCCCTCCTTTGGCAGGCAAGCGCGCTGGTGCTTCACGTAATTCACAGCATTCAGGCACCACCGTATGGAGCACACACAGCTGATAAACTTCATTCTTTCTTAAAGATGCAAAACACGGCAGGAAACATAGCTTTTGTTCTCTCTGTCGGAGAGCATGTCAAAGGTCATAGATCCTGCCCTGTCTCAAAGGGTGTATGTCAAGTTCTCATACCATTTAAGACTTAAGAAGAGTGCTCTCGCTCCTGAAAGGTGAGCCTTAGCCTACCTGTGATCTCAATGAGTGGAGAGGGCACTTTGAGAAACTTATGGAGGGGGCCAGCAGAAAGGCCACTCTTCATTGTGTACTGTTCATCTGCACCCGGGACCATGGGCTGTGCATCAGTGAGGGGCTGGACAGCAGCCCTGCTCCGAAGGAGCTGGGGGATACCACGCTTTCCAGATCAAGAAAAGTGAGTCTTCTGCTCAGCACTGATGAGGCTGGGTCTAGGATACTGTGAGCAGAACATAATAGTGTTTTGGGCTTGTCTTGTTCCCAGGCAGAGGGTTGCTGACATGGTCGGGGCCCAAGGCAGGTAACCTACAAGGAGTATATATGAGGGGAGTTGGGCTGTTTAGTCTGAGGATGAGGAGAGCATACAGGGTACAGTGTGGTAACATCCTGCACATATCTGAAGGGCAGTTTCAAAGGCCGTGGACCTGAGCTCATCTTAGTAGTGCAAGACTAACAAGGGGCAATGGCAACAAACTGTAGCTTGGGAGGTTCACATGGAACAGCAAGGGAAATCCTGTCACTAGGAGAGGAGCTGTCTAGAGGTACATGACTGACCTGGACCAATACTGGTCCTCCTGCTTTGAGCAAAAATATGGACTACAGACCTCCAGCCAACAGTTCCACTTCATTCCAACAGGTCCTCAATTCCAATCTATGACTAAACTAAAAACATTTAAGACCTTACTCAGTGACAGAGAGCTAAAACTGATGTTTGCCAGCCAAAGGCAACAGAGTTTCTGTGGAAGAGGAAAAAGACACAATCTTTGCAGAAAGTGTATCTAGCTAAGAAAAAAACCAGAAGCCCACTAAAATTGATAGAAGGCTAAAAAAACTACAAAGATCAGGTGGATCAGGATCCAACATGGTATCTAATTAGGTAGATACCAGTGCTACAACAACTGATTTTATTCATCAGCAATATTTGTATATTGAATTCTATAGGATTATAAGAACATGCTGAAAATATTGTGGGTCTGATCATGCTTTCACCAGAACGAATATAAGAATTATTTTAACGTAAACAAGATGACTCTCTTTGCTTTGGTTTAGGACTTGGTTCATTTTTCTGTTGTTTTGTCCTTTCAACTTTCCATTTTATTACATCCCCTTCAGAGTTCATCATCACAGAATTTTTCCTACTATGTCCAAAAGAATGAGAAGTCTGCTTTCTAATATCTTAATGTTTATCTTTTTATGTCTTAATACCTGCAGAAGGGACACAAATGAGGGTGACTGGGCAAAATGGAAGGAGTTGATACCCAATGCAGTTTGATCCATATTAGCTACTAAAATACTTTCCAGACCAGTTGTGAACCACCAAGCCACACTGGCAAGATCTAATTCTTCTTCTCTGCTTGGGATCACAGGACTGATTTAGCATCTTAGGAAGCATGCACAAGTGTTTGAATGGACCCTGGAGAGGAACAAAGCTATCTCAAGCCACCTCTCCTTGTGAAACTTCTCAAGTGTGGGACACATTCAGGACCATGGGCCATCCAGTTACCAGTGCCAGGCTGAAGTTTCCCAACCTATACCACATCACATGAACAAGACTATATTCACAAGTTATGTCTTGTGATGATTTAACATTAATATTAGAGGAAAAACACTTTGTATACCACAGATTCTGTCTGGTATGGGACCTTTTAGTAGAAGGGAATATTTGGGAAGAAGTGGTAGTACAGAAGTGAAACTTTTCGAGGTTCTGGACAAAGGATTTGGACTCTTGAGCAATTGGAAATTAGCCATGCCTGTTCTCACAAAGCTGATCCCCTTACTTTTTCTTCATATCTAAATAAAAATACCCTAGAAACTGATGATACAAGAATCACACTGACTGACTAAAAAAAAAAAAGTACACATTCTAGCTTGCAGATTTTTGCAACAAGAACAACAGAAATAAACTTTTAAATCTCACTTATCCATTTGAAAACAGAATTTGGAAGCTGGGTAATTCTAGTGAAGTTCAAGGTATCATGTACAAATTTGTCATGCAGAACCACTAAAAAAGGATTTTACATAAGCATGTTAAAATCATTTGACCTTATCAGTTAGGAACTTCTTGACTACCCATGGTAATTTAAAACAAACTCCAACTTTTACATATAAAAAGGCTGGGTCTGATTTGAGAGTTTTTTTAATATTATACATAGAATTTCCTATGCTAACAATTTTATAACCACTTTTCCAAGTAGAGCAGCATTTCGATTTAAAAATAGATACAGAAAATTCTCCTGTGGCTATAAATAAATTCTATTTGGTTCAGAATGAAGTCATATAACCCATGCAAGGGACATGCTATAAAAATTTTTTTAAAAAGTTTAATAGTCTCTGCAACATTAAATTATTTTTATAAAATGAAAGCCATTTTCACAGTAACATTTCCTTGAAGACAGAAAATTCTGCATTGCAGAATCACCTCATATTTCCAGTTAAAATAAGACTGCGGTAGCAGAAGAAAGATGGATGCAAGTCCCTTCCATCCTGCCAGTGTGATTAGAAAGATTGGAATGGAATCTACAAAGGGGGTGTATAGTGTGACAAGAAACAGAAATGACTAGGTCACCCCTGCCAGAGGAAAACCGCTGCAGCACAGTGCTTCCAGCACAGCAAGTAACATTCTGCAGTGCTGGCAGGCAAGGAGCAGTGACTCAACAACTTCCTCTGCGTTTGAGACAGTGCACACCAAACTTACAGCAAAGCTTTCTATGACAAAGCAAGCACTGACCTTCATTCTTAAATCAACTCCTTAAGTGTTACCAACAGATGTTTTAAACATTGTACTGTATGTATTTCCCAGCAGTCAGAGGATGCAGATTGCATTGGTCTATAGTCACTGCCAGGATCTCGCTTTACCCTTGTTTACTAGTGCCTTTTCAAGAAGTTTGAAAATAAGCCTATCATTTGTTGATGAAACATGTTAGTCATTGGCAAGCCAACCCTTACTGTACAGTTTCTGTTTCATTTGAATACCTCCACTAACAGAAAACATCTAATTTTTTTTCTAGCTAGAGTTCTATCTAATACAAATGGCCAAAAAACCGCCCCCAACCTATGACATATGAAGTGTTTGATTCAAACAAATACCTCATTTTTCCTCAGATCTATTACACCTTGCATGTTTTCATGAAACTATTTACTTTAGATTAGTGTGGTGAGTTTAAATAAATACTCTTACTTTGCAACACTTGTGTGAAATAATTATTAGCAGCTTCTAAGCAAATATCTACACGATAGTTTGGTCAAACACTGAAGAACTGAAGTATTATCCTATTTCTTTCTCAAGATGACGTGTTTCTAAACATCAAATATCAACAGAACAGGATGCTTTTGAATACTAAAAACAAACAAAACCTTTAAGGGCACAGAGATCAGGAACAAACATTTATTTTCATCTAATGATTTTGGTCTCTCTGTGATTTGCTTTAGCATTCAAGTGAGCTCCTTGATGGCACTAAGCAAATTCTGATGGAGAGTACTTTAAATACCTATAACAGTTGTTTCCATTTATTCTATGCAAATTAAGAGCAAAGCAAGAAGGCAAAAATAAATCACAAGATTTCAAAATCTCAAATATTGAAGTAAAATTTCCTCTTTGATCCACCTTTAAGGAAATACTACTTCGAGCTAAGTCTTGAAGAGACAACTCAGCCATAGAGCAGTAACCATTACCCCACAAATTTTAATTGCTGAAATTTGCCAAGTTTTTGATTCCAGATGGTACAAATAACAAAACACCAGTACAAAATGTTTGACATTTCAAATTATGCAAAAGATTAAACCAAATTACAAAAATAAGCTCCTCAATTGCTCTTTAGGGATTGCAATAGGAGGGACTACAGTGTTGCAAGAGCTGCTGTTGGCATACATTTTTAATAAGCAATATGTTAAATTACTTAAGCAATATGTATTTTCTTTTGGCCTTTGGTGCCAAAAAAAGGGTCAGATTTAGACCATCCACTTTAACCTTGAAACATCCGAGAGCAGAGCCTAAATTTGCAAATTGATTTCAGGGCCTAATGTAGGCTCCTAAACACATTCATTTACCCAGGCCTAAGTTTTTTCCTCAGTTTAGGACACAGATTCATCAGGTTATCAAAGTTAGCATTTTTCCATACTACCTTAAGACAATTTTCTTATTTTAATTTCAGAGTTAATGAAGCTACTATCTTTCCACTGAGGAAAATCAACTCAGAAACTAAAGTGGCCCAGATTACACAAGCATTAAATATTTTAAGTAGCCTTTACTGATCCCTATTTTTTCTGAATACTGCATCTAATCATGCTCCAAAGTTTCATAACATTTCTAGGCATCCGTGAACAGAGTCCTTTGTATTTAGAGAAAACTAGAATATAAAATAGAAGGAAATACAAGACAAGTAGTTTCAATAATTGTGAAAAAACACAACTTCAAGCACTTCTGCAACTGTCTTTTCATCAGATAGAGAGTGCATGATATTTAGCACTATCCTTCCAGATAATCCTAGCTCTTTTCCACCTCTGTATCAGTTCTGTCTCATTCGCTACACAGTTCCATATAGAAATACAAGCTACAATTTATCCTTCAGAAAACAGAGGACAGGTGGCACAGAAGAAACATGAGTCACATGAAAGGCTTAGTAAGAGCAAGGGAGGAAAAGGGGAAGAAAGCACACACTTTTCTGGGTAAACACAGAGAAGTGAAAAAATCCTCAGAGATGCCCAGATGTATAAGATTTGCATTAGAAGGGCCCAGTTAACTAACCTATAGAAAAAGAGAGAGAGTCAAACCCCCAAATTTTCTATCCCACAGTCACCTGGCAAAGGAAATATATCACTTCCATGAATTTTCTCAGAATTACCCAGGGAGCCAGTGGAACCTGAAAGAGCAGTCAGCTGTTACTAACAACCACTGTTTAACACAATGCAAAGTCCCCCTTCTTAACACACAGGAAAAAGCAGAGGCTGTACGTTAAACAACAGCACATCAGGGTGGGATTGTGCAGATTGCAAGGCTGAGGGTGGAAGTTGTCTTCTTCCTGCAGGCCCACTGACAGCAAGAACACTTCTAATTACAACTTAATGTTTTGTAACTTATAACAAGTAAACACTTATCTCCTAAAATTTGTTTAGACACCATTCACAGAAAGAAATTGCTTTGCATTTTAGCTGTTGACAAGATTATACATATATCATCAGTGAAACAAGATGTTGAATTCAAGTTAGGCAAGCAAAGGAAGAAAACTTTCTCTTTCACTTGTTTACAAAAAGTGCTATAGTGAAAATTGAAAGTTAGACTATGAACCCTTCAATCACAGGAGTTTTTTCAAGCAGTTCTCATTGATTTCATGGAGACAATTCATAAGTAAATGCACCAGAACCTGGCACTTATATAATATTTTGTAATTTAAGAAATTAATTTCACCTTTAAAAATAGAAATTTTGTACAAGCACTAGGCAAGTTTCAGACTACTTTAAATTACTGACCATGAACATAAGAACATGTCAGCCTAACAGTAAATTTTTTCAGGAGATTTTTTTTTGGTTGGTGTTTTTTTACCTGCTCTTATCCTTGATCTCCATTGTCTCTTTTTCTTTGGTATCCTCTTGATAGGAACATGAAGCAAATATTGGATTTATAAATTAGAAAGTTATTTTTTAATCCTTTTTGCTTATCTTCTCTTCAGTGGACACCAGAAAAGCCAAGCATATGAAAGTCAACTCAGTATTCACTCCATCCCTTTTTGACCCAGGATGTCTCTGTGCATCACCATCTGCTTTTTTTCCAGTTTTCTTTTAAAGCCACTTGTTTAAATGTTCACAGAAGTTCATTCTCTTATAATCAAGAACAGATGTAACAGGACAGATCTCAGAAAGCGAGGAGGTCTTGTTCAGTTTCTTTAAGAGAGCCTGAATTCAGGCTATATTCTTGTGCAATTGCTTTATATTTATCTCCTAGAAAAGGAGTGGGATTCTGGAAGCTGCTGTTTCTGCTTTGTCTTCCTCTTTTTTCTGGAAGCAGGCACAGTTGGAATAGTATTAGTGAGGCCTGAAGTCTAACATGTCTTCTCCATCACACCTGCTAGAAGATACTTCTGAACATCAGCTCAGGAGTTCTGGAAGAAGAGACACAAGGGAAAAGGGGAGGGCCATTAGCACAAAATAGAGTTGAACCAAAGGGTATGAAAAAGCCATTTCCTTTGAGGGCATAGTTACAGTTACTGGTATTGAGTGAGTCATGATGCTAATTATAAACTGCTTTGTGCATTGCTCTAGGCACATGGAGGGAGAGCTGACATAGAGCAGGGAGGTTTCTCCTCCAGTTTAATACCACACAATCAGCATGATGACAAGCACACAGAGCTGTAAGTGTGCTGACTTAATGGGTGTCATGGTTTCATGCCAGCTGGCAACTCAGCAACCAGCAGCTGCTCACTCACTCCCTCCTGGAGGGATGGGGAGCAGAACCAGGGAAAAAGGGAAAATCTGTGGGATGAGATAAGAACAGCTTAATAATTGAAATTATTATCATTAATATTAATAAGAATGAAATAATGGTAATACAAAGAAATACAACAAAAAGAGAGACAGAAATGAAACCCAAGAAAGAAAAGTGATGCATATAGCAATTGCTTACCACCCACTGACAATGCCCAGCCCATCCCTGAGCAGAGATCCATCCCTCATGGCCAATACATCCCAGTTTACATGCTTTCAGCCCCTTGGGTTCAGCTCTCCTGGCTCTGTTCCCTCCCAATTTCTTGTGCACCTCCTTGCTGTCAAAGCACAGAAACCTGAAAAACCTTGATTTAGAGTAAGCACTGCTAAGCAACAATGACAACATCAGTAAGTTATCAACATTATTCTCATACTAAATTCAAAATCACAGTGCTGTACCAGCTGCTGGGAAGAAAATTAACCCTATTCCAGCCAAAACCAGTACAATTGGCAACTGTTCCAGTATGTGTATTCCTCTACGCTAGATATTAAGGTCTGGATATAAAACTATACCATCAAGGAAAATAACAGTATGGGCAGAACATTCATGGAGAAGGATTTTGCCCTTCCATTCAAATGGCTTGCAGCTAGGGGAAGGGATGAACTAGCTTGCAATGACTCTCTGCTGGGAGGATTCAAACTCTTCCCAGCTAATCCCCAGTCCCAAGCTATATAGGTCAACATCTACCCTATACTACCTTTGGGAACTGTTTCCACTGAATTTCTGTAGCACTAGAACAGTGTACAAGTGAGGAACAGCATGTGCTGTCAAGCTGCAGGAAACAACATACTTCAATATTAAGTTATTACTGAAGGAAGATATGTTTAAGAGAGCTGGGAGTACTGACAGTGGTATCCCATTATTGTTCTGCATCTGTGCAAATGTAAATTCTTCTCAGAGCCTCTGACAGTGTTGGCAAGTCTTTTCATAATGCGCAGTTGCGTATGTCCCTCTTCAAACAGCAATGCACTGACATTCCTTCCTGACCCAGAAAGGAAAACAACTGTGGCTAAATTGCAAAAGATGAATTAGATGTAAGAGTGATACTGAAATACAAATGGTATGAAAGAAAGGGAAGTAGAATTTGTGGCTTGAATACTGGGGGGTTTATAATACTTCAGGATTTTACCTACTCAGCAAATAAAATGTCAAAATGTATGGATTCTATGCATGTTTACTGTGACAAGCATCATGTGCTATTAAGTGGTTTCAATCTTTCTGTGGATGCTGAGATGTATATCTACATTATAATCAAAAGAAAAGTCCACCCTTAAGTCATACTTAAGTAATAAAGACTGAAGGAAAGGGTCTTGCAAATCCAGCCCCATTTTCCCAGATGTGAATGATTTCATAGAGAGCAAAACTATTGCCGCCCAGCTGCATAATGGGTTCAGTAAAGGCATTTTGGCTGCAGTGGAAAGCCAGGCTCAAGAGGTCCAGGCACTGTGCATGCACCCATGGCTGGAAAACAAGGGTAGCTTATAGCAGTTCACCTAAAATGTCATTAGAAAAATCACACATGAAAAGTATTTCAAGTTATTTGAGCAGCTTCAATTGCCTTGAGGAATGATAAATGCATTATAATAGAAAGTCATAAAAATCTAATTATGATTTTAGGAGACAGACTCTCCATAATTAGTGAGTGACACATTTTCTCAGACTCCATTCTATTTCTAGACTTGGTCTCTCAAAGATTATCCTTTATTATGTTGCCCCCTTGATATGTTATTTTTCTTGGTACTGACACATACTAGGAAAACAAAAATATCTTCTAGGATTTTTGACGACACCTTGTTTAGAAAATTGAGAGGTACAAATTTCCTAAAAACAGCCTAAAATTATTGAGTTTTCTTAGCAGAAAAGCACATTATAACACAGTGTAAAGTGACATCTCTACACCAGCAAATCATTCCAATAGTCCTCGAAGGTGCTTGGTCTTGCCAGCATGGACGTGACCAAAAGGTGTTGTCAGTTTGGTACCAGATCACATTACAGTCCTAGAAAGATTTCAACACAGTCATGTCTAAGTTGTCTCCCATGGTGAGAAACAGAGCCAACTTGGCTGTCAGATACCAGACAGAGATTTCTCCTGGCACACTTAACTTGCTGACCTTACGCTTCTCCAGTGCTTGAGCTGGTCATACAGGTTACCTTATACTTTTACAGGATACTGAGGTGCAGCATCTGAGAACATTCTCCAATTGAATTTAGTGCTATAGCCAACCATAAATCTCTCCTGGGGAAAAAACCAACCAGTTACAACCAATGCCTATGCCAATTTTCTGCTGTGAAATTTATTGCTTTTTAGGATAAAACACCTTTGCTGGAGGATTGTATATGTGTCTTTAATTGAATATTGGTGGAGGAGGTTTAGTAGTCAAAGTGCATAAACAATCATCAACTTTGTAGATGCCTGTGATTAGCTGTAGGTAGGAACCACAGGCATAGCTACACAAATAACTAATTTTGCCTGCAAAACAGGTAGGTGGAGATATATATATATATATATATATATATATGTATATGTAGATACTGCTACAGAAATTTTTGTTTTAAAAATGATCAGTGGATGTCTGATTATCTATGTTCACTCCTTCTCCATCCTAATAAATATTAGGATCAATGTCAATGATATACACTGAGTTTTCTTCTGCAACAATAACACCCAAATCAAAATTGTTAAGTGGATTTAGCAGCATGGTTAAAATACAAGCACGATCAGAATTACTGAACACAATCCAAAGTTTTGAGTAGGAAATCTGTGGACAAAGTACTGCAGTAGCTAATGCTTAATTTATGTTTCAGGCAGTCTTGAAGCACAAGTGTTCCTGTCAACACACAACTTATACTAGCTGAGTTTAAAATGTGTTTCTATCAAATTAAATTCAAGGCCATCACACAACTGCAGGTACCACACAAATGTAAAAAGCTCCTCCTCAGAGACACCTGTTCTGCAGAGATTTGAGGCAGACCTGATACAGTGAAATACAATAATGTGACAGCAAGCTATAAGTGCTGGAAATAAAGTAGATATTTCCTTAGTACATTAATTGTCTGGACAGTTTTGGTGTAGAAACTGAAATGAGTAGTCCACACCATCAGCAGATAGAAATCAGTGCCAACAGCAAAATATATCACTCTGCATTTATATTGTTATGAACTACAGGAGCTTTCATGCTCTATCACATAGAACTTTAAGTCAAAAATATACTGAAAGCATTCAAAAATGCCAATACTTTATTAATAATTATAGATTTTATAATATTAATGCTACAAATTCTATATCATCAATGTTATATTATAATCAGTAAAAATTCTGCACCTTTGTTGATTTTTATATGGAGAAGGGAGTGATTGCAGCTGTACAAAAGTGATTCTTTTTCTAGAGTGTGATGACTTTGATGCATTTGCACAGTAGGCATTGTTGCTTTTTGATGAAACACCACAAACATACATACAAGGATAAAAATATTTAACAGGTGAAAATCAGAAAATGCTGCAGTCAGGTTTTGTAGCAGGTATTGCTTGTGCCTATCCTTTCCAAGGCCACACCAGCACCAGGAAGAGCAGCAGTTATTCCTCTTAGATTGGCCATGAGCTGTCAATGTGCTCTCACAGCCCAGAAAGCCAAACCTGTCCTGGGCTGCATCCAGGGGTGGGCAGCAGGACCAGGGAGAGGAGTGTGCCCCTCTGCTCTGCTGACACCCCACCTGCAGTGCTGCATCCAGCTCTGGGGGTCCAGCACAGGGAGGAAAGGGAGCTGTTGGAGCAAGTCCAGTGGAATCAAAATGATTGGAGGGACGGTGCACCTCCTCTACAAGGAAAGCCTGAGAGAATTGGGGTTTTCCAGCCTGGAAGAGGGAAGGCTTCATGGTGACCTAATTGACCTGAAGGAAACATACAATTGGAGAGAGACTTTTACAAGAGCTTGTTGAGACAGGACAAGAGGGAATGGATTCAAACTGAAGAAGAGTGGCTTTAGATAAGAACTTCTGAAGAAATTTCTTTTCTGTGAGGGTGAGGCACAGAAACAGGCTGCCCAGGGAAACTGTGGATGTTCCATCTCTGGGTGTCTTCAAGGTCACATTGGAGGGAGTCCTGAGCAACCTGGTCTTGTGGAAGGTGTCCCTATGGCAAGAGGTTGGAACTAGATTATCTTAAAGCTCCCTTCCAACCCAGACCATTCTGTTTCTCTATTATCTACAGCAAGGTTCTGTAGTTCCCTCAAGATGAGTGAAGACCCTGTCCTGCTCTTTGCCTCTCAGCATGGCAGTCCTCTGACCATCACTGAAATTTATTCATTGTGAAAATTTCTCTATTATTAGAGGAAAGAAGACACCCTCCAACAGCAACCAACAGTGAAGGCATATTTGTAAGTAGTAATTCTGATGTGGATGCATTTGTAGCACATACTGGAAAAGATTTCAGAGTTGCCTGAGTGAACAGAGCAGCCACTAGTTCCAAAACCAGAAGCAGCCCAGCAGTAACAATCCAGCACAACAGCAAGCAGAGCTGGCAGCCCTATTTTTCTCAAGATTATTCTATTATGTCTTCACAGCTCAATGCTGCATGGATTCATCATCTGACCATTATCTTAAGCCATGCAGTTGAGGAAATTTGTATCAGACATAAAAGAATAAGTTAACTGAAACCCAAAATAGGTCCTGTACCAATTTTATCTGTTTCTTTCTTAAAGGAACAAAAGCAACACAATTCTTAATGTGCTTAACACAAGATCTGCCATACTTCACTTATGGAAAAGATGACTCAAGAAGTATAATTAAACACAACAATAGAAAAATTCCAAAAATTACTTGCAATAGTATGAATACCTTTGATTCTATGGTATTGAAATGACCTCCCAGCAACCATCTGGGACTGTGTGGTTGAATTCTGCATAAAGAATCCTTTCATCAAATTCTGATGCAGTAAACTCAGATACCAAATGGCAATGTCTCAAAGTGATTTCCCAACAATGCATAACAGCTGGAGGAAAAGGCTTTAAAAACCCCCACAAAACTGAGAGAAAGAGCCATGTGGTTAAAATGTCACTGCTGTTCTCCAGAAATGTGGAAATTTTAAGACCTTTTCTCTGAAATTTAAAGCAATGTTTGCCATAAAAAAGGACAAGCAGAAGGAGAGCCATTTGGGCTTAGTGTTAGTTCTGAACCATTTAATGGTCTTTCCAATGAAATGGGAAACTGACACTGTCTATGAACCATAACACATAAGCCTAAAGAGCACTGCAGACACAAAGATATGAACAATGGGCTATTAAGTTGAGGAAAAAATAGAGTATGAGTTATGATTTGACTGCACAGTATGATGCCTTTAGAGATACACAGCTGAATTGATAAGCTCTTCTTGATCTAAAGCAGGGTACACTAATTCTGAGCTGAATAATAATTTCTAGTGTCTGAAACAGTCTGGACCATCCACCATAACAACATACTGTTCTGTGCAGACTTGCCAATGCAAGAGTTTATGAATTTCTAACAGCAGGGTGTCAATCTCACAAATCCCTGATGAGAAACCAAATGAAGAACAAGATAGGAACTGAGCCTTTTAACAGAAAATACTAAAATTTCAGAATGATTACATAGTTTTTGTTGAACTCAGTCTCTGTAAGTGATACAGGGCTGGAAGGACAACTAGTTGGTCAAATGCTCTGAAAATACAATTCCACAGGAAGGAACTGAATACTTTTACAGAGTTCCTTCTCTCTCTCTCTCTCTCTCTCTCTCTTTTTTTTTTGTTTTGTTTTGTTGTTTGGGTTTTTTGTTTTAAATTATATTTTGTTTGGATTTAACAAAAAAAAAATCTCCTTCAAGCACTTTTCTTTAGGACTAACCTGGACAACTCACACCTTAATCATTGTTTTGCAATATTACTAGTGGCTGAAATACCAGGAAAGCCAAACACCCTTCCTGGTTACCTGAGGGCGCTGTACTGTGCTGTACACAGAAAACCATTGTAACAGATAGATGAAGTCTTAGAGTGCACCTGAAGTGCACTTTGCAGATAAGCACTTAAATTGAAACAGTAACTGAACTTATTCCAAATATGAACTTAGAATAGTTATATATTACAAGGTTATTTGTGCCCTAAATGCTGAATACCTAATCTTGGTATCCGAATTCCTTATGCATTGCCTCCTGCACTGTAAGCTAACAGGCAGTTCAGGCTTAGGGATACTGACCGGTACTAAATAAGAAACTTGGTTTAGATGTACATATATATCTCTTGGTTTACATTCAAATGTTTAAAGCAGAAAAAATATACTTAGGAAATGTTCTTACTTACCAAGTAAATCAAACTTCCAATAATTGTAACAATACACATATATGGAAAGCTGTCCTTTCACACATAGCATCTAAAATTATTTTTGTTTTTACTCTTAAGTGAAGGGTTTAGCTATGTCCAAACATTGTTACTGATCTGACTTCAACATTTCAATGAAAAGTAGATGGATTCAGATCTTTAAAAAATTTATCTTCAATGAGTAAAATGAAGTGATGTTTGATTTAGGCATTATTGTTCCCTGAATGCTATCAATATGATAGATGTCCTCTATACTTTCTTTGGCCTAGCATCTTCCTCTTTGGTCACTTTGCAGCACAGATGGCCAAGAAGGAAGGATGCCTGATGATAAGAGTACCTGTGTTTTTAGTTGGACTTTCTGTCTTCTAAGGATAGTTCAGTGTTTATTATTATTATTATTATCATTATCATCATCATCATCATTATTGTTGTTATTATTATTATTATTGCAAAGATTGGAAATAATTTCTTATCACAGTAATTTGAAAGTCCTGAAAAGCAAAGCTTTTTCAAATGTGGAAATATATTTTTTTTTTTACTTTCACTAAATGAGTGTCTATTGTTATATGGAAATTCCCCCTTTTGTTTACGATTACTTGGATTCAGGAAAGATTGATTGCCACAGAGTACTAACCTGTATCAGATATACATAATTGTGGTTGATTGATCATATAAATGTGTTTTGCAGTATCTCATTTGTTAAAGTTTGAGTTAGATTGAAATTCTTAGACTACAACTCAGAGATCTGCATTTGACTGAAAAAAGCCTGGAAAGAGGATTTCAAATCTGCAGTTACAGTGTATTCCTAATACTTTCATGGAGGGGAAAATATTAATAATGCTCTCAAAGGAGCATTTATGAAGGCAAACCTTCTTCTAATAATTCTCCTGGCCTCAATTATTCTTGAGAGGAACCTTTCTTCACACTGGGTTACTGGAAACCTTAGGATGAGGTAATCTTGATGACATCATGAGCCTGCCAAATAATTCTGTCCTTAGGGAGGGATGAGATATGCAGAGGGATCTCCAGGTGAGACAAAAGCATAATACTGACATAAATACATGACAAAACTGAGCTCTGATTCATCTTGTCAGGACAGCAGTTTTGGACTACAGGCTGTGTGCAGTGCACTCGTTCACTGAACCATGCATCTCCTACCCTGCAATAGCTTCCAAATTATTTCTGGGCACAATATGAGATATGGTCTTTTTACCTAAAAATCCTCATTCACAAACTATCACAGAGCAAGGCAGCAGTTATTTTTAGCATTCAACGTAAGAACCAAGACAATATGGCTAGTAGAAAAAAAAAGTACAGAAGCTGAAATTCCCTACCTGAGATAGGAATTAAAGTTAATTCACTCTAAACTGGAAGTTATTATATTATCTGTGAAATTGCCATTTTTGTAGGAAATATTTTTAATGAATCAGAGATATACTGGGAATAAAGTATTCTGGGCAACTACAGATCCTTTGTGCATCATGAGTAGTGCATGCATGCATCACAGATTTTCTAAATGTAAACTATAACCCAAAAATTAAAGGATACATTAAGAAAAAAATGTCTTAGTGTCCTCTCCTGAAACAGAAACTTGCTGGTGTTGAGTCAGCTGGCAAAGAATTTCAATGTTGATGTTGGTGATTTTGTTGTTTGCTTGCACCCAAGCATACCACAAGACTGCTCAACTAAAGGTAGAAGAGCAAAACACGTCAGTTTTGCCTTGCACCCAGATATACCACAGGACTGCCTGACTTAAGCCAGGGGGGGAAATATTTTGTAATAACTGTTTGTTTGATATAGTAGCACTGCAGTATCAAATCTAGAATAAAGGCACCCAATCTGCAACTATTAGAAGGAATCACATGATTCAGAACCTACAGATGCATCACAGCCACCTGAACAAATAGACCAGACCTGTGCAGAGAGGAGAGAAGACAAAACATGACTTTGGACCAGGCTGATGCTGACCTATGGAAGTGTATCCATACTCCCTGTTTTGCCTGGCTGGTGATGCTGTTTGATGCACCCTGGGATGGGGTTTGCCTTTCTGGCTGCCAGGGCTCACTGCTGACTCCCACTGAGCTGCTGCCCACAATGAATTCCAGATCCCTCTCTGCTGGGCTGCTCTCCAGCCACTCCTCTCAGGGTTTGTACACGTGCCTGGCATTACTTGGTCCCAGGTACAGAAATACACTCACTCACCACACCTATCAGATACATACCCACTCACCATGCTCAAGGTTAGGATCAGGTTAGATCCTATATGCATGCCATACATCCAGTGGGCAGCCCTGCTCCCAGGTCTCTGTGCCCCCATGACATCTCAGTGATCTTGAGAGATTTGTGGGAATTTTGAAGAAATGGGGTTTGTTTTAGGTCAAAAGACCTGAAATAATGAGGGTTACATTGTGCAAAAATGGTACTTCTTTAGCACAAAGTTACTAGCATAGACTTAACCCTGCATGTCTCCATGACTGGTGTTAAGGAGAGAGGCAGGTCCATGAGTAAGAAATGGGGAATATTTTGCAGGCTATCTTCTTTCTCCAGAAGAATTCCACACAGTAACCAGCCAAATTTCCCTGCAAAGGACAGGGAGCTGTGTCAGAAACAGACACAAGAGTGAGATCAGTTCTGATGAGAGCTGTTCATATACTTGGCAAAGGGTACTCAGACCAACAAATAAATAATTCTGAAGTGTTTGTTGCATGACTAATTTTTTGTTGTTGTTTTTCAGTTACTGATGTTAACAAAAAATATTTTTCTCCTTATTTCTTCTGATTTTTTAATTTAAAAAATCAGGAAGATGTTTTTATAATGACTACTTACTTGTACAAATATGGATAGGATTTGACAGACATGACCAGAAGTGGTTTTTCCTCTATTCTCATTTGTCAGCCACAATTGATGACAAATGGTATGGCATTTTCCATCTATGACTAGTATGCTTTTAAGCAGGGAATCCATCTGTATTAATTTCTACTTCATAAGTGGGGGGAGCTTGTCTCTAAACTGGGACACATTATGCTGAAAACTTTCAACTAGGAATGCCAAATGTTGTAGAAGCCAGGAGATTAACACAGGTCTGGCTTGATACAGCATACCAAGACAGCCCTGAGGAAATATTTTAAAAGCTGAGACTACCCAAGTCATTTGCAGATGCTGCCAAGTGTGAAAAGCACTGAAGTGTCACCTGTTTATGTAGCAGGTGCCTTTCATGACAGTGACTGTTGTTGAAAAACATCCTTAAAACTCTGCCAAGATTTGCTCTGCCTATGACTTGACACCATGTTCTTATCTTCCATTGCTTCACAACATACCCCATTCTACATAGTACTTTCTAGAGGGACATTTTAATGCCCTTTTTTCTTCTCCCCAATCAAAAATGCTGAAAAGGTGGCCTAACATTGAAAGAAAATGACAAAGGGTCTGAATATGGATCCTTCAACAAATGAAACAACGATAACATTATTCACAGATAACTATATTAATCATCAGGTGCTGCATAAATAAATAAAGCTGCATTCATGAGTGCTCGCAGAGTGTTTTGAACTACTTGATTAAACTGCACCTTATTAGTGAAAATTATGATTAATGATTAGCTTATAACAACAAAGCTCTCTCTGCAAGCACTACAATAAAAAGAAAGAAATGAGAAGCACACTTTAGATTGCAGTTGCAATGCTAATAATTTCTAAATGAAGCCATGCTGAAAGGTTATGTGGAGGATTTTTATATTATAGAGTTTAGGTTGACCAAAAAAACAGTGCAATTTGTTCTATTATTTCTTGGGATTTTTTAGAAAACAGTAAGACTTCATTGTTACTTGAGTTTGTCAACATGATGAGGGAGATGCCAAAGATCAAGATAAAGGGTCAAGCAGGAGGCCCTGGGATAAATACACTTTAAAAAGTTCAAGCAATTTTGTTGCTCCATTATGTTCCATAAATTAAGCTGGTGGTTTTGCAATGCAGCTATAACATTAATCCATTAGCTGAAGTGGAGACATGGTCCTTCTCATTTATTATTTGTAAGACAGGGCATGCACAACTTGTCTGACATCATCCTTGCCACACCTAATGAGAAACTGCAATAAATCCATCTTTGTGGATCTCTCATAGAAGATATGAAAAATCTCAGATGTAATGATCTATTTTTCTGCAGTAGGGAAGGGCTTGCTCACCTACACAACTAAACAGATTATTGTATATCACTGTGCATGTCCCAAAGAGATGAGCTTTCCACACTACTGCTCTTTGAGGGATGTCCCTGTGTCTATATACATACATTGTATAAGCATCAAATAACCAGCATTAGTCAAAGAGATGTTTTTACCATTGACATGAGTAACCAAAACAAACCAGAAAGCAATTTAAACAATTTAAGCTCTTCAGCTCTTAAATCTACTTTACTATGGTGGATTGACAGTGTTAGGCTGAGATCCTGACTGGCTGAGCTAACACAAGCCAGTGCTGAGATCCAGGGAAGCATTTCCAACACCAGTCCAATATGAGAATGAAGGTAGTGAGCTGAAAAATGCTAGCACCTGGAATGAGGCTCTACATCACTCTATTGTGCAAAAATCATCCTCCAGTGCACATCTTGCTCTCTCTCTTCCCCATGGACTGCCCTGGGCAGAGAGCCTGGCTGAGAACACACAGGCAGTAGCTTGGCTGCACCTCCAAGCACAGAGACTTAAGCACTTGAGCAGTATTTAGTTCTCTTCCTCTTATTCAGCAGTATATCTGTGGCCTGGAGAGTAGGAGAAAGATTCTGCTTGAGGATTGGGCAGGCTGGGGACACTGCTGTTACAAAAAAAAACCTCATGGGAGCTGGTCAGAAGTGATGATTCATGTAGGAATTGTCCTGGTATGAAGACAAAGAACAATATGAAGGCAGAAATATGAGAAGGAAAGGGGAGGTTTACAGGAGCCATTTTATGGGGAAAGAGCAGCTAGCACAAACAAGGATTGTGGGCACAATCCTGCAATTCCCCTTCTCTCCCAGCAGGTCTCCAGACATCCGATATTAGCAATTTCTTTCATAGGGACAGGATTTGGCAACAGCTGGTGTTTGCTTGTAAAGTGCATCAGACCACTCTGAAGTGACTATCACATTCCCCAGGATCTCACCTTACATCATTTAAAATCTGACAATAATTTTGCTGTTACCTCTGCAGAGCTCCACATTGCACCATATATAACTAACAAAGAGATAGGTGAATTAGCCTGAATGAAAGTGAAAAAAAGTACAGGCTGGTCCTTTTGCTTCACTGAAGCTTTAACTAAAACTCCATTGTGGTTTAATCCCAGCCAGCGACTAAAGTACCACACAGGTGCTTTCCTCACCCCTCTTCCCCCAGTGGGATGAGAAGGAGAATTAGAAAGGTAAAACCCATTGGCTGAGATGAGAATAGGCTAAAAAATGTAATTAAATTACAATAGCAATTACAATAATAATAATTTTCATGCAAAGGCATACAACAAAAAGAGAGACAGAAATAAAACCCAAGTGAAACTAGTGATGCACACCACAGTTGCTGACCAATGCTGTGGCCATCCCTGGGCAGCAACCAGCTTCTCCCACCTGCTTATATATTGCACATGACATTCTATGGTATGGAATATCCTTTTGGCTATTTTGGCTCAGCTGTCCTTGCTGCCTCCCAGCTTCCAGTGTGCCTCCTTTTTGGCAGAGCATGGAAAACTGAAATGTCCTTTATTTAGAGCAGGCACTACTTAGCAACAACTATAACATCAGTCTGTTATCAACATCATTTTCATCATACTAAATCCAAAACACAGCACTGTGCCAGCTACCAGGAAGAAAATTAACTCTATCCAAATCAAAACAAAATAACAACATTTCCTTCCTCATGGGAGAACAGAGTGCTTAAGCTCTGACCTTCACTATTTTCCACCAGCTGTCATATCTGAAATAGGTGGTGATTGGTAAATGCAGCCAGCTGTAACATTCTCCTGTAAGAAAAAAGAAACCAACCCTTACCACTGAGAGGGGTCTGAGGCACATTTGTGCACTCCTGTGAGGTCACCAGAAGAGATCAAAACACCTGGCCCATCCTCTCATGAGTGTAATCATCACCTGTCAGAAATAATTCCTTATTTTGGTTTCACCTGGGTGGAGAAAGTTTCTATGGGTAATTTTAGGGAAGAAAATTAAGCCTCATTTATTTCTTGTCTGACCTTTATGGCTGCACATGTTTTTTGTACATGCAGGTCTTCACAGACAATGTGAAACCTTCCTTTCTCACAGGTCTGGTGTACCTCCATCACAATCAACCACTTGCTAAAAGTTCCATACAATGACCATTCTGCTAAGCTGATCAAAAAGAAGACAAAAAATGCTAATGAACTAGATAATCCCATTTAAAGATTTAGCTCATGACTGCTAAAGTGCAACTATATTCATTAAATACACATTTAGAAGAAAAATGTCAGCCTACTGTCCCAAATAATTGTGTGAGTTGTTGTATTTCTTAGCTGAGGCAGAAATAATTGCTGAATAACTGTGTGTATAACAACAAATACTGCTGAGTAAATTAACATATTTTCAAAAAAGACTAAATCTTCAAAAAGATCAAATATTTCCAAATCTTGCATGCATGTTTGCAATTCTCTGTGTTATTCCAACGGTTCATACAAACTGATCAACTAGACACTGTTTAAATTCTTCAATAAAATGCTCTTTTGCCTTATAAAGTCTATATTTTTGTATATTTTAACATGAAAACCAAACCAGTATTTTAGAAACTCCTCTTTTGAGAGTAGAGTCTAAGGGCCCCCAAAAATCATGAAGTTCAATGACATGAGCTAGCTTTAGATATCACATATATTTGGGGTTTTTTTCTGGAAGTGCTGCTGTGCTTCCATTAACAAAAAGAAAATACAGTCCAAACCAGAGCATCTTGGGTCCTCTGTATAATACTTTATAAATCTGTGCCTGTTGCCTTGGAGGTCATTAAAAAAGTCACATCTAAGAAACAAGAAAACAATCAAGAAAGAGGGGCAGAGAAACAAAAGGGTTTTGAGTCAGCCCCAAAAATGCCAAATTCACCCCAGTGTAATTCTGCTGAATATAATGGAAGTACTCAGGAGCTGAACTTTTCCCACTGTCTTTACATAACAGTAAGTAGCCTGAAAGACTATTTTATCCAATAGCCCTGCACATTTTCAGTAGGTGAACAGAACTTGGCTATGTGGGACTGAAGGGTTTTTTTTATTCTTTTTGTATTCTTGCAAATGATTACTTTCTTAATCTTTGGAAATCCTGTTTCCAACTAGAGATTCTGCTTGGTGTTGAGCAGGTGACAATCCTGACACAGGAGAGGAAAGAACAGGAATGAACATGGACAATATCAAGCCTCAGGATTCACAATCACTGCCAGTGTGGTCCCTAGGTAACAATAACTTGCTATAAGCTCATTTAGGGGTAAATTTGGCTTCTTATAATTCAGTTTCTGATAGCAAGCAATANGTAATTAAATTACAATAGCAATTACAATAATAATAATTTTCATGCAAAGGCATACAACAAAAAGAGAGACAGAAATAAAACCCAAGTGAAACTAGTGATGCACACCACAGTTGCTGACCAATGCTCTGGCCATCCCTGGGCAGCAACCAGCTTCTCCCACCTGCTTATATATTGCACATGACATTCTATGGTATGGAATATCCTTTTGGCTATTTTGGCTCAGCTGTCCTTGCTGCCTCCCAGCTTCCAGTGTGCCTCCTTTTTGGCAGAGCATGGAAAACTGAAATGTCCTTTATTTAGAGCAGGCACTACTTAGCAACAACTATAACATCAGTCTGTTATCAACATCATTTTCATCATACTAAATCCAAAACACAGCACTGTGCCAGCTACCAGGAAGAAAATTAACTCTATCCAAATCAAAACAAAATAACAACATTTCCTTCCTCATGGGAGAACAGAGTGCTTAAGCTCTGACCTTCACTATTTTCCACCAGCTGTCATATCTGAAATAGGTGGTGATTGGTAAATGCAGCCAGCTGTAACATTCTCCTGTAAGAAAAAAGAAACCAACCCTTACCACTGAGAGGGGTCTGAGGCACATTTGTGCACTCCTGTGAGGTCACCAGAAGAGATCAAAACACCTGGCCCATCCTCTCATGAGTGTAATCATCACCTGTCAGAAATAATGCCTTATTTTGGTTTCACCTGGGTGGAGAAAGTTTCTATGGGTAATTTTAGGGAAGAAAATTAAGCCTCATTTATTTCTTGTCTGACCTTTATGGCTGCANCAAACCAGTATTTTAGAAACTCCTCTTTTGAGAGTAGAGTCTAAGGGCCCCCAAAAATCATGAAGTTCAATGACATGAGCTAGCTTTAGATATCACATATATTTGGGGTTTTTTTCTGGAAGTGCTGCTGTGCTTCCATTAACAAAAAGAAAATACAGTCCAAACCAGAGCATCTTGGGTCCTCTGTATAATACTTTATAAATCTGTGCCTGTTGCCTTGGAGGTCATTAAAAAAGTCACATCTAAGAAACAAGAAAACAATCAAGAAAGAGGGGCAGAGAAACAAAAGGTTTTTGAGTCAGCCCCAAAAATGCCAAATTCACCCCAGTGTAATTCTGCTGAATATAATGGAAGTACTCAGGAGCTGAACTTTTCCCACTGTCTTTACATAACAGTAAGTAGCCTGAAAGACTATTTTATCCAATAGCCCTGCACATTTTCAGTAGGTGAACAGAACTTGGCTATGTGGGACTGAAGGGTTTTTTTTATTCTTTTTGTATTCTTGCAAATGATTACTTTCTTAATCTTTGGAAATCCTGTTTCCAACTAGAGATTCTGCTTGGTGTTGAGCAGGTGACAATCCTGACACAGGAGAGGAAAGAACAGGAATGAACACGGACAATATCAAGCCTCAGGATTCACAATCACTGCCAGAGTGGTCCCTAGGTAACAATAACTTGCTATAAGCTCATTTAGGGGTAAATTTGGCTTCTTATAATTCAGTTTCTGATAGCAAGCAATAAGAAGTTGTTTTGCAAATAGACAGCTGATGGAGCTCTTATACTTCTGGGAATACAATGTGAGGGCGACTTCCAAAGCAATGATGGTAAAACTTCCCTGTGGGTTCCTTGGTGCGAGGGAGGCTCAGCCTTACATCCCCACCGAGGTGATCAGTGTGATGGAGCACAAGTGCATTACCTTGCAGCCCTCAGCATCGGGAGCTGCCGTTCTGCCAGGTCCCAAAAGAGATGCACAAAAGAAGGCTCCTCCTTGCAGCAGCTACCCACCCTCCTTAAGAGGCCCACACAGGCTGCTGTCACCATTACCCTACTGTCACCTCCCCAGCACTGGAGTGAGATCTTCCGGCGGTTTCTGCAGGAGCTGCCTTCAGTACCAAGGTGCAGCCGCAGAGGACATCAATTAGATGATATTCTCTGGCTTAGAGCAAATCACCACAGCTTTATGCAGGACTTAGATGAAAGTAAAATTAATATTTTCATGAAATAACAAGGAAATACTTATTGCATTTTTTACTCTGCTTATGTGTGTAGTTTCAGCTACAATAAAAAAATGTTGTCTGATTACAAAAAAAAAAAAAATTGCTGAGAAATGCAGTGCAGTAAACTTGTCCTGGCTCTGTTTTTTCTCTTGTTTTTAAAGCTAGATCATTCCTAGATCATTAGGGTATATGCAGAATAAAAAGCAGCAAATTAATTGCCAAAGAGAAAGACATTGGATTTCTGTAAGAAAAAGGCTTACATTTAAAAATATATACATCTACTTCAGCTAGCAACAGACCAAAGATAGGAAAGTGTACATTCCTTTGAGTAATAAATCATACTTGGCAGTCTCCTTGGGAGAGCTATGTTAAGAACTAGTCTCCTGATAGTAACATATGAAGCCATTGAAATTTCATAAGCTTTCTACAAATGTATACATGAGGAAAAAATTAAAATAAAGCTTTTGGCATGAAATTTGTATTACAAATAATTCAAGAGAGTGAAAAAATGTATTGTGCATCCCTGTGCTTGAAGGCAGTGCTGAAATTGTGCCTCACTGAGAGGCCCCTGCACAGGGAGGGTGCTGCAGCAATCTGCTAGCACATCTATAGAGCAGAGCCCACATAAGCCATCAGGAAGGGAGAATAAGCTCATGTACACGGTCCTACTCTTCATCCACCCTACTAACATACTGCAGCTTGTGAGTCACTCAGAAATCCTGTAGAGACACAGACAATACAGTTATTCGTTTAAATATACAATGAAACGTGTCGCAGTTAATGCTTTCTCCACCTGTAAGTGCTGAAAGCACCAGGATACCCATAAAACATCTCCCCAAAAAAAACTGCAGCGACCACGGGATCAGCTGTTGAGCTTGTACTTACATTACAGCATCGGCCGGGACAGAGCTCCGCATTTAACTATTTCTTCGTAAGCTGCTTCCACATGCTCGTCTGCTCATTGTGCCATTCCTTCCATTGATTGCTTGTGTTTGACAGCATCTGGACTGCAAAATGATCCTTTGCCCCCTCTTTTGCAAAATCAGCAGGCTGCAGAGGGATGCGTGACCACTGCTGCAGCCGCTGTATCCAAACAGCCCAATGCAGCAGAGGCTTTGGCTCCCCCTTCCCAGCCTGGGCTTTTTCTTTCTTTGTCTGTGTGGGGTTTTTTTTAAAGGGATATGGTCCTGAATAACCTCAGGTTTCAGGAGCACAATACAAGCTCCAGTCACGGGACAGTCAAATAGATGTGGAAGGATATCAAGACAGATCAAAATAACGAAATTTTAAGAGCTGTTCTCAAGGTGTGACATGTATTTGAACTGTTTCCAGTAATAGATCAAATTTTATGATTGATTCTGTTTAATTCAAATTTTCCTTGACATTTTGCTGCTTTATTTCTCCACTTTTTGCATTTTTTTCAGCTTATACAATATAAATAATAGGTTTTCTACTTATTTATTTTCTCTTCAACTCTCCTTTGTCACAGAATGTTTACATTTAAAGTGTTCACAATTTTAAGAAGTCCTCTGTTAAAACTTCTGTCTATATAGCAGTTTTAGCAAATATTTTTACTGTTCTGCCTGTTTTGCCAACATGTTATGCTCACAACCTTTAGGACTTCCTTAAATTAATTTTGTCAGTGCTGATTACATCAAGAGTCAGAAGCCTGTGGGCTACCCCATGTTAGGTTTCTCTTTTCCAAGCTGGCGCAGGTAGCTGTTAGCACTTCCACATTTTCAAACTCATCTCCTTATTAACTTGACATTCATGTTCCTATTCATGTGATCAGCTGCATAAAGCAGACCTCAGCATTTAAGGTGTTTCTAAGATTCTTTGTTCTCTCCCCTTGGTCACTCATGTTAACCTGTCAGGTTGTCCTCCAGGAAAACCAGTAAACCTTTCCTCTAAGAGGCCTTCTAATTTTGCTAGTTGTGTTTCTTTGAATTCTGCATGCAAGTGTAGAATGCTGCCCCTCCACTTGATCCAGTAGCCTACTGCCAGAAACAACACCATTTCAACCTGTCAGTCTTCATTTAAAATGCTGGACTAACACAGTACTTCACAAGAACTTCAGGACTGGCTGAAAGGATGAAATTAGGGATTTCTATGGAATATGGAGCTCTCTTTTTCCTCTGCAGTCCTGAGCTGCACAGGTGATGGACTAGAAATAGCTGCTCTACAGGGTAATGTCAGCAGAGGCAGAAAAAACAAACACAAAGTGCTAATTCATCTTTGTACGGAGAACTCCTCCTTAGACAACTCCCAGACTTTACTACAACTCTGCTGCTTTTGGTTAGAAAAACCTGTTTTTCTGCCAAGGAGCTGAGGCTGACTTCTGTCATGTTGAAGGTTAATGTAACATTGCAAATACTAAGAGGCTACTGCTGCATTATATAAAAAGAAAATATTATTCTTCCAAGGAAAAGAAATCTGTTCCATATTAAAATACATCTGATAGTAAGTGAGATTGTTTGTGTAATCAGAAGCAGTTTACCAGAGGAGGACAACATCCTTATATTTGGAGTCCTGATCATGAAAGGTCAAGAGGAACTGAGCTAAGTAAGCAACAACACTGTCCCTACAATATTGCTTTTTGTTGCATAGAGATCAAGGAAAACACATTTTTCTGGTCATCACATCTCAGCTTCAACTGCAGAAACAGAAACAGTAAGAAATCCTTTATGAGATCAGGTAAACAATGTAGACATTGTTACCAGGCAGAGTTTAGCCAGGAAAACATGCAGTGCCAGTCTCCAAAACATTGCCCCGCTGGATAAGCTCCTGCAGCACAATGATCTCACACAGCTGTCATGTTGCTCCTCAGTTTCACTGCCAAAAGGACTGTCCCCAATGCAGTGGCACTCTGAGGATGACCTTCCTGAGCAGGGCACGCTGCAACTGCCCCTGGCCCTGCTGCCACATAAGCCAGCAGCATGGTATCATCCCTGTTTATCAATGCCACATTCTGAATACAGAAAAAAATCCATATAGGGGGGTGGGAATGAAGCCACAGATGACACAGGAAGCATCGCAAGGATAGGAGGCAATGGGGGACAGGACATTGAATAAAATGTTTTAAAGGCACTCTCTCACAAAGTGCTTAAATCCTTTTTAAGCAGCAGGCATAAAGAGCCCTCCTTTGAAATTCCATTCCTAGAGTGAAAATAGATTGTGAACGACTAGCATTATTAGCAATCTTCTTATAGAAGAATGTCAGCTGAGGGCAGCCCTGTGTCTGAAAACCGAGCCTGAAAAAGCAGCTGGCTTCCCACATGGGAAACAGGTGAAGGGCAAATTTCCCCTCCCAGGACATTTTAAAACAAAGGCAAAAAATAAGTATTTGATTGATGCATTCAACATCCCAGTTGCGAAAATCAAATAAAATTAGAAGGCTCATTGCTGCTGCTGCTGAGTTTGGTATAACTTTTATTGGTGCTGACATGGGTGAAGTGCAGCCAGCTACTCAAACTGGTGGCCTGCAAAGCTGAGACCTTGTAAAGTTCACCTGCCTCCTCTTTCAGTCAGAAACATTTTTATTATTTCTCTTCCTCTTTAATTTCACTTCCCTCATTCTCAAATGGGACACCTCCTCTCACACAGCACCCTCAGCATTAGCAGCCTCTCTATGTTGTCCATGAAGGAAGAGGCACAAAGTCACATTCCCTGATGCCTCTTGGGCATTCACTGTGGCAATGGCAGAATGGGGAGAGCTGGGTTCCCACTGGGCAGCACTGGGCTGGAGGCAGCCAAAAGCACCTCACTCACTCTGCCACTGTCACGTTACAGTACAAGCAAATGGTTTCATCTTCCAGATGCAGCCACAGCCACCCTCGTAATGAATGGAGCTGAAATCTTCCTCAAGGGGCAGTGTACTGCATCTAGGTAACAAATCCAGTTCAGAAGGTACAAGAGCACTCTGACTGCTTTAACTGTGGAAAATCTCTTAAGAGCTGACCCAACCACTCTGAGAAATACGGAACAAAATGCAAATCTTAATCAAAATTAATTTTTATAGTGAGCTCTATTTACTCCACAATTTTATTGGATTTTCCCAGGCATTCCAAGATCACACTCCTCAGCTGTAGGAGGAGAACTGGCAATTTTCTGTTTCATTCTTTTCCCAAGCCCACAGCATAGCCAGCTTCCAATTAAAGGGAATATAAATGAAATCTAGCCATAAAACCTCCCTACAAAATCCATGTGTAAGAGACCTGTGCTATGTAACAGCAAAGATTAAGTGGAGTCTTTGAAGTTGGTGAATGTATAACAAAATTAATCAGTGACATTAGAAGATAAGCTGAATTGCTGACAACCTGAAGTAATTTCTTTTAATATCAGCAATAGTGACAGGTTGAATATAGGGAACTGCATTAGCTGGATCTTGTAGTAAGATCACTGTAGTATTTGGAACAGCAAACTCTTCAGCACATCCTGCTTCAGCTGTCTCAAGTGACTCACATGTGGTTTAAAGCTGCTGCAACGGAAGAGTTTTTTAAAAAGACTAAATATGAGGAAGAGGTGGCCTAACTGAAAATTCTCTGGTACTGTGAGTGCCAAGAGACCTGATTTTCTTCTGGTTTAGGTTGAAATTGTGATTTCTGCATTTCGTAATTGATCATATCTTTGGTAGACCTCTTGCTAACCTAGATGAAAAGACAAAAATGTTATAAATTAACATTTCTAGGCTGCCATCCAGGATGATTAAAATACCATCTTGCCAGGCTATTAGTGCCATAACAATTTTAATGCCAGCAAGGACAGGCAATTAGTGTTTGTGTGATTAAAATACCAGCCTGGTCTTCTAGAGACAGAGTGATCAGTATGTTGCCAGTCCTAGCTATTAGTGTTAATTCCACAATGGTGTGGAATTTTATAGTCCTTTGAGAATCCATTTTAGCTCATATTAGCTTGACATGCTGTTTTTTCTTTACCTATACTACTTTATCTCATTGAAATATACATATGCATTTTTCAAATATTTACATAATCATAAGAAAAAATATTTTTGTTTGTTTGTACCACCCTAATAATGGAAGATTCAACATATTGTCTGTGTAGGAGGAGTCCTGAAAAGACTGGATTATCAAGTAGGAATTCCAAGCAGGGAAATTAAAACAATGATGAAATCTGTTCACTCTCTGACTAAAACTTAAATGCCAGCTCAGTCAGGCCATGGCATGCAGCCAGAGCCATGCAGCCTGACCCCATTTGCCCAGGGCAGTGGCTGCATTAACCACTGCAGTGCAGCGCAGGCCTCTCTGCACCCCGAGGTGGGTGCAGAACATGTGGGTGGATCCATGGGGACAGTTGGTTTTGACACCAAGTGTTTGAATTCAGGAGATGGGCTTTTTCTATGATAAATACTGGCAACACCAATGAGGGGCAAAATTCAACGTTAAGGGCAAAAATGTCATGACACAGATCTTGACTTAGGCTGTCCAGGAAAAGTGGGGCCATGAAGAACCACCTTTGTAGAAGCAGATACCAACAGAAGGCTGAAGCCATGTCACAGCAGGTTGTTGAGCTGTAGCAATCAGGCCATCAGTGTTCAACTCAGACTTGCACCTGCACTGCATCTTAGGACCTGTGTAGCATTTGTACTTATGTATATCTATGTACACACCTGCTACTCTCTATACAATCATATATACATATTAACCATTTACTGCAACTTTGAATTTTCTATTATTTAATCAACTCTCCAGATATCCCTGCAGTCTTATTCTGTGACGACTCTGAATTCCTAAAAAATCTTTGACACTGGACTTGTATGCCTTTGGAACTCTAGGTAGACAGGATTTCCTGTATCCCTTTATGCTGTTCCTCTCAGTTCAAGTAGGTATGTGAGGTGTGATTTGCACTCTCAAAATTCATATTAACTTTCTCACAGTCTCATAGTTATTCATGTGTCCTGTAATTTTATTCTTTATTATAAATCTTGTGGAAGTGTCCTGTAGAGATAATGAACATACCAGTCTGTAGTTCCTCATATCCCTGTTGGAGCCCTTTTTGAAAAATGGTTCCATCAGTTACTTTCCAGCACCGTGAGAAGCAAAGAGTTTTGAAGGAAAAATTGCAAGCATGGACAGCCATTCAGGTATTTCCTTTAAGAGCTGCTAAATAAACTGATTTTTGAAAATGTCCAGGTCCTGGCAATTTGTTATCCTTCATTTTCTCTACTGTTCTACCTATATTTCACTCCAAGGGAGCAACTCTGTGTAGTTTCTGTCTGGAAGGATGCCAGCATGAAGATTGTCCTGTGCTTTATTGCAGTGAACAATGACACAAATAACTGAATCAGCTTTCCCTGTGATGGGCTTATTTGTTTTGTTTACCATGGAAGAGTTTGAAAAACTAGATAGAATTAGTTTGGGGCTTTTGCAGGTTGTTCATCAGCAGTCAGCTCAGAGCCATGTCACTTCCAGTCTAAGTTTATTTACTAATTCATGTCTCCTTCATAAGATTTATCACCTAAGCACTGGTGGCTAATACCTTCTTCAACATAATGTCACAGGGATTGTAAGGTAAGCATGAGCTAGCATGAACCACTGTGCCCAAAGTCAGGCAGAGCCATGCTTAACACATTGTTTTCCTCAATTTAAATACCAAAGAAATTTACTCAGGAGAGACAGATGAAGACTCATACATAACCATTTGCAGATCCCCAGTGGATGTAAGTAAAGCTCTGGAAAACATTTTGGGGATCTCTCATCTTTCTCTCTTGTACCTGCTCACCGTACATGACAACAGGACAGAAGAACAGGCTGTATGAAATGAGGGGTAGCATGAGTCAGATTGTAGTGTCAGCACTCTGCACCCTGCCTCCATCCAGCAGTCAGAGAAAACATTATTAATTCTTGTGGTAAATAATAGTAAAAATACTATACAAAGTATAGATATGTTATATTTTATGTGTATATTCAATAGTAAATAAATACAATGGAATTTTTATG
Source organism: Alaudala cheleensis (assembly GCA_013398995.1). Lineage (NCBI taxonomy): Eukaryota > Metazoa > Chordata > Aves > Passeriformes > Alaudidae > Alaudala > Alaudala cheleensis. Next base: position 1,230,027 of record VWYE01026624.1, read on the forward strand.
TGTGTGTTTATAAATATGTTTCTTTCCAAAAACTACAAACCAATTTGATAATCTTAATAATTATTATAAAAGTTGTGGATAACCATTATCTCCTGGCATAGTGCAGCCATGAAGAAGGAAAGTGTGATCTACAGGGGACAGAAAATGGGAAGTTACTGAGTGAGAGTTAATTACAAGTTTCTATCTGATTCTGATTTAGTCCCAGTTAAGCAGGATGCCAAGAAGACATGGAGAATAAATTCAGAGAATCCCTAGCAATACAGTTAGAGAAACAATATTCACCTTAAAAAAAAAAAAAGACTAAACCTGCCTAATTTGTTTATCAAAAGAAGGTGAAAAAAATATGACTGATCACCAGCAAAAGCCATGGATAGCCCGGAAGCAGGATGAGTTTTTAAGCTACTGGACAGTAATAATTTCTAATTCACAAATACTCTTCTCTTTTTTCATGCCTTTGGGGTTTTTTTCCTTGTTTTGTGTGTCTGTTCCACATTTCACAATTTTTTTTTAGCAAAACTTGTCCTGAGAGTAAAGTTAAGAAGTATTTCCCTCCCAAACAACCTTCCTAGATCAACTTCCACAAACTTCTTGATATCCAGCTCTGCCTTTTACCTGCCAAGGACATGTAGTGACAGGTTTAAATCAAATATTGGGAAGGAATTCTTTGCCATGGCAGTGGTGAGACACTGGAACAGGTTGCCCAGAGATGTTGTGGATGCCCTGTCCTCATAAGTGTTCTTCCAGACCAAGTTGGATAGGGGCTATTGGGCAAGATGATCTAGTGGGAGGTGTCCCTGCCCACAGCAGAGGCATTGGAACTGAATGGTCTTAAAGGTCCCTTCCAACCCAAACCATTCCGTGGAGAATTGTTCCAGTGAGTCACACCAAGCTCATGAGCCACAAGATCAGCACTGTGGGACATTTGGTCAGAGCTCTAGGTTACACTCCCAACTCTCTCCGGTGCAGTCCCTGAAGGGCTTGGCCCCTCTATGATGATGACAGATAAAATAGATCCTCTGCACCATTCAGTGGTAGTGGCACCAAGTGTCTGTTAGCAAGAGAAACTGAACTGCTTTAAGAGTGCTGATACTCACAAGGCTTTTAGTCTCCTGCAAGAAGAATGGGGCATCTTGCCCCTCTCTGAGCCACCTTGAGTCCATGAACTCAGGAAACCTGCCTACAATGGTGGCACAATAGTTCAGATTTATTTTTCCTGGTCTCTTTGTCAAAACAAATTTAGATTGCCTCTTTATGCTTTCTGCAGGAATTGACAATGACAGCTGACTAGCAAGTCTTTAAATGGTGGGTGGGATCTTAGGGGGTAAAACTGGAGACTATAGCAAACGAACTGCATCCATCAATTCAGAGCCTTCAGAGTACAGTTATGGCTTCTGAGAATCCAGGACACTAAAATAGAGCAAATACTGACTATTAAGCTGTCATTAGCACAGTCTTGATCCTAAGATATTAAACTCTGCTGAGAGTCAATGTGTATTAGCTTAGGCTGGATACCACATAAACACTTGGAGCAGGAAAAGAGTGAGTAGATGTTGGTCTACAAAAAATCGTGTAGCCATATCATTTACCTATATGCATGGATCTACTTCTAATCAAATTTTGCAGATGACACCAATTTGGGGGGAAATTTGGGAATACACTTGAGTACAGGCCATTCAGAAGTATGTAGACAGGATGGAAGAATGGTCCAGCCTTGTGAAATTCAAGGACAAATGCAAACTCTTGCTCCTGGAAAGGAAGAGCCTCTGGCACCTGTGCAGGCTGATCCTGCCTGGCTAGTGGTAGCTCTGTGGACAGCTCTGTGGAGAAGCAAGATGAGTGTGAGCCAGCAGCGCCCTGGCACCAAAGAAGGCACAGATATTGTGCTGGGGCAGAGCCAGAGACCAAAGCATGAGATTATTCCCCTCTACTCTGCACTTATTATATTACTGCCAGGCCCCAAATACAGGACAAGCATTGATTGTAACTGGATCAAGTTCAGCAGAGGCACCACTTCGGCTGCGGTTGGAGCACTGGCCCTAAAAGGAAATGCTGGAGGAGTGGGATTGCTCAGCCTGAGCCAAGATGGTTTTAGGAGACCTAAGAGCTCCTGGTGCCAACAGGGAGGTCACTGAGGGGGAGCAATGAAGGACAGGAAGATGGGAAGCAGCAGGTATACTTTATAAAAATAAAAGTTAAAAATGGTGTGCTGGTTTGGGCTGGAATAGAGTTAATTTTCTTCACAGTAATTAGTAAGGGCTGTGTTTTGGACTTGTGCTGGAAACAGTGTTGATATCACAGAGATGTTTTCCTTACTGCTGAGCAGGGCTTGCACAGGGTCAAAGACTTTTTCTCACCCCACCTCACCATCAAGGAGGTTGAGGGTGCACAAGGAGTTGGGAAGGGACACAGCCAGGGTATCTGACTTCAACTGGCCAAAGGAGTATTCCAGACTATATGGCATCACACTCAGCAAAAAAACTGTGTATGGAGGTTGGCAGGGAGGCAGCTGCTCAGGGACTTGACTGTACATTGGTTGGTGAGTGATGAGCAACTCTTTCCGTTTTCATACATAATTTTTTGTGGGTTTTTTATTTTGCTCTCTCTTTGATGTTTTGGTGTTGGGTTTTTTTTTTCCCTTACAATTAAAAAAATAAAACAACTTTTTAAATACTGAAGTGATTTTATCTGAACACATTACTTTCTCACTTTTACCCTTCAGATTCTCTTTCCCCCATTCCACTGTGGGGGAGTGAGCAAGCAACAGTGAAGTGCTTTATTGCTGTCTGGAGTTAAACCACAACAACTGGGTAGAAGTTTGTCTCTATGAGCACACCCAAGCAGAGACACAGGTTGTCCAGAGAGGTGATGCACTCTCCATCTTTGAGGTTTTTCAAGCCCTGACTGAATGAACCCCTTATCAGCCTGGTCTGACCTCAGAGCTGACTCTGCTGGGAGAGAAAGTTGGACCAGAGGCCTCCTGTGGTCCCCTCTGCTTATATTGCAGTCCTGTGATCCCATGATCCTTCAAATCCATCCTCTTGAAAATGTGTCCCTCCAGTCCCTTAAAATTCTGGGCACACATCACAGCAACAGCTCCACTTCTATCCTGGAAGCACTTGCAGAGCAACCTTTTGCTGTACCTTCTCTTGTACTTACCTGAGGTCCAATCTCAGCACTACAGCTGCACTTCAACAAGTTGGCTGAAAAAGATTTCTTTGGACACTGAGTGGAAGAAGCTTATTCATCCCTCCTTGTAGTAGTTCTTGGTTAAAAAAATCCTGGACAAATAAAGAAATAAGCCATACACTGCACCTTTCTCTTACTTTCGTATATACAAGCAGGTAAAAAATGATTGATGAGAGTCCCTTTACCTGTCCATTAAGAAGCTTAAACGGGAATCTGGGCTATATGCCTTGGAGACACACATGTAGATACGTTTCCATTAGATGCTCCAGAAGGTAATAAAAAACTCACTTGTGAGCAGTATGTGAGTTTACATTTGATTCTTTTCTCAGTTTGTCTCATGCATAGTTCAGCTCATGGTTAAAGAGTTTTATTCCCAGACCAAATGCATTGTTCATAATTTTTTATGAAACTAGAATCTTCAAATTTCTTCAAACTCGTAGTTTAGGTATTTTTGATTGAAAAAAAATATCCAGAATGCATGAAAAACCCCAAGAAATATTGAACTATATAAGCGTACACTGACATTTCTTTAGCTCCACAAAATTAATGCTACAAGAATAGATAAAAAATTGCAAAATTACTGCCAAAGGAAGAATGAAATCATGTACCTCACACTGGGATGGAAAAACTCTTGTGTTGGGACTGTGTATTACTGAAAGGACTGAAAATTACATCTGCACAATGAAAATAGGCAATAATTATTCAGAAAACTGAATTTTCATGCCATATGTTTTTGAAATATAAGTAGGTGCTCATGTTTGCACAGCACTGGCATTGAGTA